>JBAMCE010000444.1:0-403416 GCA_037075305.1 Drosophila kanekoi | reverse complement strand
TTGGCTTTCACTTGCGCCCTAGGATGCAAATGCTGGATTAACAGGGTTCCTGGGTATCTGAGACAAGTTTTGGTAAGGCAATTTTGAGTTCCAGGTGAGGCTGGAATGTGTTAAGACTTAATAGTCGGCTGAGACTATTTTGCACAGACTTGCTCCCCTGGGCTGCTGATGCTAGATTAACAGGGGCTCCTGGTATCTTAGACAAATTTTGGTAAAGCAGTTTTGGCAGCCAGATGGGGCTGTATGTTTTAAGATTAAATTGTCGGGTGAGCCTGTTTGGCTTTGAACTGCGCCCTTAGGATGCAAACGCAGGATTAACAGGGTTCCTGGAATCTGACACAAGTTTTGATAAAGCAGTTTTGGCGGTCAGATGGGGCTATATGTTTTAAGATTTAATAGTCAGGGTGAGCCTGATTGGCTTTGACTTGCGCCCCTAGGATACAAATGCTGGATTAACAGGGTTCCTGGTATCTGAAACAAGTTTTGGTAAGGCAATTTTGTGTTCCAGGTGATGCTGAATGTTTTCAGATTTAATAGTCTGTGTGAGACTATTTGGCTTTGACTTTCTCCCCTAGGCGGCAGATGCCAGATTGGCAGGGATCATGGAATCTAAAAAAACTTTGCTAAAACAGTTTTGACAGCTACGTAAGTCTGTATGCATTTTAAGGTTAAATAGTCGGGTGAGTCTGTTTGACTTTGACTTGCTCCCCTAGGCTGCAAATGCTAGATTAACAGGGCTCCTGGTATCTTAGACAAGTTTTGGTAAAGCAGTTTTGGCAGCCAGATGGGGCTGTATGCTTTAAGATTAAATTGATCGGGTGGGCCTGTTTGGCTTTGAACTGCGCCCCTAGGATGCAAACGCAGGATTAACAGTGTTCGAGGTATCTGACACAAGTTTTGATAAAGCAGTTTTGGCAGCCAGATGGGGTTGTATGTTTTAAGATTTAATAGTCGGGTGAGACTATTTGGCTTTGACTTGCTACCATAGGCTACAAATGCTAGATTAACAGAGATCCTTGTATCCAAGACAAGTTCCGCTAAAGCAATTTTGACTTCCAGGTGAGACAGTATGTTTTAAAATTCTGAAATAGTAGGATGAGCCTGTTTGGCATCGACTTGCTCCCCTAGGCTGGACATGCCAGATTGGCGGGAATCTAAGACAAGTTTTGGTAAAAAAGTTTTGACAGCTAGGTAAGGCTGTATGCTTTTAGATTAAATAGTCGGGTGAGCGTGTTTGGCTTTGACTTGCGCCCCTAGGATGGAAATGCTG
This sequence comes from Drosophila kanekoi, assembly GCA_037075305.1. Taxonomy (NCBI): domain Eukaryota; kingdom Metazoa; phylum Arthropoda; class Insecta; order Diptera; family Drosophilidae; genus Drosophila; species Drosophila kanekoi. The sequence goes on along the minus strand of JBAMCE010000444.1, from coordinate 402,146 downwards.
GAATAACAGGGTTCCTGGTATCTAAGAAAAGTTTTGGTAAGGCAATTTTGAGTTCCAGGTGAGGCTGAATGTATTCAGACTTAATAGTCGTATGAGACTATTTGGCTTTGACTTTCTCCCTTAGGCGACCCATCCAGATCTGCGGGGCTCCTGGAATCTAAAAAAAGTTTTGGTAGAACAGTTTTGACAACTACGTAAGTCTGGATGTTGTACGGGTTAAATAGTCGGGTGGAGTCTGTTTGACTTCGACTTGCTCCCCTAGGATGCAAATGCTGGATTAACAGGGTTCTGGTATCTGAGACAAGTTTTATTAAATCAGTTTTGGCGGCCAGATAAACTATATATTTTGAGATTTAATAGTCGGGTGAGGCTATTTGGCTTTACTCTAGCCTCCCTAGGCTGCACATGCCAGATTGGCGGGACTCCTGGAATCTCAGACAAGTTTTGGTAAATCAGTTTTGACAGCTAGGTAAGGCTGTATGCTTTAAGAATAAATAGTCGGGTGAGGCGTGTTTGGCTTTGACTTGCGCCCCTAGGATGCAAATGCTGAAATAACAGGGTTCCTGGTATCTAAGACAAGTTTTCGTAAATCAGTTTTGGCGTCCAGATGGGGCTATATGTTTTAGAGATTTAATAGTCGGGTGAGCCTATTTGGCTTTGACTTGCGCCCCTAGGATGCAAATGCTGGATTATCAGGGTTCCTGGTATCTGAAACAAGTTTTGGTAAGGCAATTTTGAGTTCCAGGTGATGCTGAATGTTTTCAGATTTAATAGTCGTGAGAAACTATTTGGCTTTGACTTTCTCCCCCTAGGCAGCAGATAAAAAAAGCTTTGGTAAAACAGCTTTGACAGCTACGTAAGTCTGTATGTTTTAAGGTTAAATAGTCGGGTGAGTCTGTTTGACTTTGACTTGCTCCCCTAGGATGCAAATGTTGGATTAACAGGGTTCCTGGTATCTCAGACAAGTTTTGGTAAATCAGTTTTGGTGGCCAGATGAACTATATGTTTTTAGATTTAATAGTCGGGTGAGGCTATTTGACTTTGTTTTCCTCCCTAGGCTGCACATGCCAGATTGGCGGGACTCCTGGAATCTAAGACAAGTTTTGGTAAATCAGTTTTGACAGCTAGGTAAGGCTGTATGCTTTCAAGATTAAATAGTCGGGTGAGCGTGTTTGGCTTTGACTTGCGCCCCTAGGATGCAAATGCTGGAATAACAGGGTTCCTGGTATCTAAGACAAGTTTTCGTAAATCAGTTTTGGCGGCCAGATGGTTTTGTTTGTTTGTTTTAAGATTAAATTGTAGGGTGAGCCTGTATGACTTTGACTTGCGCCCCCAGGATGCAAATTCTGGGTTAACAGGGCTCCTGGTATCTGAGACAAGTTTTGGGAAAGCAGTTTTGTCGGCCAAATGGGGTTGTATGTTTTAAGGTTTAAAAGTCGGGTGAGACTAGGCTGCAAATGCTAGATTATCAGGGCACCTTGTATCTGAGACAAGTTTCGGTAAAGCAATTTTGACTTCCAGGTGAGGCTGTATGTTTTAGGATTAATTAGTCGGATGAGCCTGTTTGGCTTTGACTTGCTCCCCTAGGCTCAACATGCCAGATAGGCGGGTCTCCTGGAATCTAAGACAAGGTTTGGTAAAACAGTTTTGACAGCTAGGCAAGACTGTATGTTTTAAGATTAAGAAGTCGGTTGAGCATGTTTGGCTTTGACTTGCGCCCCTAGGCGGCACATGCCAGATTGGCGGGGCTCCTGGAATCTGATAGATGTTTTGGTAAAGCAGTTTTGGCAACCAGATGGGACTGTGTGTTTTCAGATTGGATAATGAGGCCCGACTAATTGGCTTTGACTTGTTCCCCTAGGCTGCAAATGCCAGATTGGCCGGGTTTTGGTAGAGCAGTTTCGGCGGCCAGACGGGGCTGTATGTTTAGTATTAAATAGTCGGGTGAGCCTGTTTTGCTTTGACCTGCTCCCCTAGGCTGCACATGCCAGATTGGCAGGGCTCCTGGTATCTGAGGCAAGTTTTGGTAAAACTGTTTTGACAGCTCGGCAAGACTGTATGTTTTAAGATTAAAGAGTCGGGTAAGCCAGTTTGGCATTGACTAGCGCCCCTAGGATGCAAATGCTGGATTATCAGGATTCCTGGTATCTGAAACAAGTTTTGGTAAGGCAATTTTGAGTTCCAGGTGATGCTGAATGTTTTCAGATTTAATAGTCGTGAGAGACTATTTGGCTTTGACTTTCTCCCCTAGGCGGCAGATAAAAAAAGCTTTGGTAAAACAGCTTTGACAGCTACGTAAGTCTGTATGTTTTAAGGTTAAATAGTCGCGTGAGTCTGTTTGACTTTGACTTGCTCCCCTAGGATGCAAATGCTGGATTAACAGGGTTCCTGGTATCTCAGACAAGTTTTGGTAAATCAGTTTTGGTGGCCAGATGAACTATATGTTTTAAGATTTAATAGTCGGGTGAGGCTATTTGACTTTGTTTTCCTCCCCTAAAAAAAAAAAAAAAAAAAAAAAAAAAAAAAAAAAAAAAAAAAAAAAAAAAAAAAAAAAAAAAAAAAAAAAAAAAAAAAAAAAAAAAAAAAAAAAAAAAAAAAAAAAAAAAAAAAAAAAAAAAAAAAAAAAAAAAGGCTGCACATGCCAGATTGACGGGACTCCTGGAATCTAAGACAAGTTTTGGTAAATCAGTTTTGACAGCTAGGTAAGGCTGTATGCTTTAAGAATAAATTATCGGGTGAGCGTGTTTGGCTTTGACTTGCGCCCCTAGGATGCAAATGCTGGAATAACAGGGTTCCTGGTATCTAAGACAAGTTTTCGTAAATCAGTTTTGGCGGCCAGATGGTTTTGTTTGTTTGTTTTAAGATTAAATTGTAGGGTGAGCCTGTATGACTTTGACTTGCGCCCCCAGGATGCAAATTCTGGGTTAACAGGGCTCCTGGTATCTGAGACAAGTTTTGGGAAAGCAGTTTTGCCGGCCAAATGGGGTTGTATGTTTTAAGGTTTAAAAGTCGGGTGAGACTAGGCTGCAAATGCTAGATTATCAGGGCACCTTGTATCTGAGACAAGTTTCGGTAAAGCAATTTTGACTTCCAGGTGAGGCTGTATGTTGTAGGGTTAAATAGTCGGATAAGCTTGTTTGGCTTTGACTTGCTCCCATAGGCTACACATGCCACATTGGCGGGGCTCCAGGAATCTAAGACAAGGTTTGGTAAAACAGTTTTGACAGCTAGGCAAGACTCTATGTTTTAAGATTAAGAAGTCGGTTGAGCATGTTTGGCTTTGACTTGCGCCCCTAGGCGGCACATGCCAGATTGGCGGGGCTCCTGGAATCTGATAGATGTTTTGGTAAAGCAGTTTTGGCAACCAGATGGGACTGTGTGTTTTCAGATTGGATAATGAGGCCCGACTAATTGGCTTTGACTTGTTCCCCTAGGCTGCAAATGCCAGATTGGCAGGGTTTTGGTAGAGCAGTTTCGGCGGCCAGACGGGGCTGTATGTTTAGTATTAAATAGTCGGGTGAGCCTGCTTTGCTTTGACCTGCTCCCCTAGGCGGCACATGCCAGATTGGCAGGGCTCCTGGTATCTGAGGCAAGTTTTGGTAAAACTGTTTTGACAGCTCGGCAAGACTGTATGTTTTAAGATTAAAGAGTCGGGTAAGCCAGTTTGGCATTGACTAGCGCCCCTAGGATGTAAATGCTGGATTATCAGGATTCCTGGTATCTGAAACAAGTTTTGGTAAGGCAATTTTGAGTTCCAGGTGATGCTGAATGTTTTCAGATTTAATAGTCGTGAGAGACTATTTGGCTTTGACTTTCTCCCCCAGGGCAGGCAGATAAAATCTGTATTGAAAAGCTTTGGTAAAACAGCTTTGACAGCTACGTAAGTCTGTATGTTTTAAGGTTAAATAGTCGGGTGAGTCTGTTTGACTTTGACTTGCTCCCCTAGGATGCAAATGCTGGATTAACAGGGTTCCTGGTATCTCAGACAAGTTTTGGTAAAACAGTTTTGGTGGCCAGATGAACTATATGTTTTAAGATTTAATAGTCGGGTGAGGCTATTTTACTTTGTCTTCCTCCCCTAGGCTGCACATGCCAGATTGGCGGGACTCCTGGAATCTAAGACAAGTTTTGGTAAATCAGTTTTGACAGCTAGGTAAGGCTGTATGCTTCAAGAATAAATTATCGGGTGAGCGTGTTTGGCTTTTACTTGCGCCCCTAGGATGCAAATGCTGGAATAACAGGGTTCCTGGTATCTAAGACAAGTTTTCGTAAATCAGTTTTGGCAGCCAGATGGTTTTGTTTGTTTGTTTGTTTTAAGATTAAATTGTAGGGTGAGACTGTATGACTTTGACTTGCGCCCCCAGGATGCAAATTCTGGGTTAACAGGGCTCCTGGTATCTGAGACAAGTTTTGGGAAAGCAGTTTTGTCGGCCAAATGGGGTTGTATGTTTTAAGGTTTAAAAGTCGGGTGAGACTAGGCTGCAAATGCTAGATTATCAGGGCACCTTGTATCTGAGACAAGTTTCGGTAAAGCAATTTTGACTTCCAGGTGAGGCTGTATGTTGTAGGGTTAAATAGTCGGATAAGCTTGTTTGGCTTTGACTTGCTCCCATAGGCTACACATGCCACATTGGCAGGGCTCCAGGAATCTAAGACAAGGTTTGGTAAAACAGTTTTGACAGCTAGGTAAGGCTGAATGTTTTCAAAATTAAATAAAGGGTGAGCCTGCTTAACTTTGAATTGCGCCCCCAGGATGCAAATACTGGGTTTTCAGGGTTCCTGTTATCTGAGACAAGTTAAGGTAAGGCAATTTTGAATTACAGGTGAGTCTGAATGTGTTAAGACTTAATAGTCGGGTGAGACTATTTTGCTTTGACTTGGTCCCCTAGGCTGCAAATGCTAGATTATTAGGGCTCCTGGAATCTAAAAAAGTTTTAGTAAAACAGTTTTGACAGCTAGGTAAGGCTGTATGTTTTAAGATTAAATAGTCGGGTGAGACCATTTGGCTTTGACTTGGGCCCCCAGGATGCAAATGCTAGATTATCTGGGATCCTTGTATCTGGGACAAGTTTCGGTAAAGCAATTTTGACTTCCAGGTGAGGCTGTATGTTTTAGGATTAAATAGTCGGATGAGCCTGTTTGGCTTTGACTTGCTCCCCTAGGCTCCACATGCCAGATAGGCAGGGCTCCTGGAATCTAAGAGAAGGTTTGGTAAAACAGTTTTGACAGCTAGGCAAGATTGTATGTTTTAAGATTAAAAAGTCGGTTGAGCATGTTTGGCTTTGACTTGCGCCCCTTGGCGGCACATGCCGATTGGCGGGGCTCCTGGAATCTGATAGATGTTTTGGTAAAGCAGTTTTGGCAACCAGATGGGACTGTGTGTTTTCAGATTGGATAATGAGGCCCGACTAATTGGCTTTGACTTGTTCCCCTAGGCTGCAAATGCCAGATTGGCCGGGGTTTGGTAGAGCAGTTTCGGCGACCAGACGGGGCTGTATGTTTAGTATTAAATAGTCGGGTGAGCCTGTTTTGCTTTGACCTGCTCCCCTAGGCTGCACATGCCAGATTGGCAGGGCTCCTGGTATCTGAGGCAAGTTTTGGTAAAACTGTTTTGACAGCTCGGCAAGACTGTATGTTTTAAGATTAAAGAGTCGGGTAAGCCAGTTTGGCATTGACTAGCGCCCCTAGAATGCAAATGCTGGATTAACAGGGTTCCTGGTATCTGAGACAAGTTTTGGTAAGGCAATTTTGAGTTCTAGTTGAGGCTGAATGTGTTAAGACTTAATAGGCAGGTGAGACTATTTTGCTTTGACTTGCTCCCCTAGGCTGCACACGCCAGATTGGCAGGGCTCCTGGTAACTGAGACAAGGTTTGGTAAAACAGTTTTGACAGCTAGGCAAGACTGTATATTTTCAGATTAAAAAGTCGGGTAAGCCTGTTTGGCTTTGACTTGCTCCCCTAGGCTGCACATGCCAGATTGGCGGGGCTCGTGGAATCTAAGACAAGTTTTGGTAAAACAGTTTTGACAGCTAGGTAAGGCTGTATGTCTTAAGATTATATAGTCAAGTGAGTGTGTTTGGCTATGACTTGCGCCCCTAGGATGCAAAAGCAAATTAGTCGGGTGAGCCGGTTTGGCTTTGACTTGCTCCCCTAGGATGCAAATGCTGGAATAACAGGGTTCCTGGTATCTCAGACAAGTTTTGGTAAAACAGTTTTGGTGGCCAGATGAAGCTATATGTTTTAAGATTTAATAGTCGGGTGAGGCTATTTTACTTTCTTCCTCCCCTCAGGCTGCACATGCCAGATTGGCGGGACTCCTGGAATCTAAGACAAGTTTTGGTAAATCAGTTTTGACAGCTAGGTAAGGCTGTATGCTTCAAGAATAAATTATCGGGTGAGCGTGTTTGGCTTTTACTTGCGCCCTAGGATGCAAATGCTGGAATAACAGGGTTCCTGGTATCTAAGACAAGTTTTTGTAAATCAGTTTTGAAGCGGCCAGATGGTTTTGTTTGTTTGTTTGTTTTAAGATTAAATTGTAGGGTGAGCCTGTATGACTTTGACTTGCGCCCCCAGGATGCAAATTCTGGGTTAACAGGGCTCCTGGTATCTGAGACAAGTTTTGGGAAAGCAGTTTTGTCGGCCAAATGGGGTTGTATGTTTTAAGGTTTAAAAGTCGGGTGAGACTAGGCTGCAAATGCTAGATTATCAGGGCACCTTGTATCTGAGACAAGTTTCGGTAAAGCAATTTTGACTTCCAGGTGAGGCTGTATGTTGTAGGGTTAAATAGTCGGATAAGCTTGTTTGGCTTTGACTTGCTCCCATAGGCTACACATGCCACATTGGCGGGGCTCCAGGAATCTAAGACAAGGTTTGGTAAATCCCTTTTTTTTTCTTCTTTTCTTTTCTTTCTTTTTTCTTTTTCTTTTACAGTTTTGACAGCTAGGTAAGGCTGAATGTTTTCAAATTAAATAAAAAGGGTGAGCCTGCTTAACTTTGAATTGCGCCCCCAGGATGCAAATACTGGGTTTTCAGGGTTCCTGTTATCTGAGACAAGTTAAGGTAAGGCAATTTTGAATTACAGGTGAGTCTGAATGTGTTAAGACTTAATAGTCGGGTGAGACTATTTTGCTTTGACTTGGTCCCCTAGGCTGCAAATGCTAGATTATTAGGGCTCCTGGAATCTAAAAAAAGTTTTAGTAAAACAGTTTTGACAGCTAGGTAAGGCTGTATGTTTTAAGATTAAATAGTCGGGTGAGACCATTTGGCTTTGACTTGGGCCCCCAGGATGCATATGCTAGATTATCTGGGATCCTTGTATCTGGGACAAGTTTCGGTAAAGCAATTTTGACTTCCAGGTGAGGCTGTATGTTTTAGGATTAAATAGTCGGATGAGCCTGTTTGGCTTTGACTTGCTCCCCTAGGCTCCACATGCCAGATAGGCAGGGCTCCTGGAATCTAAGAGAAGGTTTGGTAAAACAGTTTTGACAGCTAGGCAAGATTGTATGTTTTAAGATTAAAAAGTCGGTTGAGCATGTTTGGCTTTGACTTGCGCCCCTTGGCGGCACATGCCAGATTGGCGGGGCTCCTGGAATCTGATAGATGTTTTGGTAAAGCAGTTTTGGCAACCAGATGGGACTGTGTGTTTTCAGATTGGATAATGAGGCCCGACTAATTGGCTTTGACTTGTTCCCCTAGGCTGCAAATGCCAGATTGGCCGGGTTTTGGTAGAGCAGTTTCGGCGGCCAGACGGGGCTGTATGTTTAGTATTAAATAGTCGGGTGAGCCTGTTTTGCTTTGACCTGCTCCCCTAGTCTGCACATGCCAGATTGGCAGGGCTCCTGGTATCTGAGGCAAGTTTTGGTAAATCTGTTTTGACAGCTCGGCAAGACTGTATGTTTTAAGATTAAAGAGTCGGGTAAGCCAGTTTGGCATTGACTAGCGCCCCTAGAATGCAAATGCTGGATTAACAGGGTTCCTGGTATCTGAGACAAGTTTTGGTAAGGCAATTTTGAGTTCTAGTTGAGGCTGAATGTGTTAAGACTTAATAGGCAGGTGAGACTATTTTGCTTTGACCTGCTCCCCTAGGCTGCACACGCCAGATTGGCAGGGCTCCTGGTAACTGAGACAAGGTTTGGTAAAACAGTTTTGACAGCTAGGCAAGACTGTATATTTTCAGATTAAAAGTCGGGTAAGCCTGTTTGGCATTGACTTGCTCCCCTAGGCTGCACATGCCAGATTGGCGGGGCTCGTGGAATCTAAGACAAGTTTTGGTAAAACAGTTTTGACAGCTAGGTAAGGCTGTATGTCTTAAGATTATATAGTCAAGTGAGTGTGTTTGGCTATGACTTGCGCCCCTAGGATGCAAAATGCAAATTAGTCGGGTGAGCCGGTTTGGCTTTGACTTGCTCCCCTAGGATGCAAATGCTGGAATAACAGGGTTCCTGGCATCTGAGACAAGTTTCGGTAAAGCAATTTTGACTTGCAGGTGAGGCTGTATGTTTTAAGACTTAATAGTCGGGTGACTTGGCTCCCCTAGGCGGCACATGCCAGATTGGCAAGGCTCTTGGAATCCAATAAAAGTTTTAGTAAAACAGTTTTGACAGCCAGATGGGGCTGTTTGTTTTAAGATTAAATTGTAGGGTGAGCCTGTATGACTTTGACTTGCGCCCCCAGGATGCAAATACTGGATTAACAGGGCTCCTGGTATCTGAGACAAGTTTTGGGAAAGCAGTTTTGTCGGCCAAATGGGGTTGTATGTTTCAAGGTTTAAAAGTCGGGTGAGACTAGGCTGCAAATGCTAGATTATCAGGGCACCTTGTATCTGAGACAAGTTTCGGTAAAGCAATTTTGACTTCCAGGTGAGGCTGTATGTTTTAGGATTAAATAGTCGGATGAGCTTGTTTGGCTTTGACTTGCTCCCCTAGGCTACACATGCCAGATAGGCGGGGCTCCAGGAATCTAAGACAAGGTTTGGTAAAACAGTTTTGACAGCTAGGTAAGGCTGAATGTTTTAAGATTAAATAGTCGGGTGAGCCTGTTTAACTTTGAATTGTGCCCCCAGGATGCAAATACTGGATTTACAGGGTTCCTGGTATGTGTGACAAGTTTTGGTAAGGTAATTTTGAGTTACAGGTGAGGCTGAATGTGTTAAGACTTAATAGTCGGGTGAGACTATTTTGCTTTGACTTGGTCCCCTAGGCTGCAAATGCTAGATTAACAGGGCTTCTGGAATCTAAAAAAGTTTTAGTAAAACAGTTTTGACAGCTAGGTAAGGCTGTATGTTTTAAGATTAAATAGTCGGGTGAGACTATTTGGCTTTGACTTGCGCCCCCAGGATGCAAATGCTAGATTATCTGGGATCCTTGTATCTGAGACAAGTTTCGGTAAAGCAATTTTGACTTCCAGGTGAGGCTGTATGTTTTAGGATTAAATAGTCGGATGAGCCTGTTTGGCTTTGACCTGCTCCCCTAGGCTCCACATGCCAGATAGGCGGGGCTCCTGGAATCTAAGACAAGGTTTGGTAAAACAGTTGTGACAGCTAGGCAAGACTATATGTTTTAAGATTAAGAACTCTGTTGAGCATGTTTGGCTTTGACTTGCGCCCCTAGGCGGCACATGCCAGATTGGCGGGGCTCCTGGAATCTGATAGATGTTTTGGTAAAGCAGTTTGGCAACCAGATGGGACTGTGTGTTTTCAGATTGGATAATGAGGTCCGACTAATTGGCTTTGACTTGTTCCCCTAGGCTGCAAATGACAGATAAGCCGGGTTTTGGTAGAGCAGTTTCGGCGGCCAGATGGGGCTGTATGTTTAGTATTGAATAGTCGGATGAGCTTGTTTGGCTTTGACTTGCTCCCCTAGGCTACACATGCCAGATTGGCGGGGCTCCAGGAATCTAAGACAAGGTTTGGTAAAACAGTTTTGACAGCTAGGTAAGGCTGAATGTTTTAAGATTAAATAGTCGGGTGAGCCTGTTTAACTTTGAATTGAGCCCCCAGGATGCAAATACTGGATTTACAGGGTTCCTGGTATGTGAGACAAGTTTTGGTTAGGCAATTTTGAGTTCCAGGTGAGGCTGAATGTGTTAAGACTTAATAGTCGGGTGAGACTATTTTGCTTTGACCTGGTCCCCTAGGCTGCAAATGCTAGATTAACAGGGCTCCTGGAATCTAAAACAAGTTTTAGTAAAACAGTTTTGACAGCTAGGTAAGGCTGTATGTTTTAAGATTAAATAGTCGGGTGAGCCTGTTTAGCTTTGACTTGCGCCCCCAGGATGCAAATACTGGATTAACAGGTTTCCTGGTATCTGAGACAAGTTTTGGTAAATCAGATTTGGCAGCCAGATGGGACTGTATGTTTTAAGATTTGATAGTCGGGTGAGGCTATTTGGCTTTGACGTGCTCCCTTACGCTGCAAATGCTAGATTAACAGGGCTCCTGGGTATCCATGACAAGTTTTGATAAAGCAGCTTTGGCAGCCAGATGGGGCTGTTTGTTTTAAGATTAAATTGTAGAGTGAGCCTGTTTGGCTTTGATTAAAACAGTTTTGACAGCTAGGCAAGACTGTATGTATTCAGATTAAATAGTCGGGTATGCCTGTTTGCCTTTGTCTTGCGCCCCTAGGATGCAAATGCTGGATTAACAGGGTTCCTGGTATCTGAGACAAGTTTTGGTAAGGCAATTTTGAGTTCTTTTTGAGGCTGAATGTGTTAAGACTTAATAGGCGGGTGAGACTATTTTGCTTTGACCTGCTCCCCTAGGCTGCACACGCCAGATTGGCAGGGCTCCTGGTATCTGAGACAAGGTTTGGTAAAACAGTTTTGACAGCTAGGTCAGGATACATGTTTGAAGGTTAAGCCTGTAGGGTGAGCCTGTTTGGCTTTGACTTGCTCCCCTAGGATGCAAATGCTGGAATAACAGGGTTCCTGGCATCTGAGACAAGTTTCGGTAAAGCAATTTTGACTTTCAGGTGAGGCTGTATGTTTTAGGATTAAATAGTCGGATGAGCTTGTTTAGCTTTGACTTGCTCCCCTAGGCTGCACATGCCAGATTGGCAGGGCTCCTGGTATCTGAGGCAAGTTTTGGTAAAACTGTTTTGACAGCTCGGCAAGACTGTATGTTTTAAGATTAAAGAGTCGGGTAAGCCAGTTTGGCATTGACTAGCGCCCCTAGGATGCAAATGCTGGATTAACAGGGTTCCTGGTATCTGAGACAAGTTTTGGTAAGGCAATTTTGAGTTCTAGTTGAGGCTGAATGTGTTAAGACTTAATAGGCAGGTGAGACTATTTTACTTTGACCTGCTCCCCTAGGCTGCACACGCCAGATTGGCAGGGCTCCTGGTAACTGAGACAAGGTTTGGTAAAACAGTTTTGACAGCTAGGCAAGACTGTATATTTTCAGATTAAAAAGTCGGGTAAGCCTGTTTGGCTTTGACTTGCTCCCCTAGGCTGCACATGCCAGATTGGCAGGGCTCGTGGAATCTAAGACAAGTTTTGGTAAAACAGTTTTGACAGCTAGGTAAGGCTGTATGTCTTAAGATTATATAGTCAAGTGAGTGTGTTTGGCTATGACTTGCGCCCCTAGGATGCAAAAGCAAATTAGTCGGGTGAGCCGGTTTGGCTTTGACTTGCTCCCTAGGATGCAAATGCTGGAATAACAGGGTTCCTGGCATCTGAGACAAGTTTCGGTAAAGCAATTTTGACTTGCAGGTGAGGCTGTATGTTTTAAGACTTAATAGTCGGGTGACTTGCTCCCCTAGGCGGCACATGCCAGATTGGCAAGGCTCTTGGAATCTAATAAAAGTTTTAGTAAAACAGTTTTGACAGCCAGATGGGGCTGTTTGTTTTAAGATTAAATTGTAGGGTGAGCCTGTATGACTTTGACTTGCGCCCCCAGGATGCAAATACTGGATTAACAGGGCTCCTGGTATCTGAGACAAGTTTTGGGAAAGCAGTTTTGTCGGCCAAATGGGGTTGTATGTTTCAAGGTTTAAAAGTCGGGTGAGACTAGGCTGCAAATGCTAGATTATCAGGGCACCTTGTATCTGAGACAAGTTTCGGTAAAGCAATTTTGACTTCCAGGTGAGGCTGTATGTTGTAGGATTAAATAGTCGGATGAGCCTGTTTGGCTTTGACTGGCTCCCCTAGGCTCCAAATGCCAGATTGGCGGGGCTCCAGGAATCTAAGACAAGGTTTGGTAAAACAGTTTTGACAGCTAGGTAAGGCTGAATGTTTTAAGATTAAATAGTCGGGTGAGCCTGTTTAACTTTGAATTGAGCCCCCAGGATGCAAATACTGGATTTACAGGGTTCCTGGTATCTGAGAAAAGTTTTGGTAAGGCAATTTTGAGTTCTATTTGAGGCTGAATGTGTTAAGACTTAATAGGCTGGTGAGACTATTTTGCTTTGACCTGCTCCCCTAGGCTGCACACGCCAGATAGACAGGGCTCCTGGTATCTGAGAGAAGGTTTGGTAAAACAGTTTTGACAGCTAGGTCAGGATACATGTTTGAAGGTTAGGAGCTCTGTAGGGTGAGCCTGTTTGGCTTTGACTTGCTCCCCTAGGATGCAAATGCTGGAATAACAGGGTTCCTGGCATCTGAGGCAAGTTTTGGTAAGGTAATTTTGAGTTACAGGTGAGGCTGAATGTGTTAAGAGTTAATAGTCGGGTGAGACTATTTTGCTTTGACTTGGTCCCCTAGGCTGCAAATGCTAGATTAACAGGGCTCCTGGAATCTAAAAAAGTTTTAGTAAAACAGTTTTGACAGCTAGGTAAGGCTGTATGTTTTAAGATTAAATAGTCGGGTGAGCCTGTTTAGCTTTGACTTGCGCCCCCAGGATGCAAATGCTAGATTATCTGGGATCCTTGTATCTGAGACAAGTTTCGGTAAAGCAATTTTGACTTCCAGGTGAGGCTGTATGTTGTAGGATTAAATAGTCGGATGAGCCTGTTTTGCTTTGACTGGCTCCCCTTGGCTCCAAATGCCAGATAAGCGGGGCTCCTGGAATCTAAGAAAAGGTTTGGTAAAACAGTTTTGACAGCTAGGCAAGACTGTATGTTTTAAGATTAAGAAGTCGGTTGAGCATGTTTGGCTTTGACTTGCGCCCCTAGCGGCACATGCCAGATTGGCGGGGCTCCTGGAATCTGATAGATGTTTTGGTAAAGCAGTTTGGCAACCAGATGGGACTGTGTGTTTTCAGATTGGATAATGAGGTACGACTAATTGGCTTTGACTTGTTCCCCTAGGCTGCAAATGACAGATAAGCCGGGTTTTGGTAGAGCAGTTTCGGCGGCCAGATGGGGCTGTATGTTTAGTATTAAATAGTCGAGTGATCCTGTTTTGCTTTGACCTGCTCCCCTGGGCTGCACACGCCAGATTGGCAGGGCTCCTAGTATCTGAGACAAGTTTTGGTAAAACTGTTTTGACAGCTAGGCAAGACTGTATGTTTTAAGATTAAAGAGTCGGGTAAGCCAGTTTGGCTTTGACTTGCGCCCCTAGGATGCAAATGCTGGATTAACAGGGTTCCTGGTATCTGAGACAAGTTTTGGTAAGGCAATTTTGAGTTCCAGGTGAGGCTGAATATGTTAAGACTTAATAGTCGGATGAGACTATTTTGCTTTGACTTGGTCCCCTAGGCTGCAAATGCTAGATTAACAGGGCTCCTGGAATCTAAAAAAGTTTTAGTAAAACAGTTTTGACAGCTAGGTAAGGCTGTATGTTTTAAGATTAAATAGTCGGGTGAGCCTGTTTAGCTTTGACTTGCGCCCCCAAAATGCAAATGCTAGATTATTTGGGGTCCTTGTATCTGAGACAAGTTTCGGTAAAGCAATTTTGACTTCCAGGTGAGGCTGTATGTTTTAGGATTAAATAGTCGGATGAGCCTGTTTGGGTTTGACTTGCTCCCCTAGGCTCCACATGCCAGATAGGCGGGGCTCCTGGAATCTAAGACAAGGTTTGGTAAAACAGTTTTGACAGCTAGGCAAGACTGTATGTTTTAAGATTAAGAAGTCGGTTGAGCATGTTTGGCTTTGACTTGCGCCCCTAGACGGCACATGCCAGATTGGCGGGGCTCATGGAATCTGATAGATGTTTTGGTGAAGCAGTTTTGGCAACCAGATGGGACAGTGTGTTTTCAGATTGGATAATAAGGTCCGACTAATTGGCTTTGACTTGTTCCCCTAGGCTGCAAATGCCAGATTGGCCGGGTTTTGGTAGAGCAGTTTCGGCGGCCAGATGGGGCTGTATGTTTAGTATTAAATATTCGGGTGAGCCTGTTCTGCTTTGACCTGCTCCCCTAGGCTGCACATGCCAGATTGGCAGGGCTCCTGGTATCTGAGACAAGTTTTGGTAAAATTGTTTTGACAGCTAGGCAAGACTGTATGTTTTAAGATTAAAGAGTCGGGTAAGCCAGTTTGGCTTTGACTTGCGCCCCTAGGATGCAAATGCTGGATTAACAGGGTTCCTGGTATCTGAGACAAGTTTTGGTAAGGCAATTTTGAGTTCCAGGTGAGGCTGAATGTGTTAAGACTTAATAGTCGGGTGAGACTATTTTGCTTTGAACTGGTCCCCTAGGCTGCAAATGCTAGATTAACAGGGCTCCTGGAATCTAAAACAAGTTTTAGTAAAACAGTTTTGACAACTAGGTAAGGCTGTATGTTTTAAGATTAAAGAGTCGGGTAAGCCAGTTTGGCTTTGACTTGCGCCCCTAGGATGCAAATGCTGGATTAACAGGGTTCCTGGTATCTGAGACAAGTTTTGGTAAGGCAATTTTGAGTTCCAGGTGAGGCTGAATGTTTTAAGATTTAATAGTCGGGTGAGGCTATTTGGCTTTGACGTGCTCCCTTACGCTGCAAATGCTAGATTAACAGGGCTCCTGGTATCCATGACAAGTTTTAATAAAGCAGCTTTGGCAGCCAGATGGGGCTGTTTGTTTTAAGATTAAATTGTAGAGTGAGCCTGTTTGGCTTTGAACTTCTCCCCTAGGCTGCACACGCAAGATTATCAGGGCTCCTGGTAACTGAGACAAGGTTTGGTAAAACAGTTTTGACAGCTAGGCAAGACTGTATATATTCAGATTAAATAGTCGGGTAAGCCTGTTTGCCTTTGTCTTGCGCCCCTAGGATGCAAATGCTGGATTAACAGGGTTCCTGGTATCTGAGACAAGTTTTGGTAAGGCAATTTTGAGTTCTATTTGAGGCTGAATGTGTTAAGACTTAATAGGCAGGTGAGACTATTTTGCTTTGACCTGCTCCCCTAGGCTGCACACGCCAGATTGGCAGGGCTCCTGGTATCTGAGACAAGGTTTGGTAAAACAGTTTTGACAGCTAGGTCAGGATACATGTTTGAAGGTTAAATAGTCGGGTGAGCCTGTTATGCTTTGACTTGCTCCCCTAGGATGCAAATGCTGGAATAACAGGCTTCCTGGCATCTGAGACAAGTTTCGGTAAAGCAATTTTGACATTCAGGTGAGGCTGTATGTTTTAGGATTACATAGTCGGATGAGCTTGTTTGGCTTTGACTTGCTCCCTAGGCTACACATGCCAGATTGGCGGGGCTCCAGGAATCTAAGACAAGTTTTGGTAAAACAGTTTTGACAGCTAGGTAAGGCTGAATGTTTTAAGATTAAATAGTCAGGAGAGCCTGTTTAACTTTGAATTGAGCCCCAGGATGCAAATACTGGATTTACAGGGTTCCTGGTATGTGAGACAAGTTTCGGTAAGGTAATTTTGAGTTACAGGTGAGGCTGAATGTGTTAAGACTTAATAGTCGGGTGAGACTATTTTGCTTTGACCTGGTCCCCTAGGCTGCAAATGCTAGAGTAACAGGGCTCCTGGAATCTAAAAAGTTTTAGTAAAACAGTTTTGACAGCTAGGTAAGGCTGTATGTTTTAAGATTAAATAGTCGGGTGAGCCTGTTCAGCTTTGACTTGCACCCCCAGGATGCAAATGCTAGATTAACAGGGCTCCTGGAATCTAAAAAAGTTTTAGTAAAACAGTTTTGACAGCTAGGTAAGGCTGTATGTTTTAAGATTAAATAGTCGGGTTAGCCTGTTTAACTTTGACTTGCGCCCCAGGATGCAAATGCTAGATTATCTGGGATCCTTGTATCTGAGACAAGTTCCGGTAAAGCATTTTGACTTCCAGGTGAGGCTGTATGTTTTAGGATTAAATAGTCGGATGAGCCTGTTTGGCTTTGACTTGCTCCCCTAGGGTTCTACAAGCCAGATAGGCGGGGCTCCTGGAATCTAAGACAGGGTTTGGTAAAACAGTTTTGACAGCTAGGCAAAACTGTATGTTTTAAGATTAAGAAGTCGGTTGAGCATGTTTGGCTTTGACTTGTGCCCCTAGCGGCACATGCCAGATTGGCGGGGCTCCTGGAATCTGATAGATGTTTTGGTAAAGCAGTTTTGGCAACCAGATGGGACTGTGTGTTTTCAGATTGGATAATGAGGTCCGACTAATTGGCTTTGACTTGTTCCCCTAGGCTGCAAATGCCAGATTGGCCAGGTTTTGGTAGAGCAGTTTCGGCGGCCAGATGGGGCTGTATGTTTAGTATTAAATAGTCGAGTGAGCCTGTTTTGCTTTGACCTGCTCCCCTAGGCTGCACATGCCAGATTGGCAGGGCTCCTGGTATCTGAGACAAGTTTTGGTAAAACTGTTTTGACAGCTAGGCAAGACTGTATGTTTTAAGATTAAAGAGTCGGGTAAGCCAGTTTGGCTTTCTATTGCGCCCCTAGGATGCAAATGCTGGATTAACAGGGTTCCTGGTATCTGAGACAAGTTTTGGTAAGGCAATTTTGAGTTCCAGGTGAGGCTGAATGTGTTAAGACTTAATAGTCGGGTGAGACTATTTTGCTTTGACTTGGTCCCCTAGGCTGCAAATGCTAGATTAACAGGGCTCCTGGAATCTAAAAAAAGTTTTAGTAAAATAGTTTTGACAGCTAGGTAAGGCTGTATGTTTTAAGATTAAATAGTCGGGTGAGCCTGTTTAGCTTTGACTTGCGCCCCCGAAATGCAAATACTGGATTAACAGGTTTCCTGGTATCTGAGACAAGTTTTGGTAAATCAGTTTGGCGGCCAAATGGGGCTGTATGTTTTAGGATTAAATAGTCGGATGAGCCTGTTTGGCTTTGACTTGCTCCCCTAGGCTCCACATGCCAGATAGGCGGGGCTCCTGGAATCTAAGACAAGGTTTGGTAAAACAGTTTTGACAGCTAGGCATGTCTGTATGTTTTAAGATTAAAAAGTCGGTTGAGCATGTTTGGCTTTGACTTGCGCCCCTGGGCGGCACATGCCAGATTGGCGGGGGCTCCTGGAATCTGATTGATGTTTTGGTAAAGCAGTTTTGGCAACCAGATGGGACTGTGTGTTTTCAGATTGGATAATGAGGTCCGACTAATTGGCTTTGACTTGTTCCGCTAGGCTAGTTTTGGTAAGGCAATTTTGAGTTCCAGGTGATGTTGAATGTGTTAAGACTTAATAGTCGGGTGAGACTATTTTGCTTTGACCTGGTCCCCTAGGCTGCAAATGCTAGAGTAACAGGGCTCCTGGAATCTAAAAAAAGTTTTAGTAAAACAGTTTTGACAGCTAGGTAAGGCTGTATGTTTTAAGATTAAATAGTCGGGTGAGCCTGTTCAGCTTTGACTTGCGCCCCCAGGATGCAAATGCTAGATTAACAGGGCTCCTGGAATCTAAAAAAGTTTTAGTAAAACAGTTTTGACAGCTAGGTAAGGCTGTATGTTTTAAGATTAAATAGTCAGGTTAGCCTGTTTAACTTTGACTTGCGCCCCCAGGATGCAAATGCTAGATTATCTGGGATCCTTGTATCTGAGACAAGTTTCGGTAAAGCATTTTGACTTCCAGGTGAGGCTGTATGTTTTAGGATTAAATAGTCGGATGAGCCTGTTTGGCTTTGACTTGCTCCCCTAGGCTCTACAAGCCAGATAGGCGGGGCTCCTGGAATCTAAGACAAGGTTTGGTAAAACAGTTTTGACAGCTAGGCAAAACTGTATGTTTTAAGATTAAGAAGTCGGTTGAGCATGTTTGGCTTTGACTTGCGCCCCTAGCGGCACATGCCAGATTGGCGGGGCTCCTGGAATCTGATAGATGTTTTGGTAAAGCAGTTTTGGCAACCAGATGGGACTGTGTGTTTTCAGATTGGATAATGAGGTCCGACTAATTGGCTTTGACTTGTTCCCCTAGGCTGCAAATGCCAGATTGGCCGGGTTTTGGTAGAGCAGTTTCGGCGGCCAGATGGGGCTGTATGTTTAGTATTAAATAGTCGAGTGAGCCTGTTTTGCTTTGACCTGCTCCCCCTAGGCTGCACATGCCAGATTGGCAGGGCTCCTGGTATCTGAGACAAGTTTTGGTAAAACTGTTTTGACAGCTAGGCAAGACTGTATGTTTTAAGATCAAAGAGTCGGGTAAGCCAGTTTGGCTTTCTATTGCGCCCCTAGGATGCAAATGCTGGATTAACAGGGTTCCTGGTATCTGAGACAAGTTTTGGTAAGGCAATTTTGAGTTCCAGGTGAGGCTGAATGTGTTAAGACTTAATAGTCGGGTGAGACTATTTTGCTTTGACTTGGTCCCCTAGGCTGCAAATGCTAGATTAACAGGGCTCCTGGAATCTAAAAAAGTTTTAGTAAAATAGTTTTGACAGCTAGGTAAGGCTGTATGTTTTAAGATTAAATAGTCGGGTGAGCCTGTTTAGCTTTGACTTGCGCCCCCGAAATGCAAATACTGGATTAACAGGTTTCCTGGTATCTGAGACAAGTTTTGGTAAATCAGTTTTGGCGGCCAAATGGGGCTGTATGTTTTAGGATTAAATAGTCGGATGAGCCTGTTTGGCTTTGACTTGCTCCCCTAGGCTCCACATTCCAGATAGGCGGGGCTCCTGGAATCTAAGACAAGGTTTGGTAAAACAGTTTTGACAGCTAGGCATGTCTGTATGTTTTAAGATTAAAAAGTCGGTTGAGCATGTTTGGCTTTGACTTGCGCCCCTAGGCGGCACATGCCAGATTGGCGGGGCTCCTGGAATCTGATTGATGTTTTGGTAAAGCAGTTTTGGCAACCAGATGGGACTGTGTGTTTTCAGATTGGATAATGAGGTCCGACTAATTGGCTTTGACTTGTTCCGCTAGGCTGCAAATGCCAGATTGGCCGGGTGTTGGTAGAGCAGTTTCGGCGGCCAGATGGGGCTGTATGTTTAGTATTAAATGGTCGGGTGAGCCTGTTCTGCTTTGATCTGCTCCCCTAGGCTGCACATGCCAGATTGGCAGGGCTCCTGGTATCTGAGACAAGTTTTGGTAAAACTGTTTTGACAGCTAGGCAAGACTGTATGTTTTAAGATTAAAGAGTCGGGTAAGACAGTTTGGCTTTGACTTGCGCCCCTAGGATGCAAATACTGGATTAACAGGGTTCCTGGTATCTGAGACAAGTTTTGGTAAGGCAATTTTGAGTTCCAGGTGAGGCTGAATGTGCTAAGACTTAATAGTTGGGTGAGACTATTTTGCTTTGACTTGGTCCCCTAGGCTGCAAATACTCGATTAACAGGGCTCCTGGAATCTAAAAAAAGTTTTAGTAAAACAGTTTTGACAGCTAGGTAAGGCTGTATGTTTTAAGATTAAATAGTCGGGTGAGACTATTTGGCTTTGACTTGCGCCCCCAGGATGCAAATGCTAGATTATCTGGGATCCTTGTATCTGAGACAAGTTTCGGTAAAGCAATTTTGACTTCCGGGTGAGGCTGTATGTTGTAGGATTAAATAGTCGGATGAGCCTGTTTGGCTTTGACTTGCTCCCCTAGGCTCCACATGCCAGATAGGCGGAGCTCCTGGAATCTAAGACAAGGTTTGGTAAAACAGTTTTGACAGCTAGGCAAGACTGTATGTTTTAAGATTAAGAAGTCGGTAGAGCATGTTTGGCTTTGACTTGCGCCCCTAGGCGGCACATGCCAGATTGGCGGGGCTCCTGGAATCTGATAGATGTTTTGGTAAAGCAGTTTTGGCAACCAGATGGGACTGTGTGTTTTCAGATTGGATAATGAGGTCCGACTAATTGGCTTTGACTTGTTCCCCTAGGCTGCAAATGCCAGATTGGCCAGGTTTTGGTGGAGCAGTTTCGGCGGCCAGATGGGGCTGTATGTTTAGTATTAAATAGTCGGGTGAGCCTGTTTTGCTTTGACCTGCTCCCCTAGGCTGCACATGCCAGATTGGCAGGGCTCCTGGTATCTGAGACAAGTTTTGGTAAAACTGTTTTGACAGCTAGGCAAGACTGTATGTTTTAAGATTAAAGAGTCGGGTAAGCCAGTTTGGCTTTGACTTGCGCCCCTAGGATGCAAATGCTTGATTAACAGGGTTCCTGGTATCTGAGACAAGTTTTGGTAAGGTAATTTTGAGTTATAGGTGAGGCTGAATGTGTTAAGACTTAATAGGCAGGTGAGACTATTTTGCTTTGACCTGCTCCCCTAGGCTGCACACGCCAGATTGGCAGGGCTCCTGGTATCTGAGACAAGTTTTAGTAAAACAGTTTTGACAGCTAGGTAACGCTGTATGTTTAAAGATTAAATAGTCGGGTGAGCCTGTTTAGCTTTGACTTGCGCCCCCAAGATGCAAATACTGGATTAACAGGTTTCCTGGTATCTGAGACAAGTTTTGGTAAATCAGTTTTGGCGGCCAGATGGGGCTGTATGTTTTAAGATTTAATAGTCGGGTGAGGCTATTTGGCTTTGACTTAGCTCCCTTACGCTGCAAATGCTAGATTAACAGGGCTCCTGGTATCCATGACAAGTTTTGATAAAGCAGCTTTGGCAGCCAGATGGGGCTGTTTGTTTTAAGATTAAATTGTAGAGTGAGCCTGTTTGGCTTTGAACTTCTCCCCTAGGCTGCACACGCAAGATTGTCAGGGCTCCTGGTAACTGAGACAAGGTTTGGTAAAACAGTATTGACAGCTAGGCAAGACTGTATATTTTCAGATTAAATAGTCGGGTAAGCCTGTTTGCCTTTGTCTTGCGCCCCTAGGATGCAAATGCTAGATTAACAGGGTTCCTGGTATCTGAGACAAGTTTCGGTAAGGCAATTTTGAGTTCTATTTGAGGCTGAATGTGTTAGGACTTAATAGGCAGGTGAGACTATTTTGCTTTGACCTGCTCCCCTAGGCTGCACACGCCAGATTGGCAGGGCTCCTGGTATCTGAGACAAGTTTTAGTAAAACAGTTTTGACAGCTAGGTAAGGACTGTATGTTTGAAGATTAAATAGTCGGGTGAGCCTGTTTGGCTTTGACTTGCGCCCCTAGGATGCAAATGCTGGATTAACAGGGATCCTGGTATCTGAGACAAGTTTCGGTAAAGCAATTTTGACTTCCAGGTGAGGCTGTATGTGTTAGGACTTAAATAGTCGGGTGAGACTATTTGGCTTTGACTTGCTCCCCTAGGCTCCCCCCCCCCCCCCCCCCTCTCCGCACATGCTAGATTAGACAGGGCTCCTGGAATCTTAGACAAGGTTTGGTAAAACAGTTTTGACAGCTAGGTAAGGCTGTATGTTTTAAGATTAACCCCCCCCCCTCTCCCCCCCCCCTTTTTTTGAAGTCGGTTGAGCATGTTTGGCTTTGACTTGCGCCCCCAGACGGCAAATACCGGATTAACAGGTTTCCTGGTATCTGAGACAAGTTTTGGTAAATCAGTTTTGGCGGCCAGATGGGGCTGTATGTTTTCAGATTGAATAGTCGAGGTCCGAGGCTATTTGGCTTTGACTTGCTCCCTTACGCTGCAAATGCTAGATTAACAGGGCTCCTGGTATCCATGACAAGTTTTGATAAAGCAGCTTTGGCAGCCAGATGGGGCTGTTTGTTTAAGATTAAATTGTAAGGTGAGCCTGTTTGGCTTTGAACTTCTCCCCTAGGCTGCACACGCAAGATTGTCAGGGCTCCTGGTAACTGAGACAAGGTTTGGTAAGACAGTTTTGACAGCTAGGCAAGACTGTATATTTTCAGATTAAATAGTCGGGTAAGCCTGTTTGCCTTTGTCTTCCGCCTCAGGATGCAAATGCTGGATTAACAGGGTTCCTGGTATCTGAGACAAGTTTCGGTAAAGCAATTTTGAGTTCTATTTGAGGCTGAATGTGTTAAGACTTAATAGGCAGGTGAGACTAGTTTGCTTTGACCTGCTCCCCTAGGCTGCAGACGCTAGATTGGCAGGGCTCCTGGTATCTGAGACAAGGTTTGGTAAAACAGTTTTGACAGCTAGGTAAGGCTGTATGTTTTAAGATTAAATAGTCGGTTGAGCCTGTTTGGCTTTGACTTGCGCCCCCAGGATGCAAATACTGGATTAACAGGGTTCCTGGTATCTGAGACAAGTTTTAGTAAGGCAATTTTGAGTTCCAGGTGAGGCTGAATGTGTTAAGACTTAATAGTAAGGTGAGACTATTTGGCTTTGACTTGCTCCCCAGGCTGCAAATGCTAGATTAACAGGGCTCCTGGAATCTTAAAAAGTTTAAGTAAAACAGTTTTGACAGCTAGGTAAGGATGCATGTTTGAGGGTTAAATAGTCGGGTGAGCCTGTTTGGCTTTTGACTTGCGCCCCCAGGATGCAAATGCTAGATTATCTGGGATCCTTGTATCTGAGACAAGTTTCGGTAAAGCAATTTTGACTTCCAGGTGAGGCTGTATGTTTTAGGATTAAATAGTCGGATGAGCCTGTTTGGCTTTGATTTGCTCCCCTAGGCTCCACATGCCAGATAGGCGGGGCTCCTGGAATCTAAGACAAGGTTTGGTAAAACAGTTTTGACAGCTAGGCAAGACTGTATGTTTTAAGATTAAAAAGTCGGTTGAGCATGTTTGGCTTTGACTTGCGCCCCCAGACGGCACATGCCAGATTGGCGGGGCTCCTGGAAACTGATAGATGTTTTGGTAAAGCAGTTTTGGCAACCAGATGGGACTGTGTGTTTTCAGATTGGATAATGAGGTCCGACTAATTGGCTTTGACTTGTTCCCCTAGGCTGCAAATGCCAGATTGGCCGGGATTTGGTAGAGCAGTTTCGGCGGCCAGATGGGGCTGTATGTTTAGTATTAAATAGTCGGGTGAGCCTGTTTTGCTTTGACCTGCTCCCCTAGGCTGCACATGCCAGATTGGCAGGGCTCCTGGTTTCTGAGACAATTTTTGGTAAAACTGTTTTGACAGCTAGGCAAGACTGTATGTTTTAAGATTAAAGAGTTGGGTAAGCCAGTTTGGCTTTGACTTGCGCCCCCAGGATGCAAATGCTGGATTAACAGGGTTCCTGGTATGTGAGACAAGTTTTGGTAAGGTAATTTTGAGTTACAGGTGAGGCTGAATGTGTTAAGACTTAATAGTCGGGTGAGACTATTTTGCTTTGACTTGGTCCCCTAGGCTGCAAATGCTAGATTAACAGGGCTCCTGGAATCTTAAAAAAGTTTTAGTAAAACAGTTTTGACAGCTAGGTAAGGCTGTATGTTTTAAGATTAAGAAGTCGGTTGAGCATGTTTGGCTTTGACTTGCGCCCCCAAAATGCAAATACTGGATTAACAGGTTTCCTGGTATCTGAGACAAGTTTTGGTAAATCAGTTTTGGCGGCCAGATGGGGCTTTTTGTTTTAAGATTTAATAGTCGGGCGAGGCTATTTGGCTTTGACTTGCTCCCTTACGCTGCAAATGCTAGATTAACAGGGCTCCTGGTATCCATGACAAGTTTTGATAAAGCAGCTTTGGCAGCCAGATGGGGCTGTTTGTTTTAAGATTAAATTGTAGAGTGAGCCTGTTTGGCTTTGAACTTCTCCCCTAGGCTGCACACGCAAGATTGTCAGGGCTCCTGGTAACTGAGACAAGGTTTGGTAAGACAGTTTTGACAGCTAGGCAAGACTGTATATTTTCAGATTAAATAGTCGGGTAAGCCTGTTTGCCTTTGTCTTGCGCCCCTAGGAAGCAAGTGCTGGATTAACAGGGTTCCTGGTATCTGAGACAAGTTTCGGTAAAGCAATTTTGACTTCCAGGTGAGGCTGAATGTGTTTAGACTTAATAGTCGGGTGAGACTAGTTTGCTTTGACTTGGTCCCCTAGGCTGCAGATGCTAGATTAACAGGGCTCCTGGTTTTTAAAAAAAGTTTTAGTAAAACAGTTTTGACAGCTAGGTAAGGCTGTATGTTTTAAGATTAAATAGTTGGTTGAGCCTGTTTGGCTTTGACTTGCGCCCCCAGGATGCAAATACTGGATTAATAAGGTTCCTGGTATCTGAGACAAGTTTTAGTAAGGCAATTTTGAGTTCCAGGTGAGGCTGAATGTGTTAAGACTTAATAGTAGGGTGAGTCTATTTGGCTTTGACTTGCTCCCCCAGGCTGCAAATGCTAGATTAACAGGGCTCCTGGAATCTTAAAAAGTTTTAGTAAAACATTTTGACAGCTAGGTAAGGCAGTTTAAGTAAAACAGTTTTGACAGCTAGGTAAGGCTGTATGTTTTAGGATTAAATAGCCGGGTGAGCCTGTTTGGCTTTAACTTGCGCCCCTATGATGCAAATGCTGGATTGGTTCCTGGTATCTGAGACAAGTTTTGGTAAGGCAATTTTGAGTTCCAGGTGAGGCTGAATGTGTTAAGACTTAATAGTCGGGTGAGTCTATTTGGCTTTGACTTGCTCCCCTAGGCGGCACATGCCAGATTGGCGGGGCTCCTGGAATCTAAGACAAGGTTTGATAAAACAGTTTTGACAGCTGGGCAAGACTGTATGTTTTAAGATTAAAGAGTCGGGTGAGCCTGTTTGGCTTTGTATTGCGCCCCTAGGATGCAAATGCTGGATTAACAGGATTCCTGGTATCTGAGACAAGTTTTGCTAAGGCAATTTTGAGTTCCAGGTGAGGCTGAATGTTTTAAGACTTAGTAGTCGGGTGAGGCTATTTCGCTTTGACTTGCTCCTCTACGCTGCAAATGCTAGATTAATAGGCCTCCTGGTATCCATGACAAGTTTTGATAAAGCAGCTTTTGCAGCCAGATGGGGCTGTTTGTTTTAAGATTAAATTGTAGGATGAGCCTGTTTGGCTTTGAACTTCTCCCCTAGGCTGCACACGCCAGATTGGCAGGGCTCCTGGTAACTGAGAGTTTTGAGAGCTAGGCAAGACTGTGTGTTTTAAGATTAAAGAGTCGGGTGAGCCCAGGGTTCCTGGTATCTGAGACAAGTTTTGTTAAAGCAGTTTTGGCGGCCAGATGGGGCTGTGTGTTTTAAGATTTAATAGTCGGGTGAGGCTATTTGGCTTTGACTTGCTTCCATACGCTGCAAATGCTAGATTAACAGAGCTCCTGGTATTCATGACAAGTTTTGATAAAGCAGCTTTGTCAGCCAAATGGGGCTGTTTGTTTTAAGATTAAATTGATTAACAGGGATCCTTGTATCTGAGACAAGTTTCGGTAAAGCAATTTTGACTTCCAGTTGAGGCTGTATGTTTTAGGATTAAATAGTCGGGTGAGCCTGTTTGGCTTTGTCTTGTGCCCCTAGGATGCAAATGCAGGATTATCAGGGTTCCTGGTATCTGAGACAAGTTTTGGTAAAGCAGTTTTGGCGGCCAGATGGGGTTATATGTTTTAAGATTTAATAGTCGGGTGAGGCTATTTGGCTTTGACTTGCTCCCCTACGCTGCAAATTCCAGATTAACAGGGCTCCTGGTATCTAAGACAAGTTTTGGTAAAGCAGTTTTGGCAGCCAGATGGGGCTATTTGTTATAAGCCTATTTGGCTTTGACTTGCTCCTCTAGGCTCCACATGCGAGATTGGCGGGGCTCCTGGAATCTTAGACAAGGTTTGGTAAAACAGTTTTGACAGCTGGGCAAGACCGTATGTTTTAAGATTAAAGAGTCGGGTGAGCCTGTTTGGCTTTGTATTGCGCCCCTAGGATGCAAATGCTGGAATAACAAGGTTCCTGGTATCTGAGACAAGTTTCGGTAAATCAATTTTGACTTGCAGGTTAGGCTGTATGTCTTCAGACTTATTAGTCGGTAAAGCAATTTTGACTTCCAGGTGAGGCTGAATGTTTTAGGATTAAATAGTCGGATGGGCTCCTGGAATCTGATATATGTTTTGGTGAAGCGTTTTGGCAACCAGATGGGACTGTGTGTTTTCAGATTGGATAATGAGGTCAGACTAATTGGCTTTGACTTGATCCCCTAGGCTGCAAATGCCAGATTGGCAGGGTTTTGGTAGAGCAGATTTGGCGGCCAGATGGGGCTGTATGTTTCAGTATTAAATAGTCGGGTGAGCCTGTTTTGCTTTTGCCTGCTCCCCTAGGATGCACATGCCAGATTGGCAGGGCTCCTGTTATCTGAGACAAGTTTTGGTAAAGCAGTTTTGGCGGCCAGATGGGGTTGTATGTTTTAAGATTTAATAGTCGGGTGAGACTAGGCTGCAAATGCTAGATTATCAGGGATCCTTGTATCTGAGACAAGTTTCGGTAAATCAATTTTGACTTGCAGGTTAGGCTGTATGTCTTCAGACTTATTAGTCGGTAAAGCAATTTTGACTTCCAGGTGAGGCTGTATGTTTTAGGATTAAATAGTCGGATGAGCCTGTTTGGCTTTGAATTTCTCCCCTAGGCTCCACATGCCAGATTGGCGGGGCTCCTGGAATCTAAGACAAGGTTTGGTAAAACAGTTTTGAGAGCTAGGGAAGACTGTATGTTTTAAGATTAAAGAGTCAGGTGAGCCTGTTTGGCTTTGACTTGCTCCCCTAGGCTGCAAATGCTAGATTAACAGGGCTTCTGGAATCTAAAAAAAGTTTAAGTAAAACAGTTTTGACAGCTAGGCAAGACCGTATATTTTAAGATTAAAGAGTCGGGTGAGCCTGTTTGGCTTTGACTTGCGCCCCTAGGATGCAAATGCTGGATTAACAGGGTTCCTGGTGTCTGAGACAAGCTTTGGTAAGGCAATTTTGACTTCCAGGTGAGGCTGAATTTTTTAAGACTTAATAGTCGGGTGAGACTAATTTGGCTTAACTTGCTCACCTAGGCTGCAAATGCTAGATTAACAGGGCTCCTGGAATCTAAAAAAAGTTTTAGTAAAACAGTTTTGACAGCTTGGTAAGGCTGTATGTTTGAGGATTAAATAGTCGAGTGAGCCTGTTTGGCTTTGTCTTGCGCCCCTAGGATGCAAATGCTGGATTAACAGGGTTCCTGGTATGTGAGCCAAGTTTTGGTAAGGCAATTTTGAGTACCAGGTCAGGCTGAATGTTTTAAGACTTAATAGTCGGGTGAGGCTATTTGGCTTTGAATTGCTCCCCTACGCTGCAAATGCTAGATTAACAGGCATCGTGCTATCCATGACAAGTTTTGATAAAGTAGCTTTTGCAGCCAGATGGGGCTGTTTGTTTTAAGATTAAATTGTAGGATGAGCCTGTTTGGCTTTGAACTGCGCACCTAGGATGCAAATGCTGGATTAACAGTGTTCCTGGTATCTGAGACAAGTTTTGTTAAAGCAGTTTTGGCGGCCAGATGGGGCTGTATGTTTTACGGTTTAATAGTCGGGTGAGGCTATTTGGCTTTGACTTGCTCCCCTACGCTGCAAATGCTAGATTAACAGGGCTCCTGGTATCCATTACAAGTTTTGATAAAGCAGCTTTGGCAGCCAGATGGGGCTGTTTGTTTTAAGATTAAATTGTAGGATGAGGGTTCCTGGTATCTGACACAAGTTTTGGTAAAGCAGTTTGGCGGCCAGTTGGGGTTGTATTTGACTTGCTTTGACTTGCTACGCTAGGCTGCAATTGCTAATTAACAGAGATCCTTGTATCTGAGACAAGTTTCGGTAAAGCAATTTTGACTTCCAGGTGGCTTTGGCAGCCAGATGGGGCAGTATGTTTTAAGATTAAATTGTCGGGTGAGCCTGTTTGGCTTTGTATTGCGCCCCTAGGATGCAAATGCTGGATTATCAGGGTTCCTGGTATCTGAGACAAGTTTTGGTAAGGCAATTTTGAGTTCCAGGTACGGCTGAATGTTTTAAGACTTAGTAGTCGGGTGAGGCTATTTGGCTTTGACTTGCTCCTCTACGCTGCAAATGCTAGATTAATAGGCCTCCTGGTATCCATGACAAGTTTTGATAAAGCAGCTTTTGCAGCCAGATGGGGCTGTTTGTTTTAAGATTAAATTGTAGGATGAGCCTGTTTGGCTTTGAACTTCTCCCCGAGGCTGCACACGCCAGATTGTCAGGGCTCCTGGTAACTGAGACAAGGTTTGGTAAAACAGTTTTGAGAGCTAGGCAAGACTGTATTTTTTAAGATTAAAGAGTCGGGTGAGCCTGTTTGGCTTTGTCTTGCGCCCCTTGGATGCATATGCTGGATTAACAGGGTTCCTGGTATCTGAGACAAGTTTTGGTAATGCAATTTTGAGTTCCAGGTCAGGCTGAATGTTTTAAGACTTAATAGTCGGGTGAGGCTATTTGGCTTTGCCTTGCTCCCCTTGGCGGCACATGCCAAATTGGTGGGGCTCCTGGAATCTAAAAAAGTTTTGGTAAAACAGTTTTGACAGCTAGGTCAGGCTACATGTATTAAGATTAAATAGTCGGGTGAGCCTGTTAGCCTTTGACTTGCGCCCACAGGATGCAAATACTGGATTAACAGGGTTCCTGGTATCTGAGACAAGTTTTTGTAAGGCAATTTTGAGTTACAGGTGAGGCTGAATGTGTTAAGACTTAATAGCCAGGTGAGACTATTTTGCTTTGACTTGCTCCCCTACGCTACAAATGCTAGATTAACAGGGCTCCTGGTATCTAAGACAAGTTTTGGAAAAGCAGTTTTGGCAGCCAGATGGGGCTGTATGTTTTAAGATTAAATTGTCGGGTGAGCCTGTTTGGCTTTGAACTGCGCCCCTAGAATGCAAATGCTGGATTAACAGGGTTCCTGGTATCTGACACAAGTTTTGGTAAAGCAGTTTGGCGGCCAGTTGGGGTTGTATTTGACTTGCTTTGACTTGCTACGCTAGGCTGCAAATGCTAATTAACAGAGATCCTTGTATCTGAGACAAGTTTCGGTAAAGCAATTTTGACTTCCAGGTGGCTTTGGCAGCCAGATGGGGCAGTATGTTTTAAGATTAAATTGTCGGGTGAGCCTGTTTGGCTTTAAACTGCGCCTCTAGGATGCAAATGCTGGATTAACAGGGTTCCTGGTATCTGACACAAGTTTTGGTAAAGCAGTTTGGCGGCCAGTTGGGGTTGTATGTTTTAAGATTTAACAGTCGGGTGAGACTATCTGGCTTTGACTTGCTACCCTAGGCTGCAAATGCCAGATTAAAAGGTCTCCTGGTGTCTAAGACAAGTTTTGATAAAGCAGTTTTGGCAGCCAGATGGGGCTGTTTGTTTTAAGATTAAATTGTAAATTGTCCTGGCATCTGAGACAAGTTTTGGTAAGGCAATTTTGAGTTACAGGTGAGGCTGAATGTGTTAAGACTTAAAAGTCAGGTGAGACTATTTGGCTTTGACTTGCTCCCCTAGGCTGCAAATGCTAGATTAACAGGGCTCCTGGAATCTAAAAAAAGTTTTGGTAAAACAGTTTTGAAAACTAGGTCAGGCTACATGTTTGAAGATTAAATAGTCGGGTGAGCCTGTTTGACTTTGACTTGCGCCCGCAGGATGCAAATACTGGATTAACAGAGTTTCTGGTATCTGAGACAAGTTTTGGTAAGGCAATTTTGAGTTAGAGGTGAGGCTGAATGTGTTAAGACTTAATAGTCAGGTGAGACTATTTTGCTTTGACTTGCTCCCCTAGGCTACAAATGCTAGATTAACAGGGCTCCTGGTATATAAGACAAGTTTTGGTAAAGCAGTTTTGGCAGCCAGATGGGGCTGTATGTTTTATGATTGGGTCGGGTGAGCTGTTTGGCTCACGCCCCCCCTTGGCGGCCAGATGGGGTTGTATGTTTTAAGATTTAATAGTCGGGTGAGACTATTTGGCTTTGACTTGCTACCCTAGGCTGCAAATGCTAGATTAACAGAGATCCTTGTATCTGAGACAGGTTTCAGTAAAGCAATTTTGACATCCAGGTGGCTTTGGCAGCCAGATGGGGCTGTATGTTTTAGGATTAAATTGTAGGATGAGCCTGTTTGGCTTTGAACTGCGCCCCTAGGATGCAAATGCTGGATTAACAGGGTTCCTGGAATCTGACACAAGTTTTGGTAAAGCTGTTTGGCGGCCAGTTGGGGTTGTATGTTTTAAGATTTAATAGTCGGGTGCAACCATTTGGCTTTGACATGCTAGCCTAGGCTGCAAATGCTACATTAACAGAGATCCTTGTATCTGAGACAAGTTTCGGTAAAAGTAATTTTGACTTCCAGGTGAGGCTGTATGTTTTAAGATTAAATAGTTGGATGAGCCTGTTTGGCTTTGACTTGCTCCTCTAGGCTGCAAATGCCAGTTTAAAAGGTCTTCTGGTATCTAAGACAAGTTTTGGTTAAGCAGTTTTGGCAGCCAGATGGGGCTGTTTGCTTTAAGGTTAAATTGTAAATTGTCCTTGTATCTGAGACAAGTTTTGGTAAGGCAATTTTGAGTTACAGGTGAGGCTGAATGTGTTAGGACTTAAAAGTCAGGTGAGACTATTTGGCTTTGACTTGCTCCCCTAGGCTGCAAATGCTAGATTAACAGGCCTCCTGGAATCTAAAAAAAAGTTTTGGTAAAACAGTTTTAACAGCTAGTTCAGGCTACATGTTTGAAGATTAAATAGTCGGGTGAGCCTGTTTGACTTTGACTTGCCTTGCAGGATGCAAATACTGGATTAAAAGGGTTCCTGGTATCTGAGACAAGTTTTGGTAAGGCAATTTTGAGTTACAGGTGAGGCTGAATGTGTTAAGACTTAATAGTCAGGTGAGACTATTTTGCTTTGACTTGCTCCCCTAGGCGGCAAATGCTAGATTAACAGGGCTCCAGGTATCTAAGACAAGTTTTGGCAAAGCAGTTTTGGCAGCCAGATGGGGCTGTATGTTTTAAGATTAAATTGTCGGGTGAGCCTCTTTGGTTTTGAACTGCACCCCTAGGATGCAAATGCTGGATTAACAGGGTACCTGCATATCAACACAAGTTTTGGTAAAGCAGTTTGGCGGCCAGATGGGGGGCATCAAAAAAATCAGTAACTATGGCTTGACTCACCACCTAGGCTGCAAATGCTAGATTAACAGAATCACTTATCTGAAACAAGTTTCAGTAAAGCAATTTTGACATCCAGGTGGCTTTGGCAGACAGATGGGGCTGTATATTTTAGAGTTAAATTGTAGGATGAGCCTGTTTGGCTTTGAACTGCACCCCTAGAATCTATAAATGCTGGATTAACAGGGTTCCTGGAATCAGACACAAGTTTTGGTAAAGCATTTGCGTTAGCCAGTTGGGGTTGTATGTTTTAAAATTTAATAGTCAGGTGCAACCATTTAAGCTTGACATTCTAACCCTGGCTGCAAATACTACATTAACAAAGATACTTGTATCTGAGACAGAAGTTTCAGTAAAGTAATTTTGAAGCTTCCAGTGAGCTGTATGTTTTAAGATTAAATAGTTGGATGAGCCTGCTTGGCTTTGACTTGCTCCTCTAGGCTGCAAATGCTAGTTTAAAAGGTCTTCTGGTATCTAAGTGGGCCAGATGGGGCTGTATGCTTAAAGATTTAATAGTCGGGTGAGGCTATTTGGCTTTGACTGGCTCCCTTACGCTGCAAATGCTAGATTAACAGGGCTACTGGTATCCATGACAAGCCTTGATAAAGCAGCTTTGGCAGCCAGATGGGACTGTTTCTTTTAAGATTAAATTGAGGAGTGAGCCTGTTTGGCTCTGAACTTCTCCCCTGGGCTGCACACGCCAGATTGGCAGGGCTCCTGGTAACTGAGACAAGGTTTGGTAAAACAGTTTTAAGAACTAGGCAAGACAGTATTTTTTAAGATTAAAGAGTTGGGTGAGCCCAGGGTTCCTGGTATCTGAGACAAGTTTTGTTAGAGCATTTTTGGCGGCCAGATGGGGCTGTATGTTTTAAGATTTAATAGTCAGGTGAGGCTATTCGGCTTTGACTTGCACCCATACGCTGCAAATGCTAGATTAACAGGGCTCCTGGTATCCATGACAAGTTTTGATAAAGCAGCTTTGGCAGCCAGATGGGGCTGTTTGTTTTAAGATTAAATTGATTAACAGGGATCCTTGTATCTGAGACAAGTTTCGGTAAAGCACTTGTTTTGACTTCCAGGTGAGGCTGTATGTTTTAGGATTAAATAGTCGGATGAGCCTGTTTGGCTTTGAATTTCTCCCCTAGGCTCCACATGCCAGATTGGCGGGGCTCCTGGAATCTAAGACAAGGTTTGGTAAAACAGTTTTGAGAGCTAAGCAAGACTGTATGTTTTAAGATTAAGGAGTCAGGTTAGTCAGTTTGGCTTTGACTTGCGCCCCTAGGATGCAAATGCTAGATTAACAGGGTTCCTGGTGTCTGAGAAAAGCTTTGGTAAGGCAATTTTGACTTCCAGGTGAGGCTGTATGTTTTAGGATTAAATAGTCGGATGAGCCTGTTTGGCTTTGTATTGCGCCCCTAGGATGCAAATGCTAGATTGGCAGGGCTCCTGGAATCTAAGACAAGGTTTGGTAAAACAGTTTTGAGAGCTAAGCAAGACTGTATGTTTTAAGATTAAAGAGTCAGGTGAGCCAGTTTGGCTTTGACTTGCGCCCCTAGAATGCAAATGCTGGATTTACAGGGCTCCTGGAATCTAAGACTAGGTTTGGTAAAACAGTTTTGACAGCAGGGCAAGACTGTATGTTTTAAGATTAAATAATCGGTTGAGCCTGTTTGGCTTTGAGTTGCGCCCCTAGGATGCAAATGCTGGATTAACAGGGTTCTGGTGTCTGAGACAAGCTTTGGTAAGGCAATTTTGACATTCAGGTGAGGCTGAATTTTTTTAAGACTTAATAGTCGGGTGAGACTAATTTGCTTTTGACTTGCTCCCCTAGGCTGCAAATGCTAGATTAACAGGGCTTCTGGAATCTAAAAAAGTTTAAGTAAAAAAAATTTGACAGCTAGGCAAGACCGTATGTTTTAAGATTAAAGAGTCGGGTGAGCCTGTTTGGCTTTGACTTGCGCCCCTAGGATGCAAATGCTGGATTAACAGGGTTCCTGGTGTCTGAGACAAGCTTTGGTAAGGCAATTTTGACTTCCAGGTGAGGCTGAATTTTTTTAAGACTTAATAGTCGGGTGAGACTAATGTGGCTTGACTTGCACCCCTAGGCCGCAAATGCTAGATTAACAGGGCTCCTGGAATCTAAAAAAAGTTTTAGTAAAACAGTTTTTACAGCTAGGTAAGGCAGTATGTTTGAGGATTAAATAGTCGGGTGAGCCTGTTTGGCTTTGTCTTGCGCCCCTAGGATGCAAATGCTGGATTAACAGGGTTCCTGGTATGTGAGACAAGTTTTGGTAAGGCAATTTTGAGTTCCAGGTCAGGCTGAATGTTTTAAGACTTAATAGTCGGGTGAGGCTATTTGGCTTTTGGGGTTGCTCCCCTACGCTGCAGATGCTAGATTAACAGGCATCGTGCTATCCATGACAAGTTTTGATAAAGCAGCTTTTGCAGCCAGATGGGGCTGTTTGTTTTGAGATTTAAATTGTAGGATGAGCCTGTTTGGCTTTGAACTGCTCGCCTAGGATGCAAATGCTGGATTAACAGTGTTCCTGGTATCTGACTGAAGTTTTGGTAAAGCAGTTTGGCGGCCAGTTGGGGTTGTATGTTTTAAGATTTAATAGTCGGGTGAGACTTATTTGGCCTCTGACTTGCTACCCGAGGCTGCAAACACAGATTAACAGAGATCCTGGGGCATCTGAGACAGTTTCGGTGAAGCAATTTTGACTTCCAGGTGGCTTTGACAGCTAGATGGGGCTGTATGTTTTATGATTAAATTGTCAGGTGAGCCTGTTTGGCTTCGAACTGCGCTAGGATGCAAAGGGCTGCAAATGCTAGATTATCAGGGATCCTTGTAATCTGAGACAATGTTCGGTAAAACAGTTTTGACAGCCGGGTGAGACTGTATGTTTTAGGATTAAATAGTCGGTTGAGCCTGTTTGGCTTGACTTGCGCCCCTAGGATGCAAATGCTGGATTAACAGGGTTCCTGGTGTCTGAGACAAGCTTTGGTAAGGCAATTTTGACTTCCAGGTGAGGCTGAATTTTTTAAGACTTAATAGTCGGGTGAGACTAATTTGGCTTAGACTTGCTCCCCTAGGCTGCAAATGCTAGATTAACAGGGCTCCTGGAATCTAAAAAAGTTTAAGTAAAACAGTTTTGACAGCTTGGCAAGGCTGTATGTTTCAGGAATAAAGAGTCGGGTGAGCCTGTTTGGCTTTGACTTGCGACCCTAGGATGCAAATGCTGGATTAACAGGGTTCCTGGTATGTGAGACAAGTTTTGGTAAGGCAATTTTGAATTCCAGGTGAGGCTGAATGTTTTAAGACTTAATAGTCGGGTGAGGCTAATTTGGCTTTGAATTGCTCCCCTACGCTCGCAAATGCTAGATTAACAGGCATCGTGGTATCTAAGACAAGGTTTGATAAAGCAGTTTTGACAGCCAGGTGAGGCTGTATGTTTTAGGATTAAATAGTCGGGATGAGCCTGTTTGGCTTTGTCTTGCGCCCCTAGGATGCAAATGCTGGATTAACAGGGTTCCTGGTATCTGAGACAAGTTTTGTTAAGGCAATTTTGAGTTCCAGGTGAGGCTGAATGTTTTAAGACTTAATAGTCGGGTGAGGCTATTTGGCTTTGAATTGCTCCCCTACGCTGCAAATGCTAGATTAACAGGGCTCCTGCAATCCATGACAAGTTTTGATAAAGCAGCTTTGCAGCCAGATGGGGCTGTTTGTTTTAAGATTAAATTGTTGGATGAGCCTGTTTGGCTTTGAACTGCGCCCCTAGGATGCAAATGCTGGATTAACAGTGTCTCCTGGTATCTGAGACAAGTTTTGGTAAAGCAGTTTGGCAGCCAGTTGGGGCTGTATGTTTTAAGATTTAATAGTCGGGTGAGACTATTTTGGCTTTTTGACTTGCTACCCGGTGGCTGCAAATGCTAGATTAACAGGGATCCTTGTATCTGAGACAAGTTTCGGTAAAGCAATTTTGACTTCCAGGTGGCTTTGACAGCTAGATGGCGCAGTATGTTTTAAGATTAAATTGTCGGGTGAGCCTGTTTGGCTTTGAACTGCGCCTCTAGGATGCAAATGCTGGATTAACAGGGTTCCTGGTATCTGACATAAGTATTGGTAGAGCAATTTTGGCGGCCAGATGGGGTTGTATGTTTTAAGATTTAATAGTCGGTGGAGACTATTTGGCTTTGACCTGCTCCCCTAGGCTGCAAATGCTAGATTAACAGAGATTGGTGGGGCTCCTGGTAATCTGAGACAAGGTTTGGTAAAACAGTTTTGACAGCTAGGCAAGACTGTATATTTTAAGATTAAATAGTCAGGTGAGCCCAGGGTTCCTGGGATCTGAGACAAGTTTTGTTAAAGCAGTTTTGGCGGACAGATGGGGCTATATGTTTTACGATTTAATAGTCGGGTGAGGCTATTTGGCTTTGACTTGCTCCCCTACGCTGCAAATGCTAGATTAACAGGGCTCCTGGTTTTGATAAAGCAGCTTTGGCAGCCAGATGGGGCTGTTTGTTTTAAGATTAAATTGTAAAATGAGCCTGTTGGCTTTGGAAAGACTCCCCAGGCTGCACACGCCAAATTGGCAGGGCTCCCTGGTAACTGAGACAAGGTTTGGTAAAACAGTTTTGACAGCTAGACTAAGACTGTATGTTTTACAGATTAAAAGTCGGGTGAGTCTGTTTGGCTTTTGTCTTGCGCCCAAAAGGATGCAAATGCTGGATTAACAGGGATCCTGGTATCTGAGACAAGTTTTGGTAAGGCAATTTTGAGTTACAGGTGAGGCTGAATGTGTTAAGACTTAAAAGTCAGGTGAGAATATTTTGCTTTGACTTGCTCCCCTAGGCGGCACATGCCAAATTGGTGGGGCTCCTGGAATCTAAAAAAAAGTTTTGGTAAAACAGTTTTGACAGCTAGGTCAGGCTACATGTATTAAGATTAAATAGTCGGGTGAGCCTGTTAGCCTTTGACTTGCGCCCACAGGATGCAAATACTGGATTAACAGGGTTCCTGGTATCTGAGACAAGTTTTTGTAAGGCAATTTTGAGTTACAGGTGAGGCTGAATGTGTTAAGACTTAATAGCCAGGTGAGACTATTTTGCTTTGACTTGCTCCCCTACGCTGCAAATACTAGATTAACAGGGCTCCTGGTATCTAAGACAAGTTTTGGAAAAGCAGTTTTGGCAGCCAGATGGGGCTGTATGTTTTAAGATTAAATTGTCGGGTGAGCCTGTTTGGCTTTGAACTGCGCCCCTAGAATGCAAATGCTGGATGAACAGGGTTCCCCCCCCCCCCCTCTCCCCCCCCTTCCCTGGTATCTGACACAAGTTTTGGTAAAGCAGTTTGGCGGCCAGTTGGGGTTGTATGTTTTAAGATTTAATAGTCGGGTGAGACTATCTGGCTTTGACTTGCTACCCTAGGCTGCAAATGCCAGATTAAAAGGTCTCCTGGTGTCTAAGACAAGTTTTGATAAAGTAGTTTTGGCAGCCAGATGGGGCTGTTTGCTTTAAGGTTAAATTGTAAATTGTCCTGGTATCTGAGACAAGTTTTGGTAAGGCAATTTTGAGTTACAGGTGAGGCTGAATGTGTTAAGACTTAAAAGTCAGGTGAGAATATTTTGCTTTGACTTGCTCCCCTAGGCTGCAAATGCTAGATTAACAGGGCTCCTGGAATCTAAAAAAAGTTTTGGTAAAGCAGTTTTGGCAGCCAGATGGGGCTGTATGTTTTAAGATTAAATTGTCGGGTGAGCCTGTTTGTCTTTGAACTGCGCCCCTAGGATGCAAATGCTGGATTAACAGGGTTCCTGGTATCTGACACAAGTTTTGGTAAAGCAGTTTTGGCGGCCAGATGGCGCTGGTTGCTTAAAGATTTAATAGTCGGGTGAGGCTATTTGACTTTTGACTTGCTCCCTTACGCTGCAAATGCTAGATTAACAGGGCTACTGGTATCCATGACAAGCCTTGAAAAAGCAGCTTTGGCAGCCAGATGGGACTGTTTGTTTTAAGATTAAATTGTAGAGTGAGCCTGTTTGGCTCTGAACTTCTCCCCCTGGGCTGCACACGCCAGATTGGCAGGGCTCCTGGTA
The DNA here is from genome assembly GCA_037075305.1 of Drosophila kanekoi. Classification (NCBI taxonomy): domain Eukaryota; kingdom Metazoa; phylum Arthropoda; class Insecta; order Diptera; family Drosophilidae; genus Drosophila; species Drosophila kanekoi. Next base: position 364,952 of record JBAMCE010000444.1, on the reverse strand, counting down.
ACTGAGACAAGGTTTGGTAAAACAGTTTTTGACAGCTAGGTCAGGCTACATGTTTGAAGGTTAAATGGTCAGGTGATCCTGTTTGGCTTTGTAAACTGCACCTCTAGGATTCAAATGCTGGATTAACAGGGATCCTGGTATCTGACACAAGTTTTGATAAAGCAGCTTTTGCAGTCAGATGGGGCTGTTTGTTTTGAGATTAAATTGTAGGATGAGCCTGTTTGGCATTGAACTGCGCGCCTAGGATGCAAATGCTAGATTAACACGGCTCCTGGTATCTGAGACAAGTTTTGGTAAAGCAGCTTTGGCGGCCAGATGAGGTTGAATGTTTTAAGATTTAATAGTCGGGTGAGGCTATTTGGCTTTGACTTGCTCCCCTAGGCTACAAATGCCAGATTAACAGCGCTCCTGGTATCTAAGACAAGTTTTGGTAAAGCAGTTTTGGCAGCCAGATGGGGCTGTTTGTTTTAAGATTAAATTGTCTGGTGAGCCCTGGTTGGCTTTGAACTTCTCCCCTAGGAGAACATGCCAGATTGGCAGGTCTCCTGGTATCTGATACAAGGCTTGGTAAAACAGTTTTGACAGCTAGGTCAGGCTACATGTTTGAAGGTTAAATGGTCGGGTGATCCTGTTTGGCTTTGACTTGCTCGCCTAGGATGCAAATGCTGGAATAACAGGGTTCCTGGGCTCTGAGACAAGTTTCGGTAAGACAATTTTGACTTTCAGGTGAGGCTGTATGTTTAAAGACTTAATAGTCGGGTGAGAATATTTGGTTTTGTCTTTCCCCCTAGCCAGCAGTTCATGCCAGATTAGCAAGGCTCCTGGAATCAAAAAAAGTTTTATTTAAACAGTTTTGACAGCAAGACGGGGCTGTTTGTTTTAAGATTTAATTGTAGGATGAGCCTGTATGACTTTGACTTGCGCCCCCAGGATGCAAATACTGCATAAACAGGGCTCCTGGTATCTGAGACAAGTTTTGGTAAGGCAATTTTGACGTTCAGGTCAGTCTGAATTTGTTTTAAGACTTAATAGTCGGGTGAGGCTATTTGGCTTTGACTTGCTCCCCTAGGCAGCACATGCCAGATTGGCGGGGCTCCTGGAATCTAAGACAAGGTTCCGGGTAAAACAGTTTTGAGAGCTAGGCAAGACTGTATGTTTTAAGATTAAATGGTCGGGTGAGCCTGTTTGGCTTTGACTTGCGTCCCTAGGATGCAAATGCTGGATTAACAGGGTTCCTGGTATCTGAGACAAGTTTTGGTAGGGCAATTTTGAGTTCCAGGTGAGGCTGAATGTGTTAAGACTTAATAGTCGGGTGAGTCCTATTTCTCCCCCTGGCTGCAAATGCTGGATCGTTCTTCCGCTTTTTTTGATTAACAGTCCGGTTCTGCTGTTTTTCGTTTTGCTCCTTGGGCTTTTTTTCGGATCCTTGTATCTGAGAAATGTTTCGTGTAAATCAATTTTGACTTCCAGGTGAGGCTGAATGTTTAAGGATTAAATAGTCGGGTGAGACTATTTTCCTCTCCTCCGCTTTGACTTGCGCCCCTATGCCCCCCCCTGCACATGCTAGATTGACAGGGCTCCTGGAATCTTAGACAAGGTTTGGTAAAACAGTTTTGACAGCTAGGTAAGGCTGTATGTTTTAAGATTAAAGAGTCGGGTGAGCTTTTTTTTTTTTTCTTTTTCTTTCTCCTTCCTTTCTTTTTTCTTTTCTTTTTTCTGTTTGACTTTGACTTGCGCCCCTAGGATGCAAATGCTGGATTAACAGGGTTCCTGGTTTCTGAGAAAAGTTTTGGTAAGGCAATTTTGACTTTCAGGTGAGGCTGAATGTGTTAAGACTTAATAGTCGGATGAGCCTGTTTGGCTTTGAATTTCTCCCCTAGGCTCCACATGCCAGATTGGCGGGTCTCCTGGAATCTGAGACAAGTTTTGGTAAAGCAGTTTTGGCGGCCAGATGGGGTTGTATGTTTTAAGATTTAATAGTCGGGTGAGACTAGGCTGCAAATGCTAGATTATCAGGGATCCTTGTATCTGAGACAAGTTTCGGTAAAGCAATTTCGACTTCCAGGTGAGGCTGTATGTTTTAGGATTAAATAGTCGGATGAGCCTGTTTGGCTTTGAATTTCTCCCCTAGGCTCAACATCCCAGATTGGCGGGGCTCCTGGAATCTAAGACAAGGTTTGGTATAACAGTTTTGAGAGCTAGGCAAGACTGTATGTTTTAAGATTAAAGAGTCGGGTGAGCCTGTTTGGCTTTGACTTGCGCCCCTAGGATGCAAATGCTGGATTAATAAGGTTCCTGGTATCTGAGACAAGTTTTGGTAAGGCAATTTTGAGTTCCAGGTGAGGCTGAATGTGTTAAGACTTAATAGTCGGGTGAGTCTATTTTGCTTTGACTTGCTCCCCTAGGCTGCAAATGCTAGATAAACAGGCTTCGTGGTATCTAAGACATGTTTTGGTAAAGCAGTTTTGGCAGCCATATGGGGCTGTGTGTTTAAGATTAAATTGATTTACAGGGATCCTTGTATCTGAGAAAAGTTTCGGTAAAGCAATTTTGACTTCCAGGTGAGGCTGTATGTTTTAGGATTAAAAAGTCGGATGAGCCTGTTTGGCTTTGACTTGCGCCCCTAGGATGCAAATGCTGGATTAACAGGGTTCCTGGTATCTGAGACAAGTTTTGTTAAGGCAATTTTGAGTTCCAGGTGAGGCTTAATTTTTTAAGACTTAATAGTCGGGTGAGACTATTTGGCTTTGACTTGCTCCCCTAGGCGGCACATGCCCGATTGGCGGGGCTCCTGGAATCTAAGACAAGGTTTGGTAAAACCGTTTTGACAGCTAGGCAAGACTGTATGTTTTAAGATTAAAGAGTCGAGTGAGCCTGTTTGGCTTTGACTTGCGCCCCTAGGATGCAAATGCTGGATTAACAGGGTTCCTGGTATCTGAGACAAGTTTTGGTAATGCAATTTTGAGTTCCAGGTGAGGCTGAATGTGTTAAGACTTAATAGTCGGGTGAGACTATTTTGCTTTGACTTGCTCCCTAGATTAACAGGGCTCCTGGAATCTAAAAAAAAGTTGTAGTAATACAGTTTTGACAGCTAGGTAAGGGTGTATGTTTTAAGATTAAATAGTCGGGTGAGCCTGTTTGGCTTTGACTTACGCCCCTAGGATGCAAATGCTGGACTAACAGGGTTCCTGGTATCTGAGACACGTTTTGTTAAAGCAGTTTTGGCGGCCAGATGGGGCTGTATGTTTTAAAAATTATAAGTCGGGTTAGACTATTTGGCTTTGACTTGCTCCCCTACGCTGCAAGTGTTAGATTAACAGGGCTCCTGGTATCCATGACAAGTTTTGATAAAGCAGCTGTGGCAGCCAGTTGGGGATGTTTGTTTTAAGATTAAATTGTAGGATAAGCCTGTTTGGCTTTGAACTTCTCCCCTGGGCTACACACGCCAAATTAGCAGGGCTCCTGGTAACTGAGACAAGGTTTGGTAAAACAGTTTTGACAGCTAGGCGAGACTGTATGTTTTCAGATTAAGTAGTCGGGTGAGTCTGTTTGGCTTTGTCTTGCGCCCCTAGGATGCAAATGCTGGAGTAACAGGGTTCCTGGTATCTGACACAAGTTTTGGTAAAGCAGTTTTGGCGGCCAGATGGGGTTGGATGTTTTAAGATTTAATAGTCGGCTGAGACTATTTGGCCTTGACTTGCCACCCTAGGCTGCAAGTGCTAGATTAACAAAGATCCTTGTATCTGAGACAAGTTTCTGTAAAGCAATTTAGACTTCCAGGTGAGGCTGTATGTTTTAGGATTAAATAGTCGGATGAGGCTGTTTGGCTTTGACTTGCTCCTCTAGGCTCCACATGCCAGATTGGCAGGGCTCCAGGCATCTAAGACAAGGTTTGGTAAAACAGTTTTGACAGCTAGGCAAGACTGTATGTTTTAAGATTAAATAATCGGTTGAGCCTGTTTGGCTTTGACTTGCTCCCCTAGCCTGCAAATGCCAGATTAACAGGGCTCCTGGTATCTAAGACAAGTTTTGGTAAAGCAGTTTGGCAGCAAGATGGGGCTGTTTGTTTTAAGATTAAATTGTAGGGTTAGACTATTTGGCTTTGACTTGCTACCCTAGGCTGCAAATGCAAGATTAACAGAGATTCTTGTATCTGAGACAAGTTTCGGTAAAGCAATTTTGACTTCCAGATGAGGCTGTATGTTTTAGGATTAAATAGTCGGATGAGCCTGTTTGGCTTTGACTTGCTCCTCTAGACTCCACATGCCAGATTGGCGGGGCTCCTGGCATCTAAGACAAGGTTTGGTAAAACAGTTTTGACAGCTAGGCAAGACTGTATGTTTTAAGATTAAATTGTAGGGTGAGCCCTGTTTGGCTTTGAACTTCTCCCTTAGGCTGCACACGCCAGATTGGCAGGGCTCCTGGTATCTGAGATAAGGTTCGGTAAAACTGTTTTGACAGCTAGGTCAGGCTACATGTTTGAAGGTTAAATAGTCGGGTGAGTCTGTTTGGTTTTGAGTTGCGCCCCCAGGATGCAAATACTGGATTAACAGGGTTCCTGGTATCTGAGACAAGTGCTGGTAAAGCAGTTTTGTCGGCCAGATGGGGTTGTATGTTTTAAGATTTATAAGTCGGGTGAGACTAGGCTGCAAATGCTAGATTATCGGGGATCCTTGTATCTGAGAAAAGTTTCGGTAAAGCAATTTTGACTTCCAGGTGAGGCTGTATGTTTTAGGATTAAATAGTCGGATGAGCCTGTTTGGCTTTGACTTGCGCCCCTAGGATGCAAATGCTGGATTAATAAGGTTCCTGGTATCTGAGACAAGTTTTGGTAAGGCAATTTTGAGTTCCAGGTGAGGCTGAATGTGTTAAGACTTAATAGTCGGGTGAGCCTATTTTGCTTTGACTTGCAACCCTAGGCTGCAAATGCTAGATAAACAGGCTTCCTGGTATCTAAGACATGTTTTGGTAAAGCAGTTTTGGCAGCCATATGGGGCTGTGTGTTTAAGATTAAATTGATTAACAGGGATCCTTGTATCTGAGAAAAGTTTCGGTAAAGCAATTTTGACTTCCAGGTGAGGCTGTATGTTTTAGGATTAAATAGTCGGATGAGCCTGTTTGGCTTTGACTTGCGCCCCTAGGATGCAAATGCTGGATTAACAGGGTTCCTGGTATCTGAGACTAGTTTTGTTAAGGCAATTTTGAGTTCCAGGTGAGGCTTAATTTTTTAAGACTTAATAGTCGGGTGAGACTATTTGGCTTTGACTTGCTCCCCTAGGCGGCACATGCCCGATTGGCGGGGCTCCTGGAATCTAAGACAAGGTTTGGTAAAACCGTTTTGACAGCTAGGCAAGACTGTATGTTTTAAGATTAAATAGTCGGGTGAGCCTGTTTGGCTTTGACTTGCGCCCCCAGGATGCAAATACTGGATTTACAGGGTTCTTGGTATCTGAGACACGTTTTGTTAAAGCAGTTTTGGCGGCCAGATGGGGCTGTATGTTTTAAAAATTATAAGTCGGGTTAGACTATTTGGCTTTGACTTGCTCCCCTACGTTGCAAGTGTTAGATTAACAGGGCTCCTGGTATCCATGACAAGTTTTGATAAAGCAGCTGTGGCAGCCAAATGGGGCTGTTTGTTTTAAGATTAAATTGTAGGATAACCCTGTTAGGCTTTGAACTTCTCCCCTGGGCTGCACACGCCAAATTAGCAGGGCTCCTGGAATCTCAGACAAGGTTTGGTAAAACAGTTTTGACAGCTAGGCAAGACTGTATGTTTTCTGATTAAGTAGTCGGGTGAGTCTGTTTGGCTTTGTCTTGCGCCCCTAGGATGCAAATGCTGGATTAACAGGGTTCCTGGTATCTGACACAAGTTTTGGTAAAGCAGTTTTGGCGGCCAGATGGGGTTGTATGTTTAAAGATTTAATAGTCGGGTGAGACTATTTGGCCTTGAGTTGCTACCCTAGGCTGCAAGTGCTAGATTAACAAAGATCCTTGTATCTGAGACAAGTTTCGGTAAAGCAATTTTGACTTCCAGGTGAGGCTGTATGTTTTAGGATTAAATAGTCGGATGAGCCTGTTTGGCTTTGACTTGCTCCTCTAGGCTCCACATGCCAGATTGGCGGGGCTCCAGGCATCTAAGACAAGGTTTGGTAAAACAGTTTTGACAGCTAGGCAAGACTGTATGTTTTAAGATTAAATAATCGGTTGAGCCTGTTTGGCTTTGACTTGCTCCCCTAGCCTGCAAATGCCAGATTAACAGGGCTCCTGGTATCTAAGACAAGTTTTGGTAAAGCAGTTTGGCAGCCAGATGGGGCTGTTTGTTTTAAGATTAAATTGTAGGGTTAGACTATTTGGCTTTGACTTGCTACCCTAGGCTGCAAATGCTAGATTAACAGAGATTCTTGTATCTGAGACAAGTTTCGGTAAAGCAATTTTGACTTCCAGGTGAGGCTGTATGTTTTAGGATTAAATAGTCGGATGAGCCTGTTTGGCTTTGACTTGCTCCTCTAGACTCCACATGCCAGATTGGCGGGGCTCCTGGCATCTAAGACAAGGTTTGGTAAAACAGTTTTGACAGCTAGGCAAGACTGTATGTCTTAAGATTAAATTGTAGGGTGAGCCCTGTTTGGCTTTGAACTTCTCCCTCAGGCTGCACACGCCAGATTGGCAGGGCTCCTGGTATCTGAGACAAGGTTTGGTAAAACTGTTTTGACAGCTAGGTCAGGCTACATGTTTGAAGGTTAAATAGTCGGGTGAGTCTGTTTGGTTTTGAGTTGCGCCCCCAGGATGCAAATACTGGATTAACAGGGTTCCTGGTATCTGAGACAAGTGCTGGTAAAGCAGTTTTGTCGGCCAGATGGGGTTGTATGTTTTAAGATTTAAAAGTCGGGTGAGACTAGGCTGCAAATGCTAGATTATCGGGGATCCTTGTATCTGAGAAAAGTTTCGGTAAAGCAATTTTGACTTCCAGGTGAGGCTGTATGTTTTAGGATTAAATAGTCGGATGAGCGTGTTTGGCTTTGACTTGCTCCCCTAGGATGCAAAAGCTGGAATAACAGGGTTCCTGGCATCTGAGACAAGTTTCGGTAGAGCAATTTTGAGTTCCAGGTGAGGCTGTATGTTTTAAGACTTAATAGTCGGGTGAGACTATTTGGCTTTGACTTGCTCCCCTAGACGAGACATGCCAGATTGGCAGGGCTCCTGGAATCTAAAAAAAGTTTTAGTAAAACTGTTTTGACAGCCAGATGGGGTTGTATGTTTTAAGATTTAATAGTCGGGTGAGACTAGGCTGCAAATGCTCGATTAACAGGGCTCCTGGAATCTAAAAAAAGTTTTAGTAAAAAAGTTTTCACAGCTACGTAAGGCTGCATGTTTTAAGATTAAATAGTCGGGTGAGCCTGTTTGGCTTTGACTTGCGCCCCAGGATGCAAATACTGGAATTACAGGGTTCCTGGTATATGAGAAAAGTTTTGGTAAAGCAGTTTTGGCGGCCAGATGGGGCTGTATGTTTTAGGATTTAATAGTCGGGTGAGGCTATTTGGCTTTGACTTGCTCCCCTACGCTGCAATTGCTAGATTAACTCTCCGGGGCTCCTGGTATCCATAACAAGATTTGATAAAGCAGCTTTGGCAGCCAGATGGGGCTGTTTGTTTTAAGATTAAATTATCGGGTGAGCCCTGGTTGTTTTTGAACTTCTCCCCTAGGCTGCACACGCCAGATTGGCAGGTCTCCTGGTATCTGAGACAAGGTTTGGTAAAACAGTTTTGACAGCTAGGTCAGGCTACATGTTTGAAGGTTAAATAGTCGGGTGAGCCTGTTTGGCTTTGACTTGCTCCCCTAGGATGCAAATGCTGGATTGACAGGGTTCCTGGTATCTGAGACAAGTTTCGGTAAGGCAATTTTGACTTCCAGGTGAGGCTGTATGTTTTAGGACTTAATAGTCGGGTGAGACTATTTGGCTTTGACTTGCTCCCCTAGGCGGCACATGCCAGATTGGCAAGGCTCCTGGAATCTAAACAAAGTTTTAGTAAAACAGTTTTGACAGCCAGACGGGGCGGTTTGTTTTAATATTAAATTGTAGGGTGAGCCTGTATGACTTTGGGCTTTAACAGGGCTCCTGGAATCTGAGACAAGTTTTGGTAAAGCAGTTTTGTCGGCCATATGGGGTTGTATGTTTTAAGATTTAAAAGTCGGGTGAGACTAGTCTGCAAATGCTAGATTATCAGGGATCCTTGAATCTGAGACAAGTTTCGGTAAAGCAATTTTGACTTCCAGGTGAGGCTGAATGTTTTAGGATTCAATAGTCGGATGAGCTTGTTTGGCTTTGACTTGCTCCCCTAGGCTACACATGCGAGATTGGCGGGGCTCCAGGAATCTAAGACAAGGTTTGGTAAGACAGTTTTGACAGCTAGGCAAGATTGTATGTTCTAAGATTAAAGAGTGGGGTGAGCCTGTTTGAATTTGACTTGCGCCCCTAGGATGCAAATGCTGGATTAACAGGGTTCCTGGTATCTGAGACAAATTTTGGTAAGGCAATTTTGAGTTCCAGGTGAGGCTGAATGTGTTAAGACTTAATAGTCGGGTGAGACAATTTTGCTTTGACTTGCTCCCCTAGGCGGCACATGCCAGATTGGCGGGGCTCCTGGAATCTGAGACAAGTTTTGGTAAAGCAGTTTTGGCGGCCAGATGGGGTTGTATGTTTTAAGATTTAATAGTCGGGTGACACTAGGCTGCAAATGCTAGATTATCAGGGATCCTTGTATCTGAGACAAGTTTCGGTAAAGCAATTTTGACTTCCAGGTGAGGCTGTGTGTTTTCAGATTGGATAATGAATCAGACTTATTGGCTGTGGCTTGATCCCCTAGGCTGCAAATGCCAGGTTTTGGTAGAGCAGTTTTGGCGGCCAGATGGGGCTGTATGTTTTAGTATTAAATAGTCGGATGAGCCTGTTTGACTTTGAATTTCTCCCTAGACTCCACATGCCAGATTGGCGGGGCTCCTGGAATCTGAGACAAGTTTTGGTAAAGCAGTTTTGGCGGCCAGATGGGGTTGTATGTTTTAAGATTTAATAGTCATGTGAGACTAGGCTGCAAATGCTAGATTATCAGGGATCCTTGTATCTGAGACAAGTTTTGGTAAAGCAGTTTTGGCGGCCAGATGGGGTTGTATGTTTTAAGATTTAATAGTCATGTGAGACTAGGCTGCAAATGCTAGATTATCAGGGATCCTTGTATCTGAGACAAGTTTCGGTAAAGCAATTTTGACTTCCAGGTGAGGCTGTATGTTTTGGGATTAAATAGTCGGATGAGCCTGTTTGGCTTTGAATTTCTCCCCTAGGCTACACATGCCAGATTGGCGGGGCTCCAGGAAACTAAGACAAGGTTTGGTAAAACAGTTTTGACAGCTAGGCAAGATTGTATGTTCTAAGATTAAAGAGTGTGGTGAGCCTGTTTGAATTTGACTTGCGCCCCTAGGATGCAAATGCTAGATTAACAGGCCTCCTGGTATCTAAGACATGTTTTGGTAAAGCAGTTTTGGCAGCCATATGGGGCTGTGTGTTTAAGATTAAATTGGTTAACAGGGATCCTTGTATCTGAGAAAATATTCGGTAAAGCAATTTTGACTTCCAGGTGAGGCTGTATGTTTTAGGATTAAATAGTCGGATGAGCCTGTTTGGCTTTGACTTGCGCCCCTAGGATGAAAATCCTGGATTAACAGGGTTCCTGGTATCTAAGACAAGTTTTGGTAAGGCAATTTTGAGTTCCAGGTAAGGCTGAATGTGTTAAGACTTAATAGTCGGGTGAGATTATTTTGCTTTGACCTGGTCCCCTAGGCTGCAAATGCTAGATTAACAGGGCTCCTGGAATCTAAAACAAGTTTTAGTAAAACAGTTTTGACAGCTAGGTAAGGCTGTATGTTTTAAGATTAAAGAGTGGGGTGAGCCTGTTTGAATTTGACTTGCGCCCCTAGGATGCAAATGCTGGATTAACAGGGTTCCTGGTATCTGAGACAAGTTTTGGTAAGGCAATTTTGAGTTCCAGGTGAGGCTGAATGTGTTAAGACTTAATAGTCGGGTGAGACTATTTTGCTTTGACTTGCTCCCCTAGGCGGCACATGCCAGATTGGCGGGGCTCCAGGAAACTAAGACAAGGTTTGGTAAAACAGTTTTGACAGCTAGGCAAGATTGTATGTTCTAAGATTAAAGAGTGTGGTGAGCCTGTTTGAATTTGACTTGCGCCCCTAGGATGCAAATGCTAGATTAACAGGCCTCCTGGTATCTAAGACATGTTTTGGTAAAGCAGTTTTGGCAGCCATATGGGGCTGTGTGTTTAAGATTAAATTGGTTAACAGGGATCCTTGTATCTGAGAAAATATTCGGTAAAGCAATTTTGACTTCCAGGTGAGGCTGTATGTTTTAGGATTAAATAGTCGGATGAGCCTGTTTGGCTTTGACTTGCGCCCCTAGGATGAAAATCCTGGATTAACAGGGTTCCTGGTATCTAAGACAAGTTTTGGTAAGGCAATTTTGAGTTCCAGGTAAGGCTGAATGTGTTAAGACTTAATAGTCGGGTGAGACTATTTTGCTTTGACCTGGTCCCCTAGGCTGCAAATGCTAGATTAACAGGGCTCCTTGTATCTAAAACAAGTTTTAGTAAAACAGTTTTGACAGCTAGGTAAGGCTGTATGTTTTAAGATTAAAGAGTGGGGTGAGCCTGTTTGAATTTGACTTGCGCCCCTAGGATGCAAATGCTGGATTAACAGGGTTCCTGGTATCTGAGACAAGTTTTGGTAAGGCAATTTTGAGTTCCAGGTGAGGCTGAATGTGTTAAGACTTAATAGTCGGGTGAGACTATTTTGCTTTGACTTGCTCCCCTAGGCGGCACATGCCAGATTGGCGGGGCTCCGGGAATCTGATATATGTTTTGGTAAAGAAGTTTTGGCAACCAGATGGGACTGTGTGTTTTCAGATTGGATAATGAGGTCAGACTAATTGGCTTTGGCTTGATCCCCTAGGCTGCAAATGCCAGATTGGCAGGGTTTTGGTAGAGCAGTTTTGGCGGCCAAATGGGGCTGTATATTTTAGTATTAAATAGTCGGATGAGCCTGTTTGGCTTTGAATTTCTCCCCTAGGCTCCACATGCCACATTGGCGGGGCACCTGGAATCTGACACAAGTTTTGGTAAAGCAGTTTTGGCGGCCAGATGAGGTTGTATGTTTTAAGATTTAATAGTCGGGTGAGACTAGGCTGCAAATGCTAGATTATCAGGGATCCTTGTATCTGAGACAAGTTTTGGTAAAGCAGTTTTGGCGGCCAGATGGGGTTGTATGTTTTAAGATTTAATAGTCATGTGAGACTAGGCTGCAAATGCTAGATTATCAGGGATCCTTGTATCTGAGAAAATATTCGGTAAAGCCAGGTGAGACTGTATGTTTTAGGATTAAATAGTCGGATGAGCCTGTTTGGCTTAGACTTGCGCCCCTAGGATGCAAATGCTGGATTAACAGGGTTCCTGGTATCTGAGACAAGTTTTGGTAAGGCAATTTTGAGTTCCAGGTCAGTCTGAATGTTTTACGACTTAATAGTCGGGTGAGGCTATTTGGCTTTGACTTGCTCCCCTAGGCTACACATGCCAGATTGGCGGGGCTCCTGGAATCTAAGACAAGGTTTCGTAAAACAGTTTTGAGAGCTAGGCAAGACTGTATGTTTTAAGATTAAATTGACTTGCGTCCCTAGGATGCAAATGCTGGATTAATAAGGTTCCTGGTATCTGAGACAAGTTTTGGTAAGGCAATTTTGAGTTCCAGGTGAGGCTGAATGTGTTAAGACTTAATAGTCGGGTGAGTCTATTTTGCTTTGACTTGCTCCCCTAGGCTGCAAATGCTAGATTAACAGGCTTCCTGGTATCTAAGACATGTTTTAATAAAGCAGTTTTGGCTGCCATATGGGGCTGTGTGTTTAAGATTAAATTGATTAACAGGGATCCTTGTATCTGAGAAAAGTTTCGATAAAGCAATTTTGACTTCCAGGTGAGGCTGCATGTTTTAGGATTAAATAGTCGGATGAGCCTGTTTGGCTTTGACTTGCGCCCCTAGGATGCAAATGCTGGATTAACAGGGTTCCTGGTCACTGAGACAAGTTTTGTTAAGGCAATTTTGAGTTCCAGGTGAGGCTGAATTTTTTAAGACTTAATAGTCGGGTGAGACTATTTGGCATTGATTTGCCCCCTAGGCGGCACATGCCAGATTGGCGGGGCTCCTGGAATCTTAGACAAGGTTTGGTAAAACAGTTTTGACAGCTAGGCAAGACCGTATGTTTTCAGATTAAAGAGTCGGGTGAGCGTGTTTGGCTTTGACTCGCGCCCCTAGGATGCAAATGCTGGATTAACAGGGTTCCTGGTATCTGAGACAAGTTTTGGTAATTCAATTTTGAGTTCCAGGTGAGGCTGAATGTGTTAAGACTTAATAGTCGGGTGAGACTATTTTGCTTTGACTTGCTCCCCTATGCTGCAAATGCTAGATTAACAGGGCTCCTGGAATCTAAAAAAAGTTTTAGTAAAACAGTTTTGACAGCTAGGTAAGGCTGTATGTTTTAAGATTAAATAGTCGGGTGAGCCTGTTTGGCTTTGTCTTGCGCCCCTAGGATGCAAATGCTGGATTAACAGGGGTCCAGGTATCTGAGACAAGTTTTGGTAAGGCAATTTTGAGTTCCAGGTCAGGCTGCATGTTTTACGACTTAATAGTCGGGTGAGGCTATTTGGCTTTGACTTGCTCCCCTAGGCTCCACATGCCAGATTGGCGGGGCTCCTGGAATCTAAGGCACGGTTTGGTAAAACAGTTTTGAGAACTAGGCAAGACTGTATGTTTTAAGATTAAAGAGTCGGGTGAGCCTGTTTGACTTTGACTTGCGCCCCTAGGAGGCAAATGCTGGATTGGTTCCTGGTATCTGAGACAAGTTTTGGGAAGGCAATTTTAAGTTCCAGGTGAGGCTGAATGTGTTAAGACTTAATAGTCGTGTGAGTCTATTTTGCTTTGACTTCCTCCCCCAAACTGCAAATTCTAGATTAACAGGGCACCTGGAATCTAAAAAAAGTTTTAGTAAAACAGTTTTGACAGCTAGGTAAGGCTGTATGTTTTAAGATTAAATAGTCGGGTGAGAATGTTTGGCTTTGTCTTGCGCCCCTAGGATGCAAATGCTGGATTAACAGGGTTCCTGGTTTCTGAGAAAAGTTTTGGTAAGGCAATTTTGAGTTCCAGGTGAGGCTGAATGTGTTAAGACTTAATAGTCGTGTGAGTCTATTTTGCTTTGACTTGCTCCCCCAAGCTGCAAATTCTAGATTAACAGGGCTCCTGGAATCTAAAAAAAGTTTAAGTAAAACAGTTTTGACAGCTAGGTATGGCTGTATGTTTTAAGATTAAATAGTCGGGTGAGCCTGTTTGGCTTTGACTTGCGCCCCCAGGATGCAAATACTGGCTTAACAGGGTTCCTGGTATCTGAGACAAGTTTTGTTCAAGCAGTTTTGGCGGCCAGATGGGGCTGAATGTTTTAAGACTTAACAGTCGGGTGAGACTATTTGGCTTTTACTTGCTCCCCTACGCTGCAAATGCTAGATTAACAGGGCTCCTGGTATCCATGGCAAGTTTTGATAAAGCAGATTTGGCAGCCAGATGGGGCTGTTTGTTTTAAGATTAAATTGTAGGATGAGCCTGTTTGGCTTTGAACCACTCCCCTAGGCTGCACACGCCAAATTGGCAGGGCTCCTGGTAACTGAGACAAGGTTTGGTAAAACAGTTTTGACAGCTAGGCAAGACTGTATGTTTTCAGATTAAGTAGTCGGGTGACTCTGTTTGGCTTTGTCTTGCGCCCCAAAGGATGCAAATGCTGGATTAACAGGGATCCTGGTATCTGAGACAAGTTTTGGTTACGCAATTTTGAGTTCCAGATCAGGCTGAATGTGTTAATACCTAATAGTCGGGTGAGGCTATTTGGCTTTGCCTTGCTCCCCTAGACGGCACATGCCAGATTGGTGGGGCTCCTGGAATCTAAAAAAAGTTTTGGTAAAACAGTTTTGACAGCTGGGTAAGGCTGTATGTCGTAAGATTAAATAGTCGGGTGAGCCTGTTTGACTTTGACTTGCGCCCCCAGGATGCAAATACTGGATGAACAGGGTTCCTGGTATCTGAAACAAGTTTTGGTAAGGCAATTTTGAGTTACAGGTGAGGCTGAATGTGTTAAGACTTAATAGTCAGGTGAGACTATTTTGCTTTGACTTGCTCCCCTAGGCTGCAAATGCTAGATTAACAGGGCTCCTGGTATCTATGACAAGTTTTGGTAAAGCAGTTTTTGCAGCCAGATGGGGCTGTATGTCTTATGATTAAATTGTCGGGTGAGCCTGTTTGGCTTTGAACTGCGCCCCTAGGATGCAAATGCTGGATTAACAGGGTTCCTGGTATCTGAGACAAGTTTTGGTAAGGCAATTTTGAGTTCCAGGTGAGGCTGAATGTGTTAAGACTTAATAGTCGGGTGAGACTATTTTGCTTTGACTTGCTCCCCTAGGCGGCACATGCCAGATTGGCGGGGCTCCGGGAATCTGATATATGTTTTGGTAAAGAAGTTTTGGCAACCAGATGGGACTGTGTGTTTTCAGATTGGATAATGAGGTCAGACTAATTGGCTTTGGCTTGATCCCCTAGGCTGCAAATGCCAGATTGGCAGGGTTTTGGTAGAGCAGTTTTGGCGGCCAGATGGGGCTGTATATTTTAGTATTAAATAGTCGGATGAGCCTGTTTGGCTTTGAATTTCTCCCCTAGGCTCCACATGCCACATTGGCGGGGCACCTGGAATCTGACACAAGTTTTGGTAAAGCAGTTTTGGCGGCCAGATGAGGTTGTATGTTTTAAGATTTAATAGTCGGGTGAGACTAGGCTGCAAATGCTAGATTATCAGGGATCCTTGTATCTGAGACAAGTTTTGGTAATGCAGTTTTGGCGGCCAGATGGGGTTGTATGTTTTAAGATTTAATAGTCATGTGAGACTAGGCTGCAAATGCTAGATTATCAGGGATCCTTGTATCTGAGAAAATATTCGGTAAAGCCAGGTGAGGCTGTATGTTTTAGGATTAAATAGTCGGATGAGCCTGTTTGGCTTTGACTTGCGCCCCTAGGATGCAAATGCTGGATTAACAGGGTTCCTGGTATCTGAGACAAGTTTTGGTAAGGCAATTTTGAGTTCCAGGTCAGTCTGAATGTTTTACGACTTAATAGTCGGGTGAGGCTATTTGGCTTTGACTTGCTCCCCTAGGCTACACATGCCAGATTGGCGGGGCTCCTGGAATCTAAGACAAGGTTTCGTAAAACAGTTTTGAGAGCTAGGCAAGACTGTATGTTTTAAGATTAAAGAGTCGGGTGAGCCTGTTTGGCTTTGACTTGCGTCCCTAGGATGCAAATGCTGGATTAATAGGGTTCCTGGTATCTGAGACAAGTTTTGGTAAGGCAATTTTGAGTTCCAGGTGAGGCTGAATGTGTTAAGACTTAATAGTCGGGTGAGTCTATTTTGCTTTGACTTGCTCCCTAGGCTGCAAATGGTAGATTAACAGGGCTTCCTGGTATCTAAGACATGTTTTAATAAAGCAGTTTTGGCTGCCATATGGGGCTGTGTGTTTAAGATTAAATTGATTAACAGGGATCCTTGTATCTGAGAAAAGTTTCGATAAAGCAATTTTGACTTCCAGGTGAGGCTGCATGTTTTAGGATTAAATAGTCGGATGAGCCTGTTTGGCTTTGACTTGCGCCCCTAGGATGCAAATGCTGGATTAACAGGGTTCCTGGTATCTGAGACAAGTTTTGTTAAGGCAATTTTGAGTTCCAGGTGAGGCTGAATTTTTTAAGACTTAATAGTCGGGTGAGACTATTTGGCATTGATTTGCCCCCCTAGGCGGCACATGCCAGATTGGCGGGGCTCCTGGAATCTTAGACAAGGTTTGGTAAAACAGTTTTGACAGCTAGGCAAGACCGTATGTTTTAAGATTAAAGAGTCGGGTGAGCGTGTTTGGCTTTGACTTGCGCCCCTAGGAGGCAAATGCTGGATTGGTTCCTGGTATCTGAGAAAAGTTTTGGGAAGGCAATTTTAAGTTCCAGGTGAGGCTGAATGTGTTAAGACTTAATAGTCGTGTGAGTCTATTTTGCTTTGACTTGCTCCCCCAAACTGCAAATTCTAAATTAACAGGGCACCTGGAATCTAAAAAAAGTTTTAGTAAAACAGTTTTGACAGCTAGGTAAGGCTGTATGTTTTAAGATTAAATAGTCGGGTGAGAATGTTTGGCTTTGTCTTGCGCCCCTAGGATGCAAATGCTGGATTAACAGGGTTCCTGGTTTCTGAGAAAAGTTTTGGTAAGGCAATTTTGAGTTCCAGGTGAGGCTGAATGTGTTAAGACTTAATAGTCGTGTGAGTCTATTTTGCTTTGACTTGCTCCCCCAGGCTGCAAATTCTAGATTAACAGGGCTCCTGGAATCTAAAAAAGTTTAAGTAAAACAGTTTTGACAGCTAGGTATGGCTGTATGTTTTAAGATTAAATAGTCGGGTGAGCCTGTTTGGCTTTGACTTGCGCCCCCAGGATGCAAATACTGGCTTAACAGGGTTCCTGGTATCTGAGACAAGTTTTGTTCAAGCAGTTTTGGCGGCCAGATGGGGCTGAATGTTTTAAGACTTAACAGTCGGGTGAGACTATTTGGCTTTTACTTGCTCCCCTACGCTGCAAATGCTAGATTAACAGGGCTCCTGGTATCCATGGCAAGTTTTGATAAAGCAGATTTGGCAGCCACATGGGGCTGTTTGTTTTAAGATTAAATTGTAGGATGAGCCTGTTTGGCTTTGAACCACTCCCCTAGGCTGCACACGCCAAATTGGCAGGGCTCCTGGTAACTGAGACAAGGTTTGGTAAAACAGTTTTGACAGCTAGGCAAGACTGTATGTTTTCAGATTAAGTAGTCGGGTGACTCTGTTTGGCTTTGTCTTGCGCCCCAAGGATGCAAATGCTGGATTAACAGGGATCCTGGTATCTGAGACAAGTTTTGGTTACGCAATTTTGAGTTCCAGATCAGGCTGAATGTGTTAATACCTAATAGTCGGGTGAGGCTATTTGGCTTTGCCTTGCTCCCCTAGACGGCACATGCCAGATTGGTGGGGCTCCTGGAATCTAAAAAAGTTTTGGTAAAACAGTTTTGACAGCTGGGTAAGGCTGTATGTCGTAAGATTAAATAGTCGGGTGAGCCTGTTTGACTTTGACTTGCGCCCCCAGGATGCAAATACTGGATGAACAGGGTTCCTGGTATCTGAAACAAGTTTTGGTAAGGCAATTTTGAGTTACAGGTGAGGCTGAATGTGTTAAGACTTAAATAGTCAGGTGAGACTATTTTGCTTTGACTTGCTCCCCTAGGCTGCAAATGCTAGATTAACAGGGCTCCTGGTATCTATGACAAGTTTTGGTAAAGCAGTTTTTGCAGCCAGATGGGGCTGTATGTCTTATGATTAAATTGTCGGGTGAGCCTGTTTGGCTTTGAACTTGCGCCCCTAGGATGCAAATGCTGGATTAATAGGGTTCCTGGTATCTGAGACAAGTTTTGTTAAGGCAATTTTGAGTTCCAGGTGAGGCTGAATGTGTTGAGACTTAATAGTCGGGTGAGACTATTTTGCTTTGACTTGCTCCCCTAGGCGGCACATGCCAGATTGGCGGGGCTCCGGGAATCTGATATATGTTTTGGTAAAGAAGTTTTGGCAACCAGATGGGACTGTGTGTTTTCAGATTGGATAATGAGGTCAGACTACTTGGCTTTGGCTTGATCCCCTAGGCTGCAAATGCCAGATTGGCAGGGTTTTGGTAGAGCAGTTTTGGCGGCCAGATGGGGCTGTATATTTTAGTATTAAATAGTCGGATGAGCCTGTTTGGCTTTGAATTTCTCCCCTAGGCTCCACATGCCACATTGGCGGGGCATCTGGAATCTGACACAAGTTTTGGTAAAGCAGTTTTGGCGGCCAGATGAGGTTGTATGTTTTAAGATTTAATAGTCGGGTGAGACTAGGCTGCAAATGCTAGATTATCAGGGATCCTTGTATCTGAGACAAGTTTTGGTAAAGCAGTTTTGGCGGCCAGATGGGGTTGTATGTTTTAAGATTTAATAGTCATGTGAGACTAGGCTGCAAATGCTAGATTATCAGGGATCCTTGTATCTGAGAAAAGTATTCGGTAAAGCCAGGTGAGGCTGTATGTTTTAGGATTAAATAGTCGGATGAGCCTGTTTGGCTTTGACTTGCGCCCCTAGGATGCAAATGCTGGATTAACAGGGTTCCTGGTATCTGAGACAAGTTTTGGTAAGGCAATTTTGAGTTCCAGGTCAGTCTGAATGTTTTACGACTTAATAGTCGGGTGAGGCTATTTGGCTTTGACTTGCTCCCCTAGGCTACACATGCCAGATTGGCGGGGCTCCTGGAATCTAAGACAAGGTTTCGTAAAACAGTTTTGAGAGCTAGGCAAGACTGTATGTTTTAAGATTAAAGAGTCGGGTGAGCCTGTTTGGCTTTGACTTGCGTCCCTAGGATGCAAATGCTGGATTAATAAGGTTCCTGGTATCTGAGACAAGTTTTGGTAAGGCAATTTTGAGTTCCAGGTGAGGCTGAATGTGTTAAGACTTAATAGTCGGGTGAGTCTATTTTGCTTTGACTTGCTCCCCTAGGCTGCAAATGCTGGATTAACAGGCTTCCTGGTATCTAAGACATGTTTTAATAAAGCAGTTTTGGCTGCCATATGGGGCTGTGTGTTTAAGATTAAATTGATTAACAGGGATCCTTGTATCTGAGAAATGTTTCGATAAAGCAATTTTGACTTCCAGGTGAGGCTGCATGTTTTAGGATTAAATAGTCGGATGAGCCTGTTTGGCTTTGACTTGCGCCCCTAGGATGCAAATGCTGGAGTAACAGGGTTCCTGGTATCTGAGACAAGTTTTGTTAAGGCAATTTTGAGTTCCAGGTGAGGCTGAATTTTTTAAGACTTAATAGTCGGGTGAGACTATTTGGCATTGATTTGCCCCCCTAGGCGGCACATGCCAGATTGGCGGGGTTCCTGGAATCTTAGACAAGGTTTGGTAACACAGTTTTGACAGCTAGGCAAGGCCGTATGTTTTAAGATTAAAGAGTCGGGTGAGCGTGTTTGGCTTTGACTCGCGCCCCTAGGATGCAAATGCTGGATTAACAGGGTTCCTGGTATCTGAGACAAGTTTTGGTAATTCAATTTTGAGTTCCAGGTGAGGCTGAATGTGTTAAGACTTAATAGTCGGGTGAGACTATTTTGCTTTGACTTGCTCCCCTATGCTGCAAATGCTAGATTAACAGGGCTCCTGGAATCTAAAAAAAGTTTTAGTAAAACAGTTTTGACAGCTAGGTAAGGCTGTATGTTTTAAGATTAAATAGTCGGGTGAGCCTGTTTGGCTTTGTCTTGCGCCCCTAGGATGCAAATGCTGGATTAACAGGGGTCCAGGTATCTGAGACAAGTTTTGGTAAGGCAATTTTGAGTTCCAGGTCAGGCTGAATGTTTTAAGACTTAATAGTCGGGTGAGGCTATTTGGCTTTGACTTGCTCCCCTAGGCTCCACATGCCAGATTGGCGGGGCTCCTGGAATCTAAGGCAAGGTTTGGTAAAACAGTTTTGAGAACTAGGCAAGACTGTATGTTTTAAGATTAAAGAGTCGGGTGAGCCTGTTTGGCTTTGACTTGCGCCCCTAGGAGGCAAATGCTGGATTGGCAGGGTTCCTGGTATCTGAGACAAGTTTTGGGAAGGCAATTTTAAGTTCCAGGTGAGGCTGAATGTGTTAAGACTTAATAGTCAGGTGAGTCTATTTTGCTTTGACTTGCTCCCCCTAGGCTGCAAATTCTAGATTAACAGGGCACCTGGAATCTAAGACAAGTTTTGGTAAAATAGTTTTGACAGCTAGGTAAGGCTGTATGTTTTAAGATTAAATAGTCGGGTGAGAATGTTTGGCTTTGTCTTGCGCCCCTAGGATGCAAATGCTGGATTAACAGGGTTCCTGGTTTCTGAGAAAAGTTTTGGTAAGGCAATTTTGAGTTCCAGGTGAGGCTGAATGTGTTAAGACTTAATAGTCGGGTGAGTCTATTTTGCTTTGACTTGCTCCCCTAAGCTGCAAATTCTAGATTAACAGGGCTCCTGGAATCTAAGACAAGTTTAAGTAAAACAGTTTTGACAGCTAGGTATGGCTGTATGTTTTAAGATTAAATAGTCGGGTGAGCCTGTTTGGCTTTGACTTGCGCCCCCAGGATGCAAATACTGGCTTAACAGGGTTCCTGGTATCTGAGACAAGTTTTGGTCAAGCAGTTTTGGCGGCCAGATGGGGCTGAATGTTTTAAGACTTAACAGTCGGGTGAGACTATTTGGCTTTTACTTGCTCCCCTACGCTGCAAATGCTAGATTAACAGGGCTCCTGGTATCCATGGCAAGTTTTGATAAAGCAGATTTGGCAGCCAGGTGGGGCTGTTTGTTTTAAGATTAAATTGTAGGATGAGCCTGTTTGGCTTTGAACCTCTCCCCTAGGCTGCACACGCCAAATTGGCAGGGCTCCTGGTAATCTGAGACAAGGTTTGGTAAAACAGTTTTGACAGCTAGGCAAGACTGTATGTTTTCAGATTAAGTAGTCGGGTGACCCTGTTTGGCTTTGTCTTACGCCCCAAGGATGCAAATGCTGGATTAACAGGGTTCCTGGTATCTGAGACAAGTTTTGGTTACGCAATTTTGAGTTCCAGATCAGGCTGAATGTGTTAAGACCTAATAGTCGGGTGAGGCTATTTGGCTTTGCCTTGCTCCCCTAGACGGCACATGCCAGATTGGTGGGGCTCCTGGAATCTAAAAAAGTTTTGGTAAAACAGTTTTGACAGCTGGGTAAGGCTGTATGTCGTAAGATTAAATAGTCGGGTGAGCCTGTTTGACTTTGACTTGCGCCCCCAGGATGCAATTACTGGATGAACAGGGTTCCTGGTATCTGAAACAAGTTTTGGTAAGGCAATTTTGGAGTTACAGGTGAGGCTGAATGTGTTAAGACTTAATAGTCAGGTGAGACTATTTTGCTTTGACTTGCTCCCCTAGGCTTTCAAGAGAAAGTTCTCAGTTGAGAGTGATTGACGTGTTTTACTTGTGCTCCAAGATTTTTATATATTTTTGCGCTTCAAACCTGCTTTTTATTTCTAAATTTTGCATTTATGGTGCATTATTTAAAAAGCTCTTATAAATTGTGCAAAGTGGTATCTGTTGTGCAGCGTAAGTCTGTTAATTATTGCATTTATAAAACGCGGCGTCAGTTCCTTGTTGTTGTTATTGCCCGTTTTTGATTCTTTTGCTTTGGTGCTCCCCTGTTCATACACTTGTATGTGCGTGTGTTCGCTGCTGCATATTTCTGCTTGTGTATCGCTCTCTCGCAAATTTTTGCTATTGCTTTTCTTTCCAAACACTTTGTTTGTGTAAGATAATTGTTTTTTGAGTGTTTACTTGCTCTATTTTTGTGCACCATTTTCGTTTTGCTCGCGCTCTCGCAACCTCTGCTTATTCTTTTAACGTTGATAGAAATTATGTCGTGCTGTAAGAAACCTTGCACGTTCAAGCAGGCTGATGATTCTGCACAGCCGCAATTTGTTAATTGCTGGCTGTGTGAGAGTATGATGCATGCTAAATGTGCAGGTCTCACTGGGCGTGATTGCGACAAGATCACTGCAGTTGCCAAGAAGGGCTGCGGTGGCTTGCGTTGGTCGTGCCCAGATTGCATCGACAAGCAAATTGATTTCTCCAGAATGTATAATTCTGTGAGAAATCAATTCTTAAAATTGAATAATGTTGCTAAGCAGCTGGCGAGTAATTTTGACTCCAGTTTTGAGTTGCTTGCCAAATATAAATTTGAGTCTCCAATCAATCGCCGGTTGGAGCCTCATCTTTTGCAATTACCCTCTACGTCTGTTCAGACACCTACGCCTTTCATGTCCCAACCTAGCAACTTGGATTTATCTCCAATGTTGTCTTTATCGCCTTCTCCAAGCGACTGCCCAATTACCCCCGTTTCATCCCCTATAGTAGTTACAGTAGATCCCGTACCTAATACTGTCCCAGTTATCCAAACTGCCTCAGCCCCGTCAGCTCCTGGCCGCAAAGATAGACCTGCGCGTAGTCTTGCCCAGATTGTTAAACACAATAATGGCGCCTCTTTAGCTCCTCCAACTCCTGTATTACCCGCTGCCCCATCAGCACCTACTTTAACGGTTGTTGCCCCTCGTAGGCAAGTTTTTGTGTCTCGACTTTCGTCGGACACCACTTCTGAGTCATTGGCTGCCTATATTGCTAGCAAATCTTCTGCTAGTGTGTCAATAACCAAATTTAATTTCTCCACCCCTCGTGAAATATCATCATTCAAAATAAATGTTTCACATGATATGTTCCCAATCATTTGTGATCCCAAATTTTGGCCTCCACACATGATTGTTCACGAGTTCAAGCCAAAAAGGCGAAACCAGCCTGTCACCCTTCCAGTCCCTTCAATACAGGGTACCATTTCTGCCCCAAAAAACTAATTTCAACTTCTGACCAAATCTGTATTCATTATCAGAATGTCAGAGGTCTTATTTCAAAGCTTAAAAATCTTTTCATGGCCAGTACTTCCTTCGACTCGGATATAATAGCCTTTTCAGAAACATGGTTAAATTCAACCATATCCGATTTTGAGATATTTTCGAATAGTTTTATTTTGCATAGAAATGATCGGCCTACTCGAGGTGGTGGGGTGTTAATTGCCGTTAAAGCCACTCTCCAGTCAGAACTTTTTTGTTTTAGTACGCCTACTGACGCTGAGATTGTATCAGTTAAGGTGTCTTTTCCTACACGGAATATCTATATTACATGCTCTTATGTCCCTCCTTCTTCTGATATTCAAGTTTATATGAAACATATTACTTGTATTAAAGAAGTTTCTTCACACGTGCGTGATAATGACCTATTTATGGTGTTGGGTGATTTTAATTTGCCGAACATCTCTTGGTCATTATTCACTGCCGAAAATTATCTAGTGCCCTCAGCACAGCATGATTTTATAGACTGCATGCTTGATCTTTCGTTGTTTCAAATCAATTCAATTTCTAATCATTTGAATAGAACACTTGACCTTGTATTTGCTAACGACTACCTTATTTCTAATGTGTCTAGGTCCGCCCCTTTATCTCTTCCTGAGGATGTATATCATCCTACTTTAGAGATTACAATGTTCAATTGTAATCGTCTCATTTCGTGCTCATCAGCCAATAAACCCCGCCGCTGCTTTCGCAAAGGGAATTATTCATTGCTAAATCAGCTTATTTATGCAACCGATTGGTCTTTCTTATATGACTCGGTTGATATGAATACTGCTATTGCTTTTTTTTATAGCACCCTAAACTCCCTCTTAGATGTGAGTATTCCCAAGTCAATTCCTTCGACTACTCTTTCAAAACCACCCTGGTTTACTCCCAGATTGTCACAGCTTAAAAACTTAAAATCTAAATATTTTAAAAAGTTTAAAAAGTCTGGTTCGTGTACAGACTTGGCTAGATATTCCATAGTCAAGTCGAACTTCTTTCTTCTGAATTCTCAATGCTATGAGAATTATCTTACTCGTTGTAAAAGGCAATTTGCCCAAAATCCGAGACAGTTTTACAATTTTGTAAACTTGAAGCGTAAATCTTCAAGTTTGCCAACTTCTTTTTCTTTCGGGATGGATAAAGCTAGTAATGACTCTGATTCTGCTAACCTCTTTGCTAATTTTTTCCAATCAACTTACTCCTCTGTCTGTCCTAATAATAATTCTTACCCTTATACTATTTCTTCCTCTAGTTCTATACCTCCTCCCATTATTTCACACTCATCTCTCCTTTTAGCTATAAACTCTTTACAATCTTCTTACTCTCCTGGGCCTGACAATATTCCTAGTTGTCTACTTAAGGAGTGCAGTTCTTCCCTTCTGTATCCATTGCAAAAGCTTTTTAATCTATCTCTTGAAACTTCTGTCTTTCCATCTCTTTGGAAAGAATCTTATATCATTCCTCTCCACAAGAAAGGTGGAAAGTCTGATATACAAAATTACAGGGGCATTGCAAAACTGTCCGCTATTCCTAAATTATTTGAAAAAATAATCACTTCGAATTTGCAGCATTTCTGCAAATCAGTTGTTTCCCCTGTTCAACATGGATTCGTAAAGAATCGGTCAACTACGACCAATCTGCTTGAGTTTACTTCCTTGGTAAATGATGCTTTTCTTTCGAAAATGCAAACTGATGTCATTTATACTGACTTCAGTAAGGCGTTTGACTCTGTGCACCATGACACTTTACTTTTTAAACTTGACCGAATAGGTTTCCCTCCGTCTCTTTTGCTTTGGATTAATTCTTATTTAAAAGGTAGGACCCAACGAGTAATGCTGAGGCTGACTACCTCTAAACAAGTTCACGTTACTTCTGGTGTTCCTCAAGGTAGTCATCTTGGACCTTTACTCTTTACTCTTTTTATAAATGATCTCCCCTCTGTGATATCACATGCCCGTGTACTCATGTATGCGGATGATGTAAAACTAATTCTATCATACACTAATCCCCTACACCATTCTCGTCTACAAGACGATCTGAACGCGATGCAACTTTGGTGTTCGACCAATCAATTGCATCTGAATTGTTCAAAGTGTATGTTTATGACATTTAATCGTACTACACCTTATCTTGTCAGTTATACAATCGACAATACCCCTTTGCAACGTATACTAACAGTTAAGGATCTAGGCGTTCTTTTTGATTCTAAACTCTGTTTCAATCTTCACATAGATACCATCGTTAATGAGGCAAAAGGTGTACTTGGATTCATTAAACGATGGTCTAAAGAGTTTAACGATCCTTTTATAACTAAACTTCTGTACATCTCTCTTGTTCGCCCTATCCTTGAATACTGCTCTTGCATCTGGTCTCCGCAGTATAACAATAGCCAGGATCGTATTGAATCTGTTCAGAAGCAATTTCTGCTTTTTGCCTTACGAGGTTTAAATTGGGACCCTAATCTTCGGTTGCCATCCTACTCCAGCAGGCTGCTTCTTCTTAACCTTCCGTCGTTAACCAACCGTAGGACAATTCTCGGTGTTGTCCTTCTACATAAGTTGATTATTGGCGATATAGATTCTCCTTTTCTGCTAGGGCGTCTTCAATTCTCTCTTCCGTCTAGACCAACCAGAAATTACCGCCCCTTATTCCTGTCTACGTGCACAACAGACTACGCTATGCACAATCCTTTTCGCGTGCTATGTAAAAATTATAATAGTTTACATCACGTTTTCTCTACAGAACTTTCTCTACCCCTAATAAAATCGTTGCTTTCAGGATACCTTCGGGAAGTCACCGACCATTCCCAGCTATGAGCAGGGGCATAGCTTGCCGGACAGGCTGTAAATTTTCCCCCACCGGGTCGGTGATTTCCCATTACTTTTCTCTCTATCCTATCTACTTAACACTCTATATATCTATCTAGCTTACATGTCTTTACTTTATTAACAATCTTCTTACTTTCCTTTTTCCTATTTATTGTATTTTATTAATTAACATACCAAACTAAGATTATTTTTAATTTTACATAAGAACACTTTTTTCCTACTTACACCCTTCAGCTTTGATGTAGGCTCTTATAGCGTCACTGACAAATTTAGCTGTGAAAAGGGCACAGCTGGCCGGGCTGCCAAATAAAACACCTCCATCGGTCGGTGATGCTATTTAGAGAACTGTGTTTTCTAACTAGGCTTTTAGCATATAAGTCCATTATCTACTGTATGTATAATATGAATAATGAGGAAGACACTCGTTTTGTCGACCAATAATAAAATAAAAAATAAAATATAAAATGCTAGATTAACAGGGCTCCTGGTATCTATGACAAGTTTTGGTAAAGCAGTTTTTGCAGCCAGATGGGGCTGTATGTCTTATGATTAAATTGTCGGGTGAGCCTGTTTGGCTTTGAACTGCGCCCCTAGGATGCAAATGCTGGATTAACAGGGTTCCTGGTATTGGTAAGGCAATTTTGAGTTCCAGGTGAGGCTGAATGTATTAAGACTTAATAGTCGGGTGAGACTATTTTGCTTTGACTTGCTCCCCTAGGCTGCAAATGCTAGAATAACAAGGCTCCTGTTTTTAAGGCAAGTTTTGGTAAAGCAGTTTTGGCAGCTACGTAAGTCGGTATGTTTTAAGATTAAGTAGTCGGGTGAGCCTGTTTGGCTTTGTCTTGCGCCCCTAGGATGCAAATGCTGGATTAACAGGGTTCCTGGTATCTGAGACAAGTTTTGGTAAGGCAATTTTGAATTCCAGGTGAGGCTGAATGTTTTACGACCTAATAGTCGGGTGAGGCTATTTGGCTTTGACTTGCTCCCCTAGGCTGCAAATGCTAGATTAACAGGGCTACTGGTATCTATGACAAGTTTTGGTAAAGCAGTTTTGACAGCTAGGCAAGACTGTATGTTTTCAGATTAAGTAGTCGGGTGAGTCTGTTTGGCTTTGTCTTGCGCCCCAAGGATGCAAATGCTGGATTAACAGGGATCCTGGTATCTGAGACAAGTTTTGGTTACGCAATTTTGAGATCCAGGTCAGGCTGAATGTGTTAATACTTAATAGTCGGGTGAGGCTATTTGGCTTTGCCTTGCTCCCCTAGACGGCACATGCCAGATTGGTGGGGCTCCTGGAATCTAAAAAAAAGTTTTGGTAAAACAGTTTTGACAGCTAGGTAAGGCTGTATGTCGTAAGATTAAATAGTCGGGTGAGCCTGTTTGACTTTGACTTGCTCCCCTAGGCTCCACATGCCAGATTGGCGGGGCTCCTGGAATCTAAGACGAGTGTTGGTAAAACAGTTTTGAATGCTAGGTAAGGCTGTATGTTTTAAGATTAAATAGTCGGGTGAGCGTGCTTGGCTTTGACTTGCGCCCCTAGGCTACACATGCCAGATTGGCGGGGCTCCAGGAATCTGAGACAAGGTTTGGTAAAACAGTTTTGACAGCTAGGTAAGGCTGAATGTTTTAAGATTAAATAGTCGGGTGAGCCTGTTTAACTTTGAGTTGAGCCCCCAGGATGCAAATACTGGATTTACAGGGTTCCTGGTATGTGAGACAAGTTTTGGTAAGGTAATTTTGAGTTACAGGTGAGGCTGAATGTGTTAAGACTTAATAGTCAGGTGAGACTATTTTGCTTTGACTTGCGCCCCTAGGCTGCAAATGCCAATTGGCGATAATCTAAGGTAATTTTGGTAAAGTTTTGACAGCTGGGTGAGGCTGAATGTGTTAAGACTTAAATAGTCAGGTGAGACTGTTTGGCTTTGACTTGCTCCCCTAGGATGCAAATGCTAGATTAACAGGGTTCCTGGTATCTGACACAAGTTTTGGTAAAGCAGTTTTGGCAGCCAGATGGGGCTGTATGTTTTATGATTAAATTGTCGGGTGAGCCTGTTTGGCTTTGAACTGCGCCCCTAGGATGCAAATGCTGGATTAACAGGGTTCCTGGTATCTGAGACAAGTTTTGGTAAAGCAGTTTTGAGCAGCCAGATGGGGTTGTATGTTTTAAGATTTAATAGTCGGGTGAGACTATTTGGCTTTGACTTGCTACCCTAGGCTCCACATGCCAGATTGGCGGGGCTCCAGGCATCTATGACAAGGTTTGGTAAAACAGTTTTGACAGCTACGCCAGACTGTATGTTTTAAGATTAAATAGTCGGGTGAGCCTGTTTGGCTTTGACTTGCTCCCCTAGGCTGCAAATGCCTGATTAACAGGGTTCCTGGTATCTAAGACAAGTTTTGGTAAAGCAGTTTTGGCAGCCAGATGGGGCTGTATGTTTTAAGATTAAATTGTCGGGTGAGCCTGTTTGGCTTTGAACTGCGCCCCTAGGATGCAAATGCTGGATTAACAGGGATCCTGGTATCTGAGACAAGTTTTGGTAAAGCAATTTTGACTTCCAGGTGAGGCTGTATGTTTTAGGATTATATAGTTGGATGAGCCTGGTTGGCTTTGACTTGCGCCTCTAGGCTCCACATGCTAGATTGGCGGGGCTCCAGGTATCTATGACAAGGTTTGGTAAAACAGTTTTGACAGCTACGTCAGATTGTATGTTTTAAGATTAAATAGTCGGGTGAGCCTGTTTGGCTTTGACTTGCGCCCCTAGGCTGCAAATGCCAGATTAACAGGGATCCTGGTATCTAAGACAAGTTTTGGTAAAAGCAGTTTTGGCAGCCAGATGGGGCTGTTTGTTTTAAGATGCAAATTGATTAACAGGGTTCCTTGTATTTGAGAAAAGTTTCGGTAAAGCAATTTTGACTTCCAGGTGAGGCTGTATGTTTTAAGATAAAATAGTCGGGTGAGCCTGTTTGGCTTTGTCTTGCTCCCCTAGGATGCAAATGCTGGATTAACAGGGTTCCTGGTATCTGAGACAAGTTTTGTTAAAGCAATTTTGAGTTCCAGGTGAGGCTATATGTTTTAAGATTTAATAGTCGGGTGAGACTATTTGGCTTTGACTTGCGCCCCTAGGAGGCAAATGCTAGATTAACAGGGTTCCTGGTATCTATGACAAGTTTTGGTAAAGCAGTTTTGGCAGCTAGACAAGACTGTATGTTTTAAGATTAAGTAGTTGGGTGAGTCTGTTTGGCTTTGACTTGCGCCCCAAAGATGCAAATGCTGGATTAACAGGGATCCTGGTATCTGAGACAAGTTTTGGTAAGGCAATTTTGAGTTCCGGGTCAGGCTGAATGTTTTAATACTTAATAGTTGGGTGAGCCTATTTGGCTTTGACTGGCTCCCCTAGAATGGAAATGCTAGATTAACGGGGTTCCTGGTATCTGAGACAAGTTTTGGTAAATCAGTTTTGACGGCCAGATGGGGCTGTATGTTTTAGGATTAAATAGTCGGATGAGCCTGTTTGGCTTTGACTTGCTCCCCTAGGATGCACATGCCAGATTGACAGGGCTCCTGGAATCTAAGACAAGTTTTGGTAAAGTCAGTTTTGACAGCTAGGTGAGGCTGTATGCTTTAAGATTAAATTGTCGCGTGAGCGTGTTTGGCTTTGACTTGCGCCCCTAGCATGCAAATGCTGGAATAACAGGGTTGCTGGTATCTAAGACAAGTTTTGGTAAATCAGTTTTGGCAGCTACGTAAGTGTGTATGTTTTAGGATTAAATTGTCGGGTGAGCCTGTTTGGCTTTGACTTGCTCCCCTAGGCTGCACATGCCAGATTGGCGGGGCTCCTGGAATCTAAGACAAGTTTTGGTAAAACAGTTTTGACAGCTAGGTAAGGCTGTATGTTTTAAGATAAAATAGTCGGGTGAGCGTGTTTGGCTTTGACTTGCGCCCCTAGGATGCAAATGCTGGAATAACAGGGTTCCTGGTATCTAAGACAAGTTTTGGTAAATCAGTTTTGGCAGCTACGTGGAAGTCTGTATGTTTTAAGATTTAAATTGTCGGGTGAGCCTGTTTGGCTTTGTACGTTTGCTCAGGCTGGATAATGAGCTCAGACTAATTGGGCTGAGACCTGGTATCTGCCAGATGCAGGTTTTGGTAGAGCAGTTTTGGCGGCCCGATGGGGCTGCATTTATTTTAGTATTAAATAGTCGGGTGAGCCTGTTTTGCCTTGTCCTGCTCCCCTAGGCTGCATATGCCAGATTGGCAGGGCTCCTGGTATCTGAGACAAGTTTTGGTAAAGCAGTTTTGACAGCTAGGCAAGACTGTATATTTTTAGATTAAGTAGTCGGGTGTGTCTGTTTGGCTTTGTCTTGCGCCCCTAGGATGCAAATGCTGGATTAACAGGGATCCTGGTATCTGAGACAAGTTTTGGTTACGCAATTTTGAGTTCCAGGTCAGGCTGAATGTGTTAAGACTTAATAGTCGGATGAGACTATTTTGCTTTGACTTGCTCCCCTAGGCTGCAAATGCTAGATTAACAGGGCTCCTGGTTTCTAAGGCAAGTTTTGGTAAAGCAGTTTTGGCAGCTACGTAAGTCTGTATGTTTTAAGATTAAATTGTCGGGTGAGCCTGTTTGGCTTTGTATGTTTGCAGGCTGGATAATGAGCTCAGACTAATTGGCTTTGACCTGATCCCTTAGCCTGCAAATGCCAGATTGGCAGGGTTTTGGTAGAGCAGTTTTGGCGGCCCGATGGGGCTGCATTTATTTTAGTATTAAATAGTCGGGTGAGCCTGTTTTGCCTTGTCCTGCTCCCCTAGGCTGCATATGCCAGATTGGCAGGGCTCCTGGTATCTGAGACAAGTTTTGGTAAAGCAGTTTTGGCGGCCAGATGGGGTTGTATGTTTTAGGATTAAATATTCGGGTGAGACTAAAGGCTGCAAATGCTAGATTATCAGGGATCCTTGTATCTGAGATAAGTTTTGGTAAGGCAATTTTGAGTTCCAGTTCAGGCTGAATGTTTTACGACTTAATATTCGGGTGAGGCTATTTGGCTTTGACTTGCTCCCCTAGGCTCCACATGCCAGATTGGCAGGGCTCCTGGAATCTAAGACAAGGTTTGGTAAAACAGTTTTGAGAGCTAGGCAAGACTGTATGTTTTCAGATTAAATAGTCGGGTGAGCCTGTTTGGCTTTGTCTTGCGCCCCCAGGATGCAAATGCTGGATTAACAGGGTTCCTGGTATCTGAGACTCGTTTTGGTAAGGCAATTTTGAGTTCCAGGTCAGGCTGAATGTTTTAAGACAAAAGAGTCGGGTGAGGCTATTTGGCTTTGACTTGCTCCCCTAGGCGGGACATGCCAGATTGGAGGGGATCCTGGAATCTAAAAAAAGTTTTGGTAAAACAGTTTTGACAGCTAGATTAGGCTGAATGTTTTAAGATTAAATAGTCAGGTGAGCCTTTTTGACTTTGACTTGCGCCCCCAGGATGCAAATTCTGGATTAACAGGGTTCCTGGTATCTGAGACAAGTTTTGGTAAGGCAATTTTGAGTTACAGGTGATGCTGAATGTGTTAAGACTTAATAGTCGTGTGAGTCTATTTTGCTTTGACTTGCTCCCCCAAGATGCAAATGCTAGATTAACAGTAAAACAGTTTTGACAGCTAGGTATGGCTGTATGTTTTAAGGTTAAATAATCGGGTGAGCCTGTTTGGCTTTGACTTGCGCCCCCAGGATGCAAATACTGGATTAACAGGGATCCTGGTATCTGAGGAAAGTTCTGTTTAAGCAGTTTTGGCGGCCAGATGGGGGTGTATGTTTTACGATTTAATAGTCGGGTGAGACTATTTGTCTTTTACTTGCTCCCCTACGCTGCAAATGCTAGATTAACAGGGCTCCTGGTATCCATGACAAGTTTTGATAAAGCAGCTTTGGCAGCAGGATGGGGCTGTTTGTTTTAAGATTAAATTGTAGGATGAGCCTGTTTGGCTTTGAACTTCTTCCCTAGGCTGCATACGCCGAATTGGCAGGGCTCCTGGTAACTGAGACAAGGTTTGGCAAAACAGTTTTGACAGCTAGGCAAGACTGTATATTTTTAGATTAAGTAGTCGGGTGTGTCTGTTTGGCTTTGTCTTGCGCCCCTAGGATGCAAATGCTGGATTAACAGGGATCCTGGTATCTGAGACAAGTTTTGGTTACGCAATTTTGAGTTCCAGGTCAGGCTGAATGTTTTAAGACTTAATATCCGGGTGAGGCTATTTGGCTTTGCCTTGCTCCCCTAGACGGCACATGCCTGATTGGTGGGGCTCCTGGAATCTAAAAAAAGTTTTGGTAAAACAGTTTTGACAGCTAGGTAAGGCTGTATGTCTTAAGATTAAATAGTCGGGTGAGCCTGTTTGACTTTGACTTGCGCCCCCAGGATGCAAATACTGGATTAACAGGGTTCCTGGTATCTGAAACAAGTTTTGGTAAGGCAATTTTGAGTTACAGGTGAGGCTGAATGTGTTAAGACTTAATAGTCGGATGAGACTATTTTGCTTTGACTTGCTCCCCTTGGCTGCAAATGCTAGATTAACAGGGCTCCTGGTATCTAAGACAAGTTTTGGTAAAGCAGTTTTGGCAGCCAGATGGGGCTGTATGTTTTAAGATTAAATTGTCGGGTGAGCCTGTTTGGCTTTGAACTGCGCCCCTAGGATGCAAATGCTGGATTAACAGGGTTCCTGGTATCTGACACAAGTTTTGGTAAAGCAGTTTTGGCGGCCAGATGGGGTTGTATGTTTTAAGATTTAATAGTCGGGTGAGACTATTTGGCTTTGACTTGCTACACTAGGCTGCAAGTGCTAGATTGACAGAGATCCTTGTATCTGAGACAAGTTTCGGTAAAGCAATTTTGACTTCCAGGTGAGGCTGTATGTTCTAGGATTAAATAGTCGGATGAGCCTGTTTGGCTTTGACATGCTCCTCTAGGCTCCACATGCAAGATTGGCGGGGCTCCAGGCATCTAAGACAGGGTTTGGTAAAACAGTTTTGACAGCTAGGCAAGACTGTATGTTTTAAGATTAAATTGTAGGGTGAGCCTGTATGACTTTGACTTGCGCCCTCAGGATGCAAATACTGGATTAACAGGGCTCCTGGTATCTGAGACAAGATTTGTTAAGGCAATTTTGAGTTCCAGGTGAGGCTGAATTTTTAAGACTTAATAGTCGGGTGAGGCTATTTGGCTTTGACTTGCTCCCCTAGGCTCCACATGCCAGATTGGCGGGGCTCCTGGAATCTAAGACAAGGTTTGGTAAAACAGTTTTGAGAGCTAGGCAAGACTGTATGTTTTAAGATTAAATATTCGGGTGAGCCTCTTTAACTTTGACTTGCGGCCCTAGGCTGCAAATGCTAGATTAACAGGGTTCCTGGTATCTGAGACAAGTTTTGGTACGGCAATTTTGAGTTCCAGTTCAGGCTGAATGTTTTACGACTTAATATTCGGGTGAGGCTATTTGGCTTTGACTTGCTCCCCTAGGCTCCACATGCCAGATTGGCGGGGCTCCTGGAATCTAAGACAAGGTTTGGTAAAACAGTTTTGAGAGCTAGGCAAGACTGTATGTTTTCAGATTAAATAGTCGGGTGAGCCTGTTTGGCTTTGTCTTGCGCCCCCAGGATGCAAATGCTGGATTAACATGGTTCCTGGTATCCGAGACTAGTTTTGGTAAGGCAGTTTTGAGTTCCAGGTCAGGCTGAATGTTTTAAGACAAAAGAGTTGGGTGAGGCTATTTGGCTTTGACTTGCTCCCCTAGGCGGGACATGCCAGATTGGAGGGGAACCTGGAATCTAAAAAAAGTTTTGGTAAAACAGTTTTGACAGCTAGATTAGGCTGAATGTTATAAGATTAAATAGTCGGGTGGGCCTGTTTGACTTTGACTTGCGCCCCCAGGATGCAAATTCTTGATTAACAGGGATCCTGGTATCTGAGACAAGTTTTGGTAAGGCAGTTTTGAGTTACAGGTAAGGCTGAATGTGTTAAGACTTAATAGTCGTGTGAGTCTATTTTGCTTTGACTTGCTCCCCCAAGATGCAAATGCTAGATTAACAGGGCTCCTGGAATCTAAAAAAAAGTTTAAGTAAAACAGTTTTGACAGCTAGGTATGGCTGTATGTTTTAAGGTTAAATAATCGGGTGAGCCTGTTTGGCTTTGACTTGCGCCCCCAGGATGCAAATACTGGATTAACAGGGTTCCTGGTATCCGAGGAAAGTTCTGTTCAAGCAGTTTTGGCGGCCAGATGGGGGTGTATGTTTTACGATTTAATAGTCGGGTGAGACTATTTGGCTTTTACTTGATCCCCTACGCTGCAAATGCTAGATTAACAGGGCTCCTGGTATCCATGACAAGTTTTGATAAAGCAGCTTTGGCAGCAGGATGGGGCTGTTTGTTTTAAGATTAAATTGTAGGATGAGCCTGTTTGGCCTTGAACTTCTCCCCTAGGCTGCATACGCCAAATTGGCAGGGCTCCTGGTAACTGAGACAAGGTTTGGCAAAACAGTTTTGACAGCTAGGCAAGACTGTATATTTTCAGATTAAGTAGTCGGGTGAGTCTGTTTGGCTTTGTCTTGCGCCCTTAGGATGCAAATGCTGGATTAACAGGGATCCTGGTATCTGAGACAAGTTTTGGTTACGCAATTTTGAGTTCCAGGTCAGGCTGAATGTTTTAAGAGTTAATAGTCGGGTGAGGCTATTTGGCTTTGCCTTGCTCCCCTAGACGGCACATGCCAGATTGGTGGGGCTCCTGGAATCTAAAAAAAGTTTTGGTAAAACAGTTTTGACAGCTAGGTAAGGCTGTATGTCTTAAGATTAAATAGTCGGGTGAGCCTGTTTGACTTTGACTTGCGCCCCCAGGAAGCAAATACTGGATTAACAGGGTTCCTGGTATCTGAAACAAGTTTTGGTAAGGCAAATTTGAGTTACAGGTGAGGCTGAATGTGTTAAGACTTAATAGTCAGGTGAGACTATTTTGCTTTGACTTGCTCCCCTAGGCTGCAAATGCTAGATTAACAGGGCTCCTGGTATCTAAGACAAGTTTTGGTAAAGCAGTTTTGGCAGCCAGATGGGGCCTAGGCTCCACATGCCTGATTGGCGGGGCTCCTGGAATCTAAGACAAGGTTTGATAAAACAGTTTTGAGAGCTAGGCAAGACTGTATGTTTTAAGATTAAAGAGTCGGGTGAGCCTGTTTGGCTTTGACTTGCGCCCCTAGGATGCAAATACTGGATTGGTTCCTGGTATCTGAGACAAGTTTTGGTAAGGCAATTTTGAGTTCCAGGTGAGGCTGAATGTGTTAAGACTTAATAGTCGTGTGAGTCTATTTTGCTTTGACTTGCTCCCCCAAGCAGCAAATTCTAGATTAACAGGGCTCCTGGAATCTAAAAAAAATTTTAGTTAAACAGTTTTGACAGCTAGGTATGGCTGTATGATTTAAGATTAAATAGTCGGGTGAGCCTGTTTGGCTTTGACTTGCGCCCCCAGGATGCAAATACTGGATTAACAGGGTTCCTGGTATCTGAGACTAGTTTTGATAAGGCTATTTTGTGATCTAGGTCAGGCTGAATGTTTTAAGACTTAAGAGTCGGGTGAGGCTATTTGGCTTTGACTTGCTCCCCTAGGCGGGACATGCCAGATTGGTGGGGATCCTGGAATCTAAAAAAAGTTTTGGTAAAACAGTTTTGACAGCTAGGTAAGGCTGCGTGTCTTAAGATTAAATAGTCGGGTGAGCCTGTTAGACTTTGACTTGCGCCCCCAGGATGCAAAAACTTAATTAACAGGGTTCCTGGTATCTGAGACAAGTTTTGTTCAACCAGTTTTGGCGGCCAGATGGGGCTGTATGTTTTAAGATTTAATAGTCGGGTGAGGCTATTTGGCTTTGCCTTGCTCTCCTAGACGGTACATGCCAGATTGGTGGGGCTCCTGGAATCTAAAAAAAGTTTTGGTAAAACAGTTTTGACAGCTAGGTAAGGCTGCGTGTCTTAAGATTAAATAGTCGGGTGAGCCTGTTTGACTTTGACTTGCGCCCCCACAATGCAAATACTGGATTAACAGGGTTCCTGGTATCTGAAACAAGTTTTGGTAAGGCAATTTTGAGTTACAGGTGAGGCTGAATGTGTTAAGACTTAATAGTCAGGTGAAACTATTTTGCTATGACTTGCTCCCCTAGGTTGCAAATGCTAGATTAACAGGGCTCCTGGTATCTAAGACAAGTTTTGGTAAAGCAGTTTTGGCAGCCAGATGGGGCTGTATGTTTTAAGATTAAATTGTCGGGTGAGCCTGTTTGGCTTTGAACTGCGCCCCTAGGTTGCAAATGCTAGATTAACAGGGGTCCTGGTATCTAAGACAAGTTTTGGTAAAGCAGTTTTGGCAGCAAGATGGGGCTGTATGTTTTAAGATTAAATTGTCGGATGAGCCTGTTTGGCTTTGACTTGCTCCTCTAGGCTTCACATGCCAGATTGGCGGGGCTCCAGGCATCTAAGACAGGGTTTGGTAAAACAGTTTTGACAGCTAGGCAAGGCAGTATGTTTTAAGATTAAATAGTCGGTTGAGCCTGTTTGGCTTTGACTTGCTCCCCTAGGCTGCAAATGCCAGATTCACAGGGCTCCTGGTATCTAAGACAAGACTTGGTAAAGCAGTCTTGGCAGCCAGAAGGGGCTGTTTGTTTTAAGATTAAATTGTAGGGTGAGCCTGTATAACTTTGACTTGCGCCCTCAGCATGCAAATACTGGATTATCAGGGCTCCTGGTATCTGAGACAAGTTTTGGTAAAGCAGTTTTGTCGGCCAGATGGGGTTGTAAGTTATAAGATTTAATAGTCGGGTGAGACTATTTGGCTTTGACTTGCTACCCTAGGCTGCAAATGCTAGATTAACAGAGATCATTGTATCTGAGACAAGTTTCGGTAAAGCAATTTTGACTTCCAGGTGAGGCTGTATGTTTTAGGATTAAATAGTCGGATGAGCCTGTTTGGCTTTGACTTGCTCCGCTAGGCTCCACATGCCAGATTGGCGGGGCTCCTGGCAACTAAGACAAGGTTTGGTAAAACAGTTTTGACAGCTAGGCAAGACTGTACGTTTTAAGATAAAATTGTAGGGTGAGCCCTGTTTGGCTTTAAACTTCTCCTCTTGGCTGCACACGCCAGATTGGCAGGGCTCCTGGTACCTGAGACAAGGTTTGGTAAAACAGTTTTGACAGCTAGGCCAGGCTACATGTTTGAAGGTTTAATAGTCGGGTGAGCCTGTTTGGCTTTGACTTGCTCCCCTAGGATGCAAAAGCTGGAATAACAGGGTTCCTGGCTTCTGAGACAAGTTTCGGTAAAGCATTTTTACTTCCAGGTGAGGCTGTATGTTTTAAGACTTAATAGTCGGTTGAGACTATTTGGCTTTGACTTGCTCCCCTAGGCGACACATGCCAGATTGGCAAGGCTCCTGGAATCTAAAAAAAGTTTTTGTAAAACAGTTTTGACAGCCAAATGGGGCTGTTTGTTTTAAGATTACATTTTAGGGTGAGCCAGTCTGACTTTGACTTGCGACCTCAGGATGCAAATACTGGATTAACAGGGTTCCTGGTATCTAAGACAAGTTTTGGTAAAGCAGTTTTGGCGGCCAGATGGGGTTGTATGTTTTAAGATTTAATAGTCGGGTGAGACTATTTGGCTTTGACTTGCTCCTCTAGGCACCACATGCCAGATTGGCGGGGCTCCTGGCATCTAAGACAAGGATTGGTAAAACAGTTTTGACAGCTAGGCAAGACTGTATGTTTTAAGATTAAATTGTAGGGTGAGCCCTGTTTGGCTTTAAACTTCTCCCCTTGGCTGCACACGCCAGATTGGCAGGGCTCCTGGTATCTAAGGAGAGTTTTGGTAAAGCAGTTTTGGCAGCCAGATGGGGCTGTTTGCTTTAAGATTAAATTGTAGGGTGAGCCTGTATGACTGTGACTTGCGCCCTCAGGGTGCAAATACTGGATTAACAGGGCTCCTGGTATCTGAGACAAGTTTTGGTAAAGCAGTTTTGTCTTCCAGATGGGGTTGTACGTTTTAAGATTTAATAGGCGGATGAGCTTGTTTGGCTTTGACTTGCTCCTCTAGGCACCACATGCCAGATTGGCGGGGCTCCTGGCATCTAAGACAAGGATTGGTAAAACAGTTTTGACAGCTAGGCAAGACTGTATGTTTTAAGATTAAATTGTAGGGTGAGCCCTGTTTGGCTTTAAACTTCTCCCCTTGGCTGCACACGTCAGATTGGCAGGGCTCCTGGTATCTGAGACAAGGTTTGGTAAAACAGTTTTGACAGCTAGGTCAGCCTACATGTTTGAAGGTTAAATAGTCGGGTGAGCCTGTTTGGCCTTGACTTGCTCCCCTAGGATGCAAAAGCTGGAATAACAAGGTTCCTGGCATCTGAGACAAGTTTCGGTAAATCAATTTTGACTTCCAGGTGAGGCTGTATGTTTTAAGACTTAATAGTCGGTTGAGGCTATTTGGCTTTGACTTGCTCCCCTACGCTGCAATTGCTAGATTAACAGGGCTCCTGGTATCCATAACAAGTTTTGATAAAGCAGCTTTGACAGCCAGATGGGGCTGTTTGTTTTAAGATTAAATTGTATGATGAGCATGTTTGGCTTTGAACTTCTCCCTTCGGCTGCACACGCCAGATTGGCAGGGCTCCTGGTAACTGAGACAAGGATTGGTAAAACAGTTTTGACAGCTAGGCAAGACTGTATGTTTTCAGATTTAATAGTCCGCTGAGCCTGTTTGGCTCTGTCTTGCGCCCCTAGGATGCAAATGCTGGATTAACAGGGTTCCTGGTATCTGAGACTAGTTTTGATAAGGCTATTTTGAGATCTAGGTCAGGCTGAATGTTTTAAGACTTTAGAGTCGGGTGAGGCTATTTGGCTTTGACTTGCTCCCCTAGGCGGGACATGCCAGATTGGTGGGGATCCTGGAATCTCAAAAAAGTTTTGGTAAAACAGTTTTGACAGCTAGATTAGGCTGAATGTTTTAAGATTAAATAGTCGGGTGAGCCTGTTTGACTTTGACTTGCGCCCCCAGGATGCAAATACTGGATTAAGAGGGTTCCTGGTATCTGAGACAAATTTTGTTCAAGCAGTTTTGGCGGCCAGATGGGGCTGTATGTTTTAAGATTTAATAGTCGGGTGAGGCTATTTGGTGGGGCTCCTGGAATCTAAAAAAAGTTTTTGTAAAACAGTTTTGACAGCTAGGTAAGGCTGTGTGTCTTAAGATTAAATAGTCGGGTGAGCCGGTTTTACTTTGACTTGCGCCCCCACAATGCAAATACTGGATTAACAGGGTTCCTGGTATCTGAAACAAGTTTTGGTAAGGCAATTTTGAGTTACAGGTGAGGCTGAATGTGTTAAGACTTAATAGTCAGGTGAGACTATTTTGCTATGACTTGCTCCCCTAGGTTGCAAATGCTAGATTAACAGGGCTCCTGGTATCTAAGACAAGTTTTGGTAAAGCAGATTTGGCAGCCAGATGGGGCTGTATGTTTTAAGATTAAATTGTCGGGTGAGCCTGTTTGGCTTTGAACTGCGCCCCTAGGTTGCAAATGCTAGATTAACAGGGCTCCTGGTATCTAAGACAAGTTTTGGTAAAGCAGTTTTGGCAGCCAGATTGGGCTGTATGTTTTAAGCTTAAATTGTCGGATGAGCCTGTTTGGCTTTGACTTGCTCCTCTAGGCTCCACATGCCAGATTGGAGGGGCTCCAGGCATCTAAGACAGCGTTTGGTAAAACAGTTTTGACAGCTAGGCAGGACTGTATGTTTTATGATTAAATAGTCGGTTGAGCCTCTTTAACTTTGATTTGCGCCCCTAGGATGCAAATGCTGGATTAACAGGGTTCCTGGTATCTGAGACAAGTTTTGGTAAAGCAATTTTGACTTCCAGGTGAGGCTGTATGTTTTAGGATTAAATAGTCGGATGAGCCTGTTTGGCTTTGACTTGCTCCGCTAGGCTCCACATGCCAGATTGGCGGGGCTCCTGGCAACTAAGACAAGGTTTGGTAAAACAGTTTTGACAGCTAGGCAAGACTGTACGTTTTAAGATAAAATTGTAGGGTGAGCCCTGTTTGGTTGTAAACTTCTCCCCTCGGCTGCACACGCCAGATTGGCAGGGCTCCTGGTATCTGAGACAAGGTTTGGTAAAACAGTTTTGACAGCTAGGCCAGGCTACATGTTTGAAGGTTTAATAGTCGGGTGAGCCTGTTTGGCATTGACTTGCTCCCCTAGGATGCAAAAGCTGAAATAACAGGGTTCCTGGCATCTGAGACAAGTTTCGGTAAAGCAATTTTGACTTCCAGTTGAGGCTGTATGTTTTAAGACTTAATAGTCGGTTGAGATTATTTAGCTTTGACTTGCTCCCCTAGGCGGCACATGCCAGATTGGCAAGGCTCCTGGAATCTAAAAAAAGTTTTAGTAAAACAGTTTTGACAGCCAAACGGGGCTGTTTGTTTTAAGATTAAATCTTAGGGTGAGCCAGTATGACTTTGACTTGCGACCTCAGGATGCAAATACTGGATTAACAGGGTTCCTGGTATCTGAGACAAGTTTTGGTAAAGCAGTTTTGGCGGCCAGATGGGTTTGCATGTTTTAAGATTTAATAGTCGGGTGAGACTATTTGGCTTTGACTTGCTACCCTAGGCTGCAAATGCTAGATTAACAGAGATCCTTGTGTCTGAGACAAGTTTCGGTAAAGCAATTTTGAATTCCAGGTGAGGCTATATGTTTTAGGATTAAATAGTCGGATGAGCCTGTTTGGCTTTGACTTGCTCCTCTAGGCTCCACATGCCTGATTGGCGGGGCTCCTGGAATCTAAGACAAGGTTTGGTAAAACAGTTTTGACAGCTAGGCAGGACTGTATGTTTTAAGATTAAATAGTCGGTTGAGCCTCTTTAACTTTGACTTGCGCCCCTAGGATGCAAATGCTGGATTAACAGGGTTCCCGGTATCTGAGACAAGTTTTGGTAAAGCAGTTTTGGCGGCCAGATGGGGCTATATGCTTAAGGTTAAATAGTCGGGTGAGCCTGTTTGGCTTTGACTTGCTCCCCTAGGATGCAAGAGCTGGAATAACAGTGTTCCTGGCATCTGAGACAAGTTTCGAAAAAGCAATTTGACTTCCAGATGAGGCTGTATGTTTAAAGACTTAATAGTCGGTTGAGACTATTTGGCTTTGACTTGCTCCCCTAGGCGGCACATGCCAGATTGGCGGGGCTCCTGGAATCTAAGACAAGGTTTCGTAAAACATTTTTGACTGCTAGGCAAGACTGTATGTCTGAAGATTAAAGAGTCGGGAGAGCCTGTTTGGCTCTGACTTGCGCCCCTAGGATGCAAATGCTGGTTCCTGGTATCTGAGACAAGTTTTGGTAAGGCAATTTTGGCGGCCAGATGGGGCTGTATCTAATAAGGTTTAATAGTCGGGTGGGGCTATTTGGCTTTGACTTGCTTCCCTAGGCTGCAAATGCTAGATTAACAGGGCTCCTGGTATTTAAGACAAGTTATGGTAAAGCAGTTTTGGCAGCCAGATGGGACTGTTTGTTTTAAGATTAAATTGTAGGATGAGCCCTGTTTGGCTTTAAACTTATCCCCTAGACTGCACATGCCAGATTGGCAAGGCTCCTGGAATCTAAAAAGAATATTTGGTAAAACAGTTTTGACAGCCAAATGGGGCTGTTTGTTTTAAGATTAAATTTTTGGGTGAGCTTGTATGACTTTGATTTGCGCCTTCAGGATGCAAATACTGGATTAACAAGGTTCCTGGTATCTGAGACAAGTGTTGGTAAAGCAGTTTTGTCGGCCAGATGGGGTTGTCTGTTTTAAGATTTAATAGTCGGGTGAGACTAGGATGCAAATGCTAGATTAACAGGGCTCGTGGAATCTAAAAAAAGTTTTAGTAAAACAGTTTTGACAGCTAGGTAAGGCTGTATGTTTTAAGATTGAGTCTGTTTGGTTTTGAGTTGCGCCCCCAGGATGCAAATACTGGATTAACAGGGTTCCTGGTATCTGAGACAAGTTTTGGTAAAGCAGTTTTGGCGGCCAGATGGGGCTGTATGTTTTAAGATTTATTAGTCGGGTGAGGCTATTTGGCTTTGACTTGCTCCCCTACGCTGCAAATGCTAGATTAACAGGGCTCCTGGTATTTAAGACAAGTTATGGTAAAGCAGTTTTGGCAGCCAGATGGGACTGTTTGTTTTAAGATTAAATTGTAGGATGAGCCCTGTTTGGCTTTAAACTTATCCCCTAGACTGCACACGCCAGATTGGGAAGGCTCCTGGAATCTAAAAAAAGTTTTAGTAATACAGTATTGACAGCCAGATGGGGTTGTTTGTTATAAGATTAAATTGTACGGCGGGCCTTTATGACTTTGACTTGCGCCCCAGGATGAAAAAACTGGATTAACAGGGCTCCTGGTATCTGAGTCAAGTTTTGGTAAAGCAGTTTTGGCGGCCCCATCGGGCTATATTTTTTAGGATTAAATAGTCGGATGAGCCTGTTTGGCTTTGACTTACTTCCCTAGGTTGGTTTTGACTTGCTCCCCTAGGCGGCACATGCCAGATTGGCAAGGCTCCTGGAATCTAAAAAAAGTTTTAGTAAAACAGTTTTGACAGCCAGATGGAGCTGTTTGTTTTAAGAATAAATTGTAGGGTGAGCCTGTATGACTTTGACTTGCGCCCCCAGGATGCAAATACTGGATTAACAGGGCTCCTGGTATCTGAGACAAGTGTTGGTAAAGCAGTTTTGTCGGCCAGATGGGGTTGTATGTTTTAAGATTTAATAGTCGGGTGACACTAGGATGCAAATGCTAGATTAACAGGGC
Source organism: Drosophila kanekoi (assembly GCA_037075305.1). Taxonomy (NCBI): domain Eukaryota; kingdom Metazoa; phylum Arthropoda; class Insecta; order Diptera; family Drosophilidae; genus Drosophila; species Drosophila kanekoi. The sequence goes on along the minus strand of JBAMCE010000444.1, from coordinate 322,634 downwards.
TCCTGGAATCAAAAAAAAGTTTTAGTAAAACAGTTTTGACAGCTAGGTAAGGCTGTATGTTTTAAGATTAAATAGTCGGGTGAGTCTGTTTGGTTGTGAGTTGCGCCTTCAGGTTGCAAATACTGGATTAACAGGGTTCCTGTTATCTGAGACAAGTGCTGGTAAAGCAGTTTTGTCGGCCAGATGGGGTTGTATGTTTTAAGATTTATTAGTCGGCTGAGGCTATTTGGCTTTGACTTGCTCCCCTACGCTGCAAATGCTAGATTAACAGGGCTCCTGGTATCTATAACAACTTTTGATAAAGCAGCTTTGGCACCCAGATGGGACTGTTTGTTTAAAGATTAAATTGTAGGGTGAGCCTGTTTGGCTTTGAACTTCTCCCCTAGGCTGCACACGCAAGATTGGCAGGGCTCCTGGTAACTGAGACAAGGTTTGGTAAAACAGTTTTGACAGCTAGGTAAGGCTGTATGCTTTAAGATTAAATAGTCGGGTGAGTCTGTATGACTTTGACTTGCGCCCCCAGGATGCAAAAGCTGGAATAACAGGGTTCCTGGCATCTGAGACAAGTTTCGGTAAAGCAATTTTGACTTCCAGGTGAGGCTGAATGTTTTAAGACGTAATAGTCGGGTGAGGCTATTTGGCTTTGACTTGCTCCCCTAGGCGGCACATGCCAGATTGGCGGGGCTCCTGGAATCTGATAGATGTTTTGGTAAAGCAGTTTTGGCAACCAGATGGGACTGTGAGTTTTCAGATTGGATAATGATCTCAGACTAATTGGCTTCGACTTGATCCCCTAGGCTGCAAATGCCAGATTGGCAGGGTTTTGGTAGAGCAGTTTTGGCGGTCAGATGGGACTGTATGTTTTAGTATTGAATAGTCGGGTGAGCCTGTTTTTCTTTGACTTGCTCCCCTAGGCTGCACATGCCAGATTGGCAGGGCTCCTGGTATCTGAGACAAGTTTTGGTAAAGCAGTTTTGGCGGCCAGATGGGGTTGTATGTTTTAAGATTTAATAGTCGGGTGAGACTAGGCTGCAAATGCTAGATTATCAGGGATCTTTGTATCTGAGACAAGTTTCGGTAAAGCAATTTTGACTTTCAGGTGAGGCTGTATGTTTTAGGATTAAATAGTCGGATGAGCCTGTTTGGCTTTGACTTGCGCCCCTAGGATGCAAATGCTGGGTTAACAGGGCTCCTGGTATCCATGACAAGTTTTGGTAAGGCAATTTTTAGATCCAGGTGAGGCTGAATGTTTTAAGACTTAATAGTCGGGTGAGACTTTTTGGCTTTGACTTGCTCCCCTAGGCGGCACATGCCAGATTGGCGGGGCTCCTGGAATCTAAGACAAGGTTTCGTAAAACATTTTTGACTGCTAGGCAAGACTGTATGTCTGAAGATTAAAGAGTCGGGAGAGCCTGTTTGGCTCTGACTTGCGCCCCTAGGATGCAAATGCTGGTTCCTGGTATCTGAGACAAGTTTTGGTAAGGCAATTTTGGCGGCCAGATGGGGCTGTATCTAATAAGGTTTAATAGTCGGGTGGGGCTATTTGGCTTTGACTTGCTTCCCTAGGCTGCAAATGCTAGATTAACAGGGCAACCAGATGGGACTGTGTGCTTTCAGGTTGGATAATGAGGTCAGACTAATTGGCTTTGACTTGATCCCCTTGGCTGCCAATGCCAAATTGGCAGGGTTTTGGTAGAGCAGTTTTGGCGGCCAGATGGGACTGTATGTTTTAGTATTAAATAGTCGGGTGAGCCTGTTTTGCTTTGACCTGCTTCCCTAGGCTGCACATGCCAGATTGGCAGGGCTCCTGGTATCTGAGACAAGTTTTGGTAAAGCAGTTTTGGTGGCCAGGTGGGGCTGTATGTTTTAAGATTTAATAGTCGGGTGAAACTATTTGGCTTTGACTTGCTCCCCTAGGCTGCCAATTCTAGATTAACAGGGCTCCTGGTATCTAAGACAAGTTTTGGTAAAGCAGTTTTGGCAGCCAGATGGGGCCATTTGTTTTAAGATTAAATTGTAGGGTGAGCCCTGTTTGGCTTTGAACTTCTCCCTAGGCTGCACACGCCAGATTGGCAGGGCTCCTGGTATCTGAGACAAGTTTTGGTAAATAGGTTTTTACGGCCAGATGGGGCTATATGTTTTAAGATTTAATAGTCGGGTGAGACTATTTGGCTTGCAAACAAATGCTAGATTAACAGGGTTCCTGGTATCTGAGACAAGTTTTGGTAAATCAGTTTTGGCGGCCAGATGGGGCTATATTTTTTAGGATTAAATATTCGGATGAGCCTGTTTGGCTTTGACTTGCTCCCCTAGGCTGCACATGCCAGATTGGCGGGGCTCCTGGAATCTAAGACAAGTGTTGGCAAAACAGTTTTGACTGCTAGGTAAGGCTGTATGTTTTAAGATTAAATAGTCGGGTGAGCGTGCTTGGCTTTGACTTGCGCCCCTAGGATGCAAATGCTGGAATAACAGGGTTCCTGGTATCTGAGACAAGTTTTGGTAAATCAGTTTTGGCGGCCAGATGGGGCTATATGTATTAAGATTTAATAGTCGGGTGAGCCTGTTTGGCTTTAACGTGCGCCCCAAGGATGCAAAAGCTGGATTAACAGGGTTCCTGGTATCTGAGACAAGTTTTGGTAAGGCAATTTTGAGTTCCAGCTGAGGCTGAATGTGTTAAGACTTAATAGTCGGGTGAGTCTATTTTGCTTTAACTCGCTCCCCTAGGCTGCAAATGCTAGATTAACAGGGCTCCAGGTATCAAAGACAAGTTTTGGTAAAGCAGTTTTTGCAGCCATATGGGGCTGTGTGTTTTAAGATTAAATTGATTAACAGGGATCCTTGTATCTGAGACAAGTTTCGGTAAGGCAATTTTGCGTTCCAGGTGAGGCTGAATGTGTTAAGACTTAATAGTCGTGTGAGCCTGTTTGGCTTTGACTTGCTCCCCTAGGCTGCACATGCCAGATTGGTGGGCCTCGTGGAATCTAAGACAAGTTTTGGTGAAACAGTTTTGACAGCTAGGTAAGGCTGCATGCATTAAGATTAAATAGTCAAGTGAGTGTGTTTGGCTTTGACTTGCGCCCCTAAGATGCAAATGCTGGATTAACAGGGTTCCTGGTATCTGAGGCAAGTTTTGGTAAATCAGTTTTGGCGGCCAGATAGGGCTATATTTTTTAGGATTAAATAGTCGGATGAGCCTGTTTGGCTTTGACTTGCTCCCCTAGGCTGCACATGCCAGATTGGCGGGGTTCCTGGAATCTAAGACAAGTTTTGGTAAAACAGTTTTAACAGCTAGGTAAGGATGTATGTTTTAAGATTAAATAGTCGGGTGAGCGTGCTTGGCTTTGAGTTGCGCCCCTAGGATGCAAATGCTGGAATAATAGGGTTCCTGGCATCTGAGACAAGTTTCGGTAAAGCAATTTTGACTTCCAGGTGAGGCTGTATGTTTTAAGACTTAATAGTCGGTTGAGATTATTTGGCTTTGACTTGCTCCCCTAGGCGGCACATGCCAGATTGGCAAGGCTCCTGAAATCTAAAAAAAGTTTTAGTAAAACAGTTTTGACAGCCAAACGGGCTGTGTGTTTTAAGATTAAATTGAGCCTGTATGACTTTGACTTGCGGCATCAGGATGCAAATACTGGATTAACAGGGTTCCTGGTATCTGAGACAAGTTTTGGTAGAGCAGTTTTGTCGGCCAGATGGGGTTGTCTGTTTTAAGATTTAATAGTAGGGTGAGACTAGGCTGCAAATGCCAGATTAACAGGGCTCCTGGAATCTAAAAAAAGTTTTAGTAAAACAGATTTGACAGCTAGGTAAGGCTGTATGTTTTAAGATAAAATAGTCGGGTGAGCCTGTTTGGCTTTGACTTGCGCCCCCAGGATGCAAATAGTGGATTAACAGGGTTCCTGGTATCTGAGACAAGTTTTGGTAAAGCAGTTTTGGCGGCCAGATGGGGCTGTATGTTTTGAGATTTATTAGTCGACGGAGGCTATTTGGCTTTGACTTGCTCCCCTACGCTGCAAATGCAAGATTAACAGGGCTCCTGGTATCCATAACAAGTTTTGATAAAGCTGCTTTGGCAGCCAGATGGGGCTGTTTGTTTTAAGATTAAATTGTAGGGTGAGCCTGTTTGGCTATGAACTTCTCCCCTAGGCAGAACACACCAGATTGGCAGGGCTCCTGGAAACTGAGACAAGGTTTGGTAAAACAGTTTTGACAGCTAGGCAAGACTGTATGTTCTCAGATTAAATAGTCGGATGAGCCTGTTTGGCTTTGTCTTGCGGCCCTAGAATGCTAATGCTGGATTAACAGGGTTCCTGGTATCTGAGACAAGTTTTTGGTAAGGCAATTTTGAGTTCCAGGTCAGGCTGAATGTTTGAAGACTTAATAGTCGTGTGAGCCTGTTTGGCTTTGACTTGCTCCCCTAGGCTGCACATGCCAGATTGGCGGGCCTCGTGGAATCTAAGACAAGTTTTGGTAAAACAGTTTTGACAGCTAGGTAAGGCTGCATGTATTAAGATTAAATAGTCAAGTGAGTGTGTTTGGCTTTGACTTGCGCCCCTAAGATGCAAATGCTGGATTAACAGGGTTCCTGGTATCTGAGACAAGTTTTGGTAAATCAGTTTTGGCGGCCAGATGGGGCTATATTTTTTAAGATTTAATGGTCGGATGAGCCTGTTAGGCTTTTACTGGCTCCCCTAGGCTGCACAAGCCAGATTGGCGGGGCTCCTGGAATCTAAGACAACTTTGGTAAAACAGTTTTGCAAGCTAGGTAAGGCTGTATGTTTTAAGATTAAATAGTCGGGTGAGCGTGCTTGTCTTTGACTTGCGCCCCTAGGATGCAAATGCTGGAATAACAGGGTTCCTGGTATCTGAGTCAAGTTTTGGTAAATCGGTTTTGGCGGCCAGATGGGGCTATATGTTTTAAGATTTAATAGTCGGTTGAGCCTGTTTGGCTTTGACTTGCTCCCCTAGGCTGCACATGCCAGATTGGCGGGCCTCGTGGAATCTAAGACAAGTTTTGGTAAAACAGTTTTGACAGCTAGGTAAGGCTGCATGTATTAAGATTAAATAGTCTAGTGAGTGTGTTTGGCTTTGACTTGCGCCCCTAAGATGCAAATGCTGGATTAACAGGGTTCCTGGTATCTGAGACAAGTTTTGGTAAAGCAGTTTTGGCAGGCAGATGGGGCTGTATATTTTAAGATTAAATAGTCGGGTGAGGCTATTTTGCTTTGACTTGCTCCCATAGGCTGGAAATGCTAGATTAACAGGGCTCCAGGTTTCTAAGACAAGTGTTGGTAAAGCAGTTTTGGCAGCCAGATGGGGCTGTATGTTTTAACTGCGCCCCTACGATGCAAATGCTGGATTAACAGGGTTCCTGGTATCTTAGACAAGCTTTGGAAAGGCAATTTTGAGTTCCAGGTGAGACTGAATGTGTTAAGACTTAATAGTCGGGTGAGGCTATTTTGCTTTGACTTGCTCCCCTTGACTGCAAATGCTAGATTAACAGGGCTCCTGGTTACTAAGACAAGTTTTGGTAAAGCAATTTTGACTTCCAGCTGAGGCTGTATGTTTTAGTATTAAATAGTCGGATGAGCCTGTTTGGCTTTGACTTGCTCCTCTAGGCTCCACATGCCAGACTGGCGGGGCTCCTGGGATCTCAGACAAGGTAAAGCAGTTTTGGCAGCCATATGGGGCTGTATGTTTTAAGATTAAATTGTCGGATGAGCATTTTGGGCTTTGAACTGTGCCCCTACGATGCAAATGCTGGAATAACAGGGTTCCTGGTATCTAAGACAAGTTTTCGTTAATCAGTTTTGGCGGCCAGATGGGGCTATATGTTTTAAGATTTAATAGTCGGGTGAGACTATTTGGCTTTGACTTGCTACCCTAGGCTGCAAATGCTAGATTAACAGAGATCCTTGTATCTGAGGCAAGTTTCGGTAAAGCAATTTTGACTTCCAGCTGAGGCTGTATGTTTTAGGATTAAATAGTCGGATGAGCCTGTTTGGCTTTGACTTGCTCCCCTAGGCTGCATATGCAAGATTGGCGGGGCTCGTGGAATCTAAGACAAGTTTTGTTTAAACAGTTTTGACATCTAGGTAAGGCTGTATGTATTAAGATTAAATAGTCTGAGACAAGTTTTGGTAAATCAGTTTTGGCGGCCAGATGGGGCTACATGTTTTAATATTTAATAGCGGGTGAGCCTATTTGGCTTTGAACTGCGCCCCTAGGATGCAAATGCTGGATTAACAGGGTTCCTGGTATCTGACACAAGTTTTGGTAAAGCAGTTTTGGCGGCCAGATGGGGTTGTATGTATTAAGATTTAATAGTCGGGTAAGACTATTTGGCTTTGACTTGCTACCCTAGGCTGCAAATGCTAGGTTAACAGAGATCCTTGTATCTGAGACAAGTTTCGGTAAAGCAATTTTGACTTCCAGCTGCGGCTGTATGTTTTAGGATTAAATAGTGGGATGAGCCTGTTTGGCTTTGACTTGCGCCCCTAGGATGCAAATGCTGGATTAGCAGGGTTCCTGGTATCTGACACAAGTTTTGGTAAAGCAGTTGTGGCGGCCAGATGGGGTTGTATGTTTTAAGAATTAATAGTCGGGTGAGACTATTTGGCTTTGACTGGCTATCCTAGGCTGCAAATGCTAGATTAACAGAGATCCTTGTATCTAAGAAAAGTTTCGGTGAAGCAATTTTGACTTCCAGGTGAGGCTGTATGTTTTAGGATTAAATAGTCGGATGAGCCTGTTTTGGCTTTGACTTGCTCCTCTTGGCTCCACTTGGCAGATTGGCGGGGCTCCTGGAATCTAAAAAAAGTTTTAGTAAAACAGTTTTGACAGCCAGATGGGGCTGTTTGTTTTAAGATTAACTTGTAGGGTGAGCCTGTATGACTTTGACTTGCGCCCCAGGATGCAAATACTGTGTTAACAGGGTTCCTGGTATCTGAGACAAGTTTTGGTTAATCAGTTTTGACGGCCAGTTCGGGCTATATGTTTTAAGATTTAATAGTCGGGTGAGACTATTTGGCTTTGTCTTGCTCCCCTAGGCTGCAAATGCTAGATTTACGGGGTTCCTGGTATCTGAGACAAGTTTTGATAAATCTGTTTTGGCGGCCAGATGGGGCTATATGTTTTAGGATTAAATAGTCGATGAGCCTGTTTGGCTTTGACTTGCTCCCCTAGGCTGCACATGCCAGATTGGCGGGGCTCCTGGAATCTAAGACACGTTTTGGTAAAACAGTTTTGACAGCTAGGTAAAGCTGTATGTTTTAAGATTGTAACGAACACGACGGCTACGCTGGGTGTGTCTCGCCTAACACTCGTGTTGTGTATTGGGAGCGTACTCCGTCTACGGGTTCCGACCGTGCTCAGGGAAGGGGCGTGGGTTCTTTGCTCCCTAACACACTCGACGCGTCAAATATAATAAAGAAAAAAAGTAGACAGACTTAAGGAATGACGGTATACCACGATATATAAGAAGAGACTACGATCTGCAAGCAGAATATATCATATAGAGCCTAGGAGCTAAGATGTTGGCTACCCCCGGTCTTTACCCGCCCTACCTGCAGCTGCATCTGTGATTGTCTTTGCAACTACCCTTTCATAAGCGATATTATTTACCTAAGGTGCCCAAAAAGGAATTAAGATTTCATTTTATCATATAATTGTATTCCTGGAAAATTTAAATTCATGATCGTACTTCATTATACATTACGTGAAGAGAACAAATCTTATTACTTTCTATAAAACTAAACTCGATCTGGGCAAAAACACACATGAATGAGATTACACTCCGAAAGTGATAGTAAGTTAAACCACTTCTGATCTGAATGATTCACAAAAAAATTATCTGTAATTACGAAGGCTGATTCGGAGTACACCCGCTGACTATAACCACGATTAAAACAATACGTACAATTTGATAAGCTGGCTTATTACCTTATTTTTTTTTTTTCACACAGTACTCACTACTTTAGTATAATCCAACGATGTGAGCAGGCCTGTTGACGACGATGATGGGCTGTGGAATCTTAATTGTACTGTGTAACGTAGGAATATAGTAGTCAGCGACATATATACGCTAAATCAGGATCAAAAGACAATGTCAGTGATATAAAACGGAAAAAATTTCAATTTAAATTTCATGAGTACTTATGCCCTTCGCTTATACCTACGGCCAGTATGCCGTTTAACAATTATATCAGATGTTGTAAATCCGAGTGTGGGTGCGCACTGGTTAGCTACCCACCAGATCTGCGCTCAAGAATGTCCGGGCATCGATGGGTCGAACACGTGGTCAAGTTGGCCGCCTGTGCGTGCAGCAAGAACTATTGGTTAGCGAGGTTCAAAGCATATTTTCAGAAAATGAGACAATGCTGAAATCTTGGTTCCTTAGGCCTTAGGAAATTAGATCCCTGCTACCAGTGTAGATTGTCGCTATTTGCTGCTTTGGGCTTTGGCTTTGGCTTCGACAAGGAATACGCGCTATGCTTAATTTTTATTTTTGGCTCGCAATAACGCGGCGCCGCAATTTAGCCTGCACTTTCCTACGACTTCCACACACAGGAATGGCAGATTTTTCAAAACGTCCGAATTCTGAAATTTTTCTTCCAGCTGAGGCTGTATGTTTTAGGATTAAATGGTCGGATGAGACTGTTTGGCTTTGACTTGCGCCCCTAGGATGCAAATGCTGGATTAACAGGGTTCCTGGTATCTTAGACAAGTTTTGGGAAGGCAATTTTGAGTTCCAGGTGAGACTGAATGTGTTAGGACTTCATAGTCATGTGAGCCTGTTTGGCTTTGACTTGCTCGCCTAGGCTGCACATGCCAGATTGGCGGGGCTCGTGGAATCTAAGACAAGTTTTGTTTTAACAGTTTTGACAGCTAGATAAGGCTGAATGTATTAAGATTAAATAGTCAAGTGAGTGTGTTTGGCTTTGACTTGCGTCCCTAAGATGCAAATGCTGGAATAACAGGGTTCCTGGAATCTGAGACAAGTTTTGGTAAATCAGTTTTGGCGGCCAGATGGGGCTATATGTTTTAATATTTAATAGTCGGATGAGCCTGTTTGGCTTTGACTTGGTCCTCTAGGCTCCACATGCCAGATTGGCGGGGCTCCTGGAATCTAAGACAAGGTTTGGTAAAACAATTTTGACAGATAGGCAAGACTGTATGTTTTAGTATTAAATAGTCGGGTGAGCCTGTTTGGCTTTGACTTGCGCCCCTAGGATGCAAATGCTGGATTAACAGGGTTCCTGGTATCTGAGACAAGTTTTGGTAAGGCAATTTTGGCGGCCAGATGGGGCTGTATCTTTTAAGATTTAATAGTCGGGTGAGGCTATTTGGCTTTGACTTGCTCCCCTAGGCTGCAAATGCTAGATTAACAGGGCAACCAGATGGAACTGTGTGCTTTCAGATTGGATAATGAGGTCAGACTAATTGGCTTTGACTTGATCCCCTAGGCTGCAAATGCCAGATTGGCAGGGTTTGGTAGAGCAGTTTTGGCGGCCAGATGGGACTGTATGTTTTAGTATTAAATAGTCGGGTGAGCCTGTTTTGCTTTGACCTGCTCCCCTAGGCTGCACATGCCAGATTGGCAGGGCTCCTGGTATCTGAGACAAGTTTTTTTAAAGCAGTTTTGGCGGCCAGATAGGGTTGTATGTTTTAAGATTAAATTGATATTATCTGAGACAAGTTTCGGTAAAGCAATTTTGACTTCCAGGTGAGGCTGTATGTTTTAGGATTAAATATTCGGATGAGCTTGTTTGGCTTTGACCTGGTCCCCTAGGCTCCACATGCCAGATTGGCGGGGCTCCTGGAATCTAAGACAAGGTTTCGTAAAACAGTTTTGACTGCTAGGCAAGACTGTATGTCTGAAGATTAAAGAGTCGGGAGAGCCTGTTTGGCTTTGACTTTCGCCCCTAGGATGCAAATGCTGGATTAACAGGGTTCCTGGTATCTGAGACAAGTTTTGGTAAGGCAATTTTGGCGGCCAGATGGGGCTGTATCTTTTAAGATTTAATAGTCGGGTGAGGCTATTTGGCTTTGACTTGCTCCCCTAGGCTGCAAATGCTAGATTAACAGGGCAACCAGATGGGACTGTGTGCTTTCAGATTGGATAATGAGGTCAGACTAATTGGCTTTGACTTGATCCCCTAGGCTGCAAATGCCAGATTGGCAGGGTTTGGTAGAGCAGTTTTGGCGGCCAGATGGGACTGTATGTTTTAGTATTAAATAGTCGGGTGAGCCTGTTTTGCTTTGACCTGCTCCCCTAGGCTGCACATGTCAGATTGGCAGGGCTCCTGGTATCTGAGACAAGTTTTTTTAAAGCAGTTTTGGCGGCCAGATAGGGTTGTATGTTTTAAGATTAAATTGATTAACAGGGATCCTTGTATCTGAGACAAGTTTCGGTAAAGCAATTTTTACTTCCAGGTGAGGCTGTATGTTTTAGGATTAAATAGTCGGATGAGCCTGTTTGGCTTTGAGTTGCGCCCCTAGGATGCAAATGCTGGTTAACAGGGTTCCAGGTATCTGAGACAAGTTTTGGTAAGGCAATTTTGAGTTCCTGGTGAGGCTGAATGTATTAAAACTTAATAGTCGGGTGAGACTATTTGGCTTTGACTTGCTCCCCTAGGCGGCACATGCCAGATTGGCGGGGCTCCTGGAATCTAAAAAAAGTTTTAGTAAAACAGTTTTGACAGCCAGATGGGGCTGTTTGTTTTAAGATTAAATTGTAGGGTGAGCCTGTATGATTTTGACTTGCGCCCCCGGGATGCAAATACTGGATTAACAGGGTTCCTGGTATCTGAGACAAGTTTTGGAAAAGCAGTTTTGGCGGCCAGGTGGGGCTGTATGCTTTAAGATTTAATAGTCGGGTGAAACTATTTGGCTTTGACTTGCTCCCCTAGGCTGCAAATTCTAGATTAACTGGGCTCCTGGTATCTAAGACAAGTTTTGGTAAAGCAGTTTTGGCAGCCAAATGAGGCCGTTTGTTTTAAGATTAAATTGTAGGGTGAGCCCTGTTTGGCTTTGAACTTCTCCCCTAGGCTGCACACGCCAGATTGGTAGGACTCCTGGTATCTGAGACAAGGTTTGGTAAAACAGTTTTGACAGCTAGGTCAGGCTACATGTTTGAAGGTTAAATAGTCGGGTAAGCCGGTTTGGCTTTGACTTGCTCCCATAGGATGCAAGTGCTGGAGTAACAGGGTTCTTGGCATCTGAGACAAGTTTCGGTAAAGGAATTTTGTCTTCCAGGTGAGGCTGTATGTTTTAAGACTTAATAGTCGGGTGAGAATATTTGGCTTTGACTTGCTCCCCTAGGCGGCACATGCCAGATTGGCAAGGCTCCTGGAATCTAAAAAAAGTTTTAATAAACGGTTTTGACAGCCAGATGGGGCTGTTTGTTTTGAGATTAAATTGTAGGGTGAGCCTGTATGACTTTGACTTGCGCCCCCAGGATGCAAATACTGGATTAACAGGGTTCCTGGTATCTGAGACAAGTTTTGGTAAATCAGTTTTAACGGCCAGATGTGGCTATATGTTTTAAGATTTAATAGTCGGGTGAGACTATTTGGCTTGCAAACAAATGCTAGATTAACAGGGTTCCTGGTATCTGAGACAAGTTTTGGTAAATCAGTTTTGGCGGCCAGATGGGGCTATATTTTTTAGGATTAAATAGTCGGATGAGCCTGTTTGGCTTTGACTTGCTCCCCTAGGCTGCACATGCCAGATTGGCGGGGCTCCTGGAGGTAAGGCTGTATGTTTTAAGATTAAATAGTCGGGTGAGCGTGCTTGGCTTTGACTTGCGCCCCTAGGATGCAAATGCTGAAATAACAGGGTTCCTGGTATCTGAGACAAGTTTTGGTAAATCAGTTTTGGCGGCCGGATGGGTCTATATGTTTTAAGATTTAATAGTCGGGTGAGCCTGTTTGGCTTTGACTTGCACCCCTAGGATGCAAAAGCTGGATTAACCGGGTTCCTGGTATCTGAGACAAGTTTTGGTAAGGCAATTTTGAGTTCCAGCTGAGGCTGAATGTTTTACTCACTACTTTAGTATAATCCAACGATGTCAGCAGGCCTGTTGACGACGATGATGGGCTGTGGAATCTTAATTGTACTGTGTAACGTAGGAATATAGTAGTCAACGACATATACACGCTAAATCAGGATCAAAAGACAATGTAAGTGATATAAAACGGAAAAAATTTCAATTTAAATTTCATGTGTACTTATGCCCTTCGCTTATACCTACGGCCAGTATGCCGTTTAACAATTATATCAGATGTTGTAAATCCGAGTGTGGGTGCGCACTGGTTAGCTATCCACCAGATCTGCGCTCAAGAATGTCCGGGCATCTATGGGTCGAACACGTGGTCAAGTTGGCCGCCTGTGCGTGCAGCAAGAACTATTGGTTAGCGAGGTTCAAAGCTTATTTTCAGAAAATGAGACAATGCTGAAATCTTGGTTCGGCCTTAGGAAATTAGATCCCTGCTACCAGTGTAGATTGTCGCTATTTGGTGCTTTGGGCTTTGGCTTTGGCTTCGACAAGGAATACGCGCTATGCGTAATTTTTATTTTTGGCTCGCAATAACGCGGCGCCGCAATTTAGCCTGCACTTTCCTACGACTTCCACACACAGGAATGGCAGATTTGTCAAAACGTCCGAATTCTGAAATTTTTCTTCCAGCTGAGGCTGTATGTTTTAGGATTAAATGGTCGGATGAGACTGTTTGGCTTTGACTTGCGCCCCTAGGATTAAAATGCTGGATTAACAGGGTTCCTGGTATCTTAGACAAGTTTTGGGAAGGCAATTTTGAGTTCCAGGTGAGACTGAATGTGTTAAGACTTAATAGTCATGTGAGCCTGTTTGGCTTTGACTTGCTCCCCTAGGCTGCACATGCCAGATTGGCGGGGCTCGTGGAATCTAAGACAAGTTTTGTTTAAACAGTTTTGACAGCTAGGTAAGGCTGCATGTATTAAGATTAAATAGTCAAGTGAGTGTGTTTGGCTTTGACTTGCGTCCCTAAGATGCCAATGCTGGAATAACAGGGTTCCTGGTATCTGAGACAAGTTTTGGTAAAGCAATTTTGACTTCCAGGTGAGGCTGTATGTTTTAGAACTAAATAGTCGGATGAGCTTGTTTGGCTTTGACTTGGTCCCCTAGGCTCCACATGCCAGATTGGCGGGGCTCCTGGAATCTAAGACAAGGTTTCGTAAAACAGTTTTGACTGCTAGGCAAGACTGTATGTCTGAATATTTAAGAGTCGGAAGAGCCTGTTTGGCTTTGACTTTCGCCCCTAGGATGCAAATGCTGGATTAACAGGGTTCCTGGTATCTGAGACAAGTTTTGGTAAGACAATTTTGAGTTCCAAGTGAGGCTGAATGTTTTAAGACTTAATAGTCGTGTGAGCCTGTTTGGCTTTGACTTGCTCCCCTAGGCTGCACATGCCAGATTGGCGGGGCTCGTGGAATCTAAGACAAGTTTTGGTAAAACAGTTTTGACAGCCAGATGGGGCTGTTTGTTTTAAGATTAAATTGTAGGGTGAGCCTGTATGATTTTGACTTGCGCCCCCAGGATGCAAATACTGGATTAACAGGGTTCCTGGTATCTGAGACAAGTTTTGGTAAAGCAGTTTTGGCGGCCAGATGGGGTTGTATGTTTTAAGATTTAATAGTCGGGTGAGACTATTTGGCTTTGACTTGCTCCCCTAGGCTGCAAATGCTAGATTAACTGGGCAACCAGATGGGACTGTGTGCTTTCAGATTGGATAATGAGGTCAGACTAATTGGCTTTGACTTGATCCCCTAGGCTGCAAATGCCAGATTGGCAGGGTTTGGTAGAGCAGTTTTGGCGGCCAGATGGGACTGTATATTTTAGTATTAAATAGTCGGGTGAGCCTGTTTTGCTTTGACCTGCTCCCCTAGGCTGCACATGCCAGATTGGCAGGGCTCCTGGTATCTGAGACAAGTTTTTTTAAAGCAGTTTTGGCGGCCAGATAGGGTTGTATGTTTTAAGATTAAATTGATTAACAGGGATCCTTATATCTGAGACAAGGTTCGGTAAAGCAATTTTTACTTCCAGGTGAGGCTGTATGTTTTAGGATTAAATAGTCGGGTGAGACTGTTTGGCTTTGACTTGCGCCCCTAGGATGCAAATACTGGATTAACAGGGTTCCTGGTATCTGAGACAAGTTTTGGTAAGGCAATTTTGAGTTCCAGGTGAGGCTGAATGTTTTAAGACTTAATAGTCGTGTGAGCCTGTTTGGCTTTGACTTGCTCGTCTAGGCTGCACATGCCAGATTGGCGGGGCTCGTGGAATCTAAGACAAGTTTTGGTAAAACAGTTTTGACAGCTAGGTAAGGCTGTATGAATTAAGATTAAATAGTCAAGTGAGTGTGTTTGGCTTTGACTTGCGCCCCTAAGATGCAAATGCTGGATTAACAGGGTTCCTGGTATCTGAGACAAGTTTTGGTAAATCAGTTTTGGCGGCCAGATGGGGCTATATTTTTTAGGATTAAATAGTCGGATGAGCCTGTTAGGCTTTGACTGGCTCCCCTAGGCTGCACATGCCAGATTGGCGGGGCTCCTGGAATCTAAGACAACTTTGGTAAAATAGTTTTGACAGATAGGTAAGGCTGTATGTTTTAAGATTAAATACTCATGTGAGCGTGCTTGTCTTTGACTTGCGCCCCTAGGATGCAAATGCTGGAATAACAGGGTTCGTGGCATCTGAGTCAAGTTTTGGTAAATCGGTTTTAGCGGCCAGATGGGGCTATATGTTTTAAGATTTAATAGTCGGGTGAGCCTGTTTGGCTTTGACTTGCGCCCCTAGGATGCAAATGCTGGATTAACAGCGTTCCTGGTATCTGAGACAAGTTTTGGTAAGGCAATTTTGAGTTCCATGTGAGACTGAATGTGTTAAGACTTAATAGCCGGGTGAAGCTATTTTGCTTTGACTTGCTCCCATAGGCTGGAAATGCTAGATTAACAGGGCCCCAGGTTTTTAAGACAAGTGTTGGGAAAGCAGTTTTGGCAGCCAGATGGGGCTGTATGTTTTAAGATTAAATTGTCGGGTGGGCATTTTGGGCTTTGATCTGCGCCCCTACGATGCAAATGCTGGATTAACAGGGTTCCTGGTATCTTAGACAAGTTTTGGCAAGGCAATTTTGAGTTCCAGGTGAGACTGAATGTGTTAAGACTTAATAGTCGGGTGAGGCTATTTTGCTTTGACTTGCTCCCATTGGCTGCAAATGCTAGATTAACAGGGCCCCTGGTTGCTAAGACAAGTTTTGGTAAAGCAATTTGGCTTCCAGCTGAGGCTGTATGTTTTAGGATTAAATAGTCGGATGAGCCTGTTTGGCTTTGACTTGGTCCTCTAGGCTCCACATGCCAGATTGGCGGGGCTCCTGGAATCTCAGACAAGGTAAAGCAGTTTTGGCAGCCAGATGGGGCTGTATGTTTTAAGATTAAATTGTCGGATGAGCATTTTGGGCTTTGAACTGTGCCCCTACGATGCAAATGCTGGATTAACAGGGTTCCCGGTATCTGACACAAGTTTTGGTAAAGCAGTTTTGGCGGCCAGATGGGGTTGTATGTTTTAAGATTTAATAGTCGGGTGAGACTATTTGGCTTTGACTTGCTCCCCTAGGCTGCAAATGCTAGCTTAACAGAGATCCTTGTATCTGAGACAAGTTTCGGTAATGCAATTTTGACTTCCAGCTGAGGCTGTATGTTTTAGGATTAAATAGTCGGATGAGCCTGTTTGGCTTTGACTTGGTCCCCTAGGCTGCACATGCCAGATTGGCGGGGCTCCTGGAATCTAAGACACGTTTTGGTAAAACAGTTTTGACAGCTAGGTAAAGCTGTATGTTTTAAGATTGTAACGAACACGACGGCTACGCTGGGCGCGTCTCGCCTAACACTCGTGTTGTGTATTGGGAGCGTACTCCGTCTACGGGTTCCGACCGTGCTCAGGGAAGGGGCGTGGGTTCTTTGCTCCCTAACACACTCGACGCGTCAAATATAATAAAGAAAAAAAAGTAGACAGAGTTAAGGAATGACGGTATACCACGATATATAAGAAGAGACTACGATCTGCAAGCAGAATATATCATATAGAGCCTAGGAGCTAAGATGTTGGCTACCCCCGGTCCCGATATTATTTACCTAAGGTGCCCAAAAAGGAATTAAGATTTCATTTTATCATATAATTGTATTCCTGGAAAATTTAAATTCCTGATCGTACTTCATTATACATTACGTGAAAAGAACAAATCTTATTACTTTCTATAAAAGTAAACTCGATCTGGGCAAAAACACACATGAATGAGATTACACTCCGAAAGTGATAGTAAGTTAAACCACTTCTGATCTGAATGATCCACAAAAATATTATCTGTAATTACGAAGGCTGATTCGGAGTACACCCGCTGACTATAACCACGATTCAAACAATACGTACAATTTGATAAGCTGGCTTATTACCTTATGTTTTTTTTTCACACAGTACTCACTACTTTAGTATAATCCAACGATGTGAGCAGGCCTGTTGACGACGATGATGGGCTGTGGAATCTTAATTGTACTATGTAACGTAGGAATATAGTAGTCAGCGACATATACACGCTAAATCAGGATCAAAAGACAATGTCAGTGATATAAAACGGAGAAAATTTCAATTTAAATTTCATGAGTACTTATGCCCTTCGCTTATACCTACGGCCAGTATGCCGTTTAACAATTATATCAGATGTTGTAAATCCGAGTGTGGGTGCGCACTGGTTAGCTATCCACCAAATCTGCGCTCAAGAATGTCCGGGCATCGATGGGTCGAACACGTGGTCAAGTTGGCCGCCTGTGCGTGCAGCAAGAACTATTGGTTAGCGAGGTACAAAGCTTATTTTCAGAAAATGAGACAATGCTGAAATCTTGGTTCGGCCTTAGGAAATTAGATCCCTGCTACCAGTGTAGATTGTCGCTATTTGGTGGTTTGGGCTTTGGCTTTGGTTTCGACAAGGAATACGCGCTAAGCGTTATTTGTATTTTTGGCTTGCAGTAACGCGGCGCCGCAATTTAGCCTGCACTTTCCTACGACTTCCACACACAGGAATGGCAGATTTGTCAAAACGTCCGAATTCTGAAATTTTTCTTCCAGCTGAGGCTGTATGTTTTAGGATTAAATGGTCGGATGAGACTGTTTGGCTGTGACTTGCTACCCTAGGCTGCAAATGCTAGATTAACAGAGATCCTTGTATCTGAGACAAGTTTCGGTAAAGCAATTTTGACTTCCAGCTGAGGCTGTATGTTTTAGGATTAAAAAGTCGGATGAGCCTGTTTGGCTTTGACTTGGTCCTCTAGGCTCCACATGCCAGATTGGCGGGGCTCCTGGAATCTAAGACAAGGTTTGGTAAAACAGTTTTGACAGCTAGGCAAGACTGTATGTTTTAAGATTAAATAGTCAAGTGAGTGTGTTTGGCTTTGACTTGCGCCCCTAAGATGCAAATGCTGGATTAACAGGGTTCCTTGTATCTGAGACACGTTTCGGTAAAGCAATTTTTACTTCCAGGTGAGGCTGTATGTTTTAGGATTAAATAGTCGGATGAGCGTGTTTGGCTTTGACTTGCGCCCCTAGGATGCAAATGCTGGTTAACAGGGTTCCTGGTATCTGAGACAAGTTTTGGTAAGGCAATTTTGAGTTCCAGGTGAGGCTGAATGTATTAAGACTTAATAGTCGGGTGAGACTATTTGGCTTTGACTTGCTCCCCTAGGCGGCACATGCCAGATTGGCGGGGCTCCTGGAATCTAGAAAAAATTTTATTAAAACAGTTTTGACAGCCAGATTTGTTTTAAGATTAAATTGTAGGGTGAGCCTGTATGACTTTGACTTGCGCCCCCAGGATGCAAACACTGGATTAACAGGGTTCCCGGTATCTGAGACAAGTTTTGGTAAATCAGTTTTAACGGCCAGATGTGGCTATATGTTTTAAGATTTAATAGTCGGGTGAGACTATTTGGCTTGCACACAAATGCTAGATTAACAGGGTTCCTGGTATCTGAGACAAGTTTTGGTAAATCAGTTTTGGCGGCCAGATGGGGCTATATTTTTTAGGATTAAATAGTCGGATGAGCCTGTTTGGCTTTGACTTGCTCCCCTAGGCTGCACATGCCAGATTGGCGGGGCTCCTGGAATCTAAGACAAGTGTTGGTAAAACAGTTTTAAATGCTAGGTAAGGCTGTATGTTTTAAGATTAAATAGTCGGGTGAGCGTGCTTGGCTTTGACTTGCGCCCCTAGGATGCAAATGCTGGAATAACAGGGTTCCTGGTATCTGAGACAAGTTTTGGTAAATCAGTTTTGGCGGCCAGATGGGTCTATATGTTTTAAGATTTAATAGTCGGGTGAGCCTGTTTGGCTTTGACTTGCGCCCCTAGGATGCAAATGCTGGATTAACAGGGTTCCTGGTATCTGAGACAAGTTTAGGTAAATCAGTTTTGGTGGCCAGATGGGGCTGTGTGTTTTAAGATTAAATTGATTGACAGGGATCCTTGTATCTGAGACAAGTTTCGGTAAAGCAATTTTGACTTCCAGGGGAGGCTGTATGCTTTAGGATTAAATAGTCGGATGAGCCTGTTTGGCTTTGACTTGCGCCCCTAGGATGCAAATGCTGGATTAACAGGGTTCCTGGTATCTGAGACAAGTTTTGGTAAGGCAATTTTGAGTTCCAGCTGAGGCTGAATGTGTTAAGACTTAATAGTCGGGTGAGTATATTTTGCTTTAACTCGCTCCCCTAGGCTGCAAATGCTAGATTAACAGGGCTCCTGGTATCAAAGACAAGTTTTGGTAAAGCAGTTTTTGCAGCCATATGGGGCTGTGTGTTTTAAGATTAAATTGATTGACAGGGATCCTTGTATCTGAGACAAGTTTCGGTAAAGCAATTTTGACTTCCAGGGGAGGCTGTATGCTTTAGGATTAAATAGTCGGATGAGCCTGTTTGGCTTTGACTTGCGCCCCTAGGATGCAAATGCTGGATTAACAGGGTTCCTGGTATCTGAGACAAGTTTTGGTAGGGCAATTTTGAGTTCCAGGTGAGGCTGAATGTTTTAAGACTTAATAGTCATGTGAGCCTGTTTGGCTTTGACTTGCTCCCCTAGGCTGCACATGCCAGATTGGCGGGGCTCGTGGAATCTAAGACAAGTTTTGGTAAAACAGTTTTGACAGCTAGGTAAGGCTGGATTAACAGGGTTCCTGGTATCTGAGACAAGTTTTGGTAAATCAGTTTTGGCGGCCAGATGGGGCTATATTTTTTAGGATTAAATAGTCGGATGAGCCTGTTAGGCTTTGACTGGCTCCCCTAGGCTGCACTTGCCAGATTGGCGGGGCTCCTGGAATCTAGGACAACTTTGGTAAAACAGTTTTGACAGCTAGGTAAGTCTGTATGTTTTAAGATTAAATAGTCGGGTGAGCGTGCTTGTCTTTGACTTGCGCCCCTATGGTGCAAATGCTGGAATAACAGGGTTCCTGGTATCTGAGTCAAGTTTTGGTAAATCGGTTTTTGGCGGCCAGATGGGGCTATATGTTTTAAGATTTAATAGTCGGGTGAGCCTGTTTGGCTTTGACTTGCTCCCATAGGCTGCAAATGCTAGATTAACAGGGCTCCAGGTTTCTAAGACAAGTGTTGCTAAAGCAGTTTTGGCAGCCAGATGGGGCTGTATGTTTTAAGATTAAACTGTCGGGTGGGCATATTGGGCTTTGAACTGCGCCCCTACGATGCAAATGCCGGATTAACAGGGTTCCTGGTATCTTAAACAAGTTTTCGGAAGGCAATTTTGCGTTCCAGGTGAGACTGAATGTGTTAAGACTTAATAGTCGGGTGAGGCTATTTTGCTTTGACTTGCTCCCCTTGGCTGCAAATGCTAGATTAACAGGGCTCCTGGTTGCTTAGACAAGTTTTGGTAAAGCAATTTTGACTTCCAGCTGAGGCTGTATGTTTTAGGATTAAATAGTCGGATGAGCCTGTTTGGCTTTGACTTGGTCCTCTAGGCTCCACATGCCAGATTGGCGGGGCTCCTGGAATCTCAGACAAGGTAAAGCAGTTTTGGCAGCCAGATGGGGCTGTATGTTTAAAGATTAAATGGTCGGATTTAGCATTTTGGGCTTTGAACTGGGCCCCTACGATGCAAATGCTGGATTAACAGGGTTCCCGGTATCTGACACAAGTTTTGGTAAATCAGTTTTGGCGGCCAGATGGGGCTATATTTTTTAGGATTAAATAGTCGGATGAGCCTGTTAGGCTTTGACTGGCTCCCCTAGGCTGCACTTGCCAGATTGGCGGGGCTCCTGGAATCTAGGACAACTTTGGTAAAACAGTTTTGACAGCTAGGTAAGTCTGTATGTTTTAAGATTAAATAGTCGGGTGAGCGTGCTTGTCTTTGACTTGCGCCCCTATGGTGCAAATGCTGGAATAACAGGGTTCCTGGTATCTGAGTCAAGTTTTGGTAAATCGGTTTTTGGCGGCCAGATGGGGCTATATGTTTTAAGATTTAATAGTCGGGTGAGCCTGTTTGGCTTTGACTTGCTCCCATAGGCTGCAAATGCTAGATTAACAGGGCTCCAGGTTTCTAAGACAAGTGTTGCTAAAGCAGTTTTGGCAGCCAGATGGGGCTGTTTGTTTTAAGATTAACTTGTAGGGTGAGCCTGTATGACTTTGACTTGCGCCCCAGGATGCAAATACTGTATTAACAGGGTTCCTGGTATCCTGGACAAGTTTAATCATTTAATAATTTGGTTAATCAGTTTTGACGGCCAGTTCGGGCTATATGTTTTAAGATTTAATAGTCGGGTGAGACTATTTGGCTTTGTCTTGCTCCCCTAGGCTGCAAATGCTAGATTTACGGGGTTCCTGGTATCTGAGACAAGTTTAGGTAAATCTGTTTTGGCGGCCAGATGGGGCTATATTTTTTTGGATTAAATAGTCGGATGAGCCTGTTTGGCTTTGACTTGTTCCCCTAGGCTGCACATGCCAGATTGGCGGGGCTCCTGGAATCTAAGACATGTTTTGGTAAAACAGTTTTGACAGCTAGGTAAAGCTGTATGTTTTAAGATTGTAACGAACACGACGGCTACGCTGGGCGCGTCTCGCCTAACACTCGTGTTGTGTATTGGGAGCGTACTCCGTCTACGGGTTCCGACCGTGCTCAGGGAAGGGGCGTGGGTTCTTTGCTCCCTAACACACTCGACCTTATGTTTTTTTTTTCACACAGTACCCATATGTATAATCCAACGATGTCAGCAGGCCTGTTGACGACGATGATGGGCTGTGGAATCTTAATTGTACTGTGTAACGTAGGAATATAGTAGTCAGCGACATATACACGCTAAATCAGGATCAAATAACAATGTCAGTGATATAAAACGGAAAAAATTTCAATTTAAATTTCATGTGTACTTATGCCCTTCGCTTATACCTACGGCCAGTGGTATATATATGTGGGTGCGCACTGGTTAGCTATCCACCAGATCTGCGCTCAAGAATGTCCGGGCATCGATGGGTCGAAAACGTGGTCAAGTTGGCCGCCTATGCGTGCAGCAAGAACTATTGATTGGCGAGGTTCAAAGCATATTTTCAGAAAATGAGACAATGCTGAAATCTTGGTTCGGCCTTAGGAAATTAGATCCCTGCTACCAGTGTAGATTGTCGCTATTTGGTGCTTTGGGCTTTGGTTTTGGCTTCGACAAGGAATACGCGCTATGCGTAATTTTTATTTTTGGCTCGCAATAACGCAGCGCCGCAATTTAGCCTGCACTTTCCTACGACTTCCACACACAGGATTGGCAGATTTGTCAAAACGTCCGAATTCTGAAATTTTTCTTCCAGCTTAAGCTGTATGTTTTAGGATTAAATGGTCGGATGAGACTGGTTGGCTTTGACTTGCGCCCCTAGGATGCAAATGCTGGATTAACAGGGTTCCTGGTATCTTAGACAAGTTTTGGGAAGCCAATTTTGAGTTCCAGGTGAGACTGAATGTGTTAAGACTTAATAGTCATGTGAGCCTGTTTGGCTTTGACTTGCTCCCCTAGGCTGCACATGCCAGATTGGCGGGGCTCGTGGAATCTAAGACAAGTTTTGTTTGAACGGTTTTGACAGCTAGGTAAGGCTGCATGTATTAAGATTAAATAGTCAAGTGAGTGTGTTTGGCTTTGACTTGCGCCCCTAAGATGCAAATGCTGGAATAACAGGGTTCCTGGTATCTGCGACAAGTTTTGGTATATCAGTTTTGGCGGCCAGATGGGGCTATATGTTTTAATATTTAATAGCAATTTTGACTTCCAGCTGAGGCTGTATGTTTTAGGATTAAATAGTCGGATGAGCCTATTTGGCTTTGACTTGGTCCTCTAGGCTCCACATGCCAGATTGGCGGGGCTCCTGGAATCTAAGACAAGGTTTGGTAAAACAGTTTTGACAGCTAGGTAAGTCTGTATGTTTTAAGATTAAATAGTCGGGTGAGCGTGCTTGTCTTTGACTTGCACCCCTAGGGTGCAAATGCTGGAATAACAGGGTTCCTGGTATCTGAGTCAAGTTTTGGTAAATCGGTTTTGGCGGCCAGATGGGGCTATATGTATTAAGATTTAATAGTCGGGTGAGCCTGTTTGGCTTTGACTTGCGCCCCTAGGATGCAAATGCTGGATTAACAGGGTTCCTGGTAGCTGAGACAAGTTTTGGAAAGGCAATTTTGAGTTCCAGGTGAGACTGAATGTGTTAAGACTTAATAGTCGGGTGAGGCTATTTTGCTTTGTCTTGCTCCCATAGGCTGCAAATGCTAGATTAAAGCAGTTTTGGCAGCCAGATGGGGCTGTATGTGTTAAGATTAAATTGTCGGGTGGGCATTTTGGGCTTTGAACTGCGCCCCTACGATGCAAATGCCGGATTAACAGGGTTCCTGGTATCTTAGACAAGTTTTCGGAAGGCAATTTTGCGTTCCAGGTGAGACTGAATGTGTTAAGACTTAATAGTCGGGTGAGGCTATTTTGCTTTGACTTGCTCCCCTTGGCTGCAAATGATAGATTAACAGGGCTCCTGGTTGCTTAGACAAGTTTTGGTAAAGCAATTTTGACTTCCAGCTGAGGCTGTATGTTTTAGGACTAAATAGTCGGATGAGCCTGTTTGGCTTTGACTTGGTCCTCTAGGCTCCACATGCCAGATTGGCGGGGCTCCTGGAATCTCAGACAAGGTAAAGCAGTTTTGGCAGCCAGATGGGGCTGTATGTTTAAAGATTAAATGGTCGGATTTAGCATTTTGGAATTGAACTGTGCCCCTACGATGCAAATGCTGGATTAACAGGGTTCCCGGTATCTGACACAAGTTTTGGTAAAGCAGTTTTGGCGGCCAGATGGGGTTGTATGTTTTAAGATTTAATAGTCGGGTGAGACTATTTGGCTTTGACTTGCTACCCCAGGCTGCAAATGCTAGATTAACAGAGATCCTTGTATCTGAGACAAGTTTCGGTAAAGCAATTTTGACTTCCAGCTGAGGCTGCATGTTTTAGGATTAAATAGTCGGATGAGCCTGTTTGGCTTTGACTTGCTCCCCTAGGCTGCACATGCCAGATTGGCGGGGCTCGTGGAATCTAAGACAAGTTTTGTTTAAACAGTTTTGACAGCTAGGTAAGGCTGTATGTATTCAGATTAAATAGTCAAATGAGTGTGTTTGGCTTTGATTTGCGCCCCTAGGATGCAAATGCTGGATTAACAGGGTTCCTGGTATCTGACACAAGTTTTGGTAAAGCAGTTTTGGCGGCCAGATGGGGTTGTATGTTTTAAGATTTAATAGTCGGGTGAGACTATTTGGCTTTGACTTGCTACCCCAGGCTGCAAATGCTAGATTAACAGAGATCCTTGTATCTGAGAAAAGTTTCGGTGAAGCAATTTTGACTTCCAGGTGAGGCTGTATGTTTTAGGATTAAATAGGCGGATGAGCCTGTTTTGGCTTTGACTTGCTCCTCTAGGCTCCACTTGGCAGATTGGCGGGGCTCCTGGAATCTAAAAAAAGTTTTAGTAAAACAGTTTTGACAGCCAGATGGGGCTGTTTGTTTTAAGATTAACTTGTAGGGTGAGCCTGTATGACTTTGACTTGCGCCCCAGGATGCAAATACTGTATTAACAGGGTTCCTGGTATCTGAGACAAGTTTTGGTTAATCAGTTTTGACGGCCAGTTCGGGCTATATGTTTTAAGATTTAATAGTCGGGTGAGACTATTTGGCTTTGTCTTGCTCCCCTAGGCTGCAAATGCTAGATTTACGGGGTTCCTGGTATCTGAGACAAGTTTAGGTAAATCTGTTTTGGCGGCCAGATGGGGCTATATTTTTTTGGATTAAATAGTCGGATGAGCCTGTTTGGCTTTGACTTGCTCCCCTAGGCTGCACATGCCAGATTGGCGGGGCTCCTGGAATCTAAGACATGTTTTGGTAAAACAGTTTTGACAGCTAGGTAAAGCTGTATGTTTTGAGATTGTAACGAACACGACGGCTACGCTGGGCGTGTCTCGCCTAACACTCGTGTTGTGTATTGGGAGCGTACTCCGTCTACGGGTTCCGACCGTGCTCAGGGAAGGGGCGTGGGTTCTTTGCTCCCTAACACACTCGACGCGTCAAATATAATAAAAAAAAAAAGTAAACAGAGTTAAGGTATGACGGAATACCACGATATATAAGAAGAGACTACGATCTGCAAGCAGAATATATCATATAGAGCCTAGGAGCTAAGATGTTGGCTACCCCCGGTCTTTACCCGCCCTACCTGTAGCTGCATCTGTGATTGTCTTTGCAACTACCCTTTCATAAGCGATATTATTTACCTAAGGTGCCCAAAAAGGAATTAAGATTTCATTTTATCATATAATTTTATTCCTGGAAATTTTAAATTCATGATCGTACTTCATTATACATTACGTGTAAAGAACAAATCTTATTACTTTCTATAAAACTAAACTCGATCTGGGCAAAAACACACATGAATGAGATTACACTCCGAAAGTGATAGTAAGTTAAACCACTTCTGATCTGAATGATCCACAAAAAAATTATCTGTAATTACGAAGGCTGATTCGGAGTATACCCGCTGACTATAACCACGATTCAAACAATACGTACAGTTTGATAAGCTGGCGTATTACCTTATGTTTTTTTTTTTCACACAGTACTCACTACTTTAGTATAATCCAACGATGTCAGCAGGCCTGTTGACGACGATGATGGGCTGTGGAATCTTAATTGTACTGTGTAACGTAGGAATATAGTAGTCAGCGACATATACACGCTAAATCAGGATCAAAATACAATGTCAGTGATATAAAACGGAAAAAATTGCAATTTAAATTTCATGTGTACTTATGCCCTTCGCTTATACCTACGGCCAGAATGCCGTTTAACAATTATATCAGATGTTGTAAATCCGAGTGTGGGTGCGCACTGGTTAGCTATCCACCAGATCTGCGCTCAAGATGGGTCGAACACGAGGTCAAGTTGGCCGCCTGTGCGTGCAGCAACAACTATTGGTTAGCGAGGTTCAAAGCTTATTTTCAGAAAATGAGACAATGCTGAAATCTTGGTTCGGCCTTAGGAAATTAGATCCCTGCTACCAGTGTAGATTGTCGCTATTTGGTGCTTTGGGCTTTGGCTTTGGCTTCGACAAGGAATACGCGCTATGCGTAATATTTATTTTTGGCTCGCAATAACGCGGCGCCGCAATTTAGCCTGCACTTTCCTACGACTTCCACACACAGGAATGGCAGATTTGTCAAAACGTCCGAATTCTGAAATTTTTCTTCCAGCTGAGGCTGTATGTTTTAGGATTAAATGGTCGGATGAGACTGGTTGGCTTTGAAGTGCGCCCCTAGGATGCAAATGCTAGATTAACATGGATCCTTGTATCTGAGACAAGTTTCGGTAAAGCAATTTTGACTTCCAGGGGAGGCTGTATGTTTTAGGATTAAGTAGTGGGATGAGCCTGTTTGGCTTTGACTTGCGCCCCTAGGATGCAAATGCTAGATTAACAGGGATCCTTCTATCTGAGACAAGTTTCGGTAAAGCAATTTTGACTTCCAGGGGAGGCTGTATGTTTTAGGATTAAATAGTGGGATGAGCCTGTTTGGCTTTGACTTTCGCCCCTAGGATGCAAATGCTGGATTAACAGGGTTCCTGGTATCTGAGACAAGTTTCGGTAAAGCAATTTTGACTTCCAGGGGAGGCTCTATGTTTTAGGATTAAATAGTGGGATGAGCCTGTTTGGCTTTGACTTGCGCCCCTAGGATGCAAATGCTGGATTAACAGGGTTCCTGGTATCTGACACAAGTTTTGGTAAAGGAGTTTTGGCGGCCAGATGGGGCTGTTTGTTTTAAGATTAAAATGTAAGGTAAGCCCTGTTTGGCTTTGACTTGCTATCCTAGGCTGCAAATGCTAGATTAACAGAGATCTTTGTATCTGAGAAAAGTTGCGGTGAAGCAATTTTGACTTCCAGGTGAGGCTGTTTGTTTTAGGATTAAATAGTCGGATGAGCCTGTTTTGGCTTTGACTTGCTCCTCTAGGCTCCACTTGGCAGATTGGCGGGGCTCCTGGAATCTAAAAAAAGTTTTAGTAAAACATTTTTGACAGCCAGATGGGGCTGTTTGTTTTAAGATTAACTTGTAGGGTGAGCCTGTATGACTTTGACTTGCGCCCCAGGATGCAAATACTGTATTAACAGGGTTCCTGGTATCTGAGACAAGTTTTAGTTAATCAGTTTTGACGGCCAGTTCGGGCTATAAGTTTTAAGATTTAATAGTCGGGTGAGACTATTTGGCTTTGTCTAGCTCACCTAGGCTGCAAATGCCAGATTGGCGGGGCTCCTGGAATCTAAGACACGTTTTGGTAAAACAGTTTTGACAGCTAGGTAAAGCTGTATGTTTTAAGGTTGTAACGAACACGACGGCTACGCTGGGCGCGTCTCGCCTAACACTCGTGTTGTGTATTGGGAGCGTACTCCGTCTACGAGTTCCGACCGTGCTCAGGGAAGGGGCGTGGGTTCTTTGCTCCCTAACACACTCGACGCGTCAAATATAATAACAAAAAAAAAGTAAACAGAGTTAAGGTATGACGGAATACCACGATATATAAGAAGAGACTACGATCTGCAAGCAGAATATATCATATAGAGCCGAGGAGCTAAGATGTTGGCTACCCCGGTCTTTACCCGCCCTACCTGTAGCTGCATCTGTGATTGTCTTTGCAACTACCCTTTCATAAGCGATATTATTTACCTAAGGTGCCCAAAAAGGAATTAAGATTTTATTTTATCATATAATTGTATTCCTGGAAAATTTAAATTCATGATCGTACTTCATTATACATTACGTGAAAAGAACAAATCTTATTATTTTATATAAAACTAAACTCGATCTGGGCAAAAACACACATGAATGAGATTACACTCCGAAAGTGATAGTAAGTTAAACCACTTCTGATCTGAATGATCCACAAAAAAATTATCTGTAATTACGAAGGCTGATTCGGAGTATACCCGCTGACTATAACCACGATTCAAACAATACGTACAATTTGATAAGCTGGCTTATTACCTTATGTTTTTTTTTTTCACACAGTACTCACTACTTTAGTATAATCCAACGATGTCAGCAGGCCTGTTGACGACGATGATGGGCTGTGGAATCTTAATTGTACTGTGTAACGTAGGAATATAGTAGTCAGCGACATATACACGCTAAATCAGGATCAAAAGACAATGTCAGTGATATAAAACGGAAAAAAATGCAATTTAAATTTCATGTGTACTTATGCCCTTCGCTTATACCTACGGCCAGTATGCCGTTTAACAATTATATCAGATGTTGTAAATCCGAGTGTGGGTGCGCACTGGTTAGCTATCCACCAGATCTGCGCTCAAGAATGTCCGGGCATCGATGGGTCGAACACGTGGTCAAGTTGGCCGCCTGTGCGTGCAGCAAGAACTATTGGTTAGCGAGGTTCAAAGCTTATTTTCAGAAAATGAGACAATGCTGAAATCTTGGTTCGGCCTTAGGAAATTAGATCCCTGATACCAGTGTATATTGTCGCTATTTGGTGCTTTGGGCTTTGGCTTTGGCTTCGACAAGGAATACGCGCTATGCGTAATTTTTATTTTTGGCTCGCAATAACGCGGCGCCGCAATTTAGCCTGCACTTTCCTACGACTTCCACACACAGGAATGGCAGATTTGTCAAAACGTCCGAATTCTGAAATTTTTCTTCCAGCTGAGGCTGTATGTTTTAGGATTAACTGGTCGGATGAGACTGTTTGGCTTTGAATTGGTCCTCTAGGCTCCACATGCCAGATGCCTAGGATGCAAATGCTGGATTAACAGGGTTCCTGGTATCTGAGACAAGTTTTGGTAAAGCAGTTTTGGCGGCCAGATGGGGCTGTATGTTTTAAGATTTAATAGTCGGCTGAAACTATTTGGCTGTGACTTGCTCCCCTAGGCTGCAAATTCTAGATTAAAAGGGCTCCTGGTATCTAAAATAAGTTTTGGTAAATCAGTTTTGGCGGCCAGATGGGACTAAATGTTGTAGGATTAAATAGTCGGATGAGCCTGTTTTGGCTTTGACGTGCTCCTCTAGGCTCCACATGCCAGATTGACGGGGCTCCTGGAATCTATAAAAAGTTTTAGTAAAACTGTTTTGACAGCCAGATGGGGCTGTTTGTCGTAATATTAAATTGTAGGATGAGCCCTGTTTGGCTTTGAACTACTCCCCTAGGCTGCACACGCCAGATTGGCAGGGCTCCTGGTATCTGAGACAAGGTTTGGTAAAACAGTTTTGACAGCTAGGTCAGGCTACATGTTTGAAGGTTAAATAGTCGGGTGAGCCTGTTTGGCCTTGACTTGCTCCACTAGGATGCAAATGCTGGAGGAACAGGGTTCCTGACATCTGAGACAAGTTTCGGTAAAGCAATTTTGACTTCCAGGTGAAGCTGTATGCTTTAAGACTTAATAGTCGGGTGAGACTATTTGGCTTTGACTTGCTCCCCTAGGCGGCACATGCCAGATTGGCAAGGCTCCTGGAATCTAAAAAAAGTTTTAGTAAAACAGTTTTGACAGCCAGATGGGGCTGTTTGTTTTAAGATTAAAGAGTCGGGTGAGCCTGTATGACTTTGACTTGCGCCCCCAGGATGCAAATACTGGATTAACAGGGTTCCTGGTATTTGAGACAAGTTTTGGTTAATCAGTTTTGACGGCCAGATCGGGCTATATGTTTTAAGATTTAATAGTCGGGTGAGACTATTTGGCTTTATCTTGCTCCCCTAGGCTGCAAATGCTAGATTAACAGGATTCCTGGTATCTGAGACAAGTTTAGGTAAATCAGTTTTGGCGGCCAGATGGGGCTGTTTGTTTTAAGATTAAATTGTAGGGTGAGCCTGTATGATTTTGACTTGCGCCCCCAGGATGCAAATACTGGATTAACAGGGTTCCTGGTATCTGAGACAAGTTTTGGTAAAGCAGTTTTGGCGGCCAGATGGGGCTGTATGTTTTAAGATTTAATAATCGGGTGAAACTATTTGGCTTTGACTTGCTCCCCTAGGATGCAAATGCTGGAGTAACAGGGTTCCTGGCATCTGGGACAAGTTTCGGTAAAGCAATTTTGACTTTCAGGTAAGGCTGTATGTTTTAAGACTTAATAGTCGGGTGAGACTTTTTGGCTTTGACTTGCTACCCTAGGCTGCAAATGCTAGATTAACAGGGATCCTTGTATCTGAGACAAGTTTCGGTAAAGCAATTTTGACTTCCAGGGGAGGCTGTATGTTTTAGGATTAAATAGTCGGATGAGCCTGTTTGGCTTTGACTTGCGCCCCTAGAATGCAAATGCTAGATTAACAGGGTTCCTGGTATCTGAGAGAAGTTTTGGTAAGGCAATTTTGAGTTCCAGGTGTGGCTGAATGTTTTAAGACTTAATAGTCGTGTGAGCCTGTTTGGCTTTGACTTGCTCCCCTAGGCTGCACTGCCAGATTGTCTTAAGATTAAATAGTCAAGTGAGTGTGTTTGGCTTTGACTTGCGCCCCAAGAATGCAAATGCTGGAATAACAGGGTCCCTGGTATCTGAGACAAGTTTTGGTAAATCTGTTTTGGCGGCCAGATGGGGCTATATGTTCTAGGATTAAATAGTCGGATGAGCCTGTTTGGCTTTGACTTGCTCCCCTAGGCTGCAAATGCCAGATTGGCGGGGCTCCTGGAATCTAAGACACGTTTTGGTAAAACAGTTTTGACAGCTAGGTAAAGCTGTATGTTTAAAGATTGTAACGAACACGACGGCTACGCTGGGCGCGTCTCGCCTAACACTCGTGTTGTGTATTGGGAGCGTACTCCGTCTACGAGTTCCGACCGTGCTCAGGGAAGGGGCGTGGGTTCTTTGCTCCCTAACACACTCGACGCGTCAAATATAATAAAGAAAAAAAAGTAGACAGAGTTAAGGTATGACGGTATACCACGATATATAAGAAGAGACTACGATATGCAAGCAGAATATATCATATAGAGCCGAGGAGCTAAGATGTTGGCTACCCCGGTCTTTACCCGCCCTACCTGTAGCTGCATCTGTGATTGTCTTTGCAACTACCCTTTCATAAGCGATATTATTTACCTAAGGTGCCCAAAAAGGAATTAAGATTTTATTTTATCATATAATTGTATTCCTGGAAAATTTAAATTCATGATCGTACTTCATTATACATTACGTGAAAAGAACAAATCTTATTACTTTCTATAAAACTAAGCTCGATCTGGGCAAAAACACACATGAATGAGATTACACTCCGAAAGTGATAGTAAGTTAAACCGCTTCTGATCTGAATGATCCACAAAAAATTATCCGCTGTCTATAACCACGATTCAAACAATACGTACAATTTGATAAGCTGGCTTATTACCTTATGTTTTCGAGGTTCAAAGCTTATTTTCAGAAAATGAGACAATGCTGAAATCTTGGTTCGGCCTTAGGAAATTAGATCCCTGATACCAGTGTAGATTGTCGCTATGGTGCTTGGTGCTTTGGGCTTTGGCTTTGGCTTCGACAAGGAATACGCGCTATGCGTAATTTTTATTTTTGGCTCGCAATAACGCGGCGCCGCAATTTAGCCTGCACTTTCCTACGACTTCCACACACAGGAATGGCAGATTTGTCAAAACGTCCGAATTCTGAAATTTTTCTTCCAGCTGAGGCTGTATGTTTTAGGATTAAATGGTCGGATGAGACTGTTTGGCTTTGAATTGGTCCTCTAGGCTCCACATGCCAGATTGGCGGGACTCCTGGAATCTCAGACAAGGTTTGGTAAAACAGTTTTGACAGCTAGGCAAGACTGGATGTTTTAAGATTAAATATTCGGTTGAGCCTGTTTGGCTTTGACTTGCGCCCCTAGGATGCAAATGCTGGATTAACAGGGTTCCTGGTATCTGAGATAAGTTTTGGTAAAGCAGTTTTGGCGGCCAGATGGGGCTGTATGTTTTAAGATTTAATAGTCGGGTGAAACTATTTGGCTGTGACTTGCTCCCCTAGGCAGCAAATTCTAGATTAAAAGGGCTCCTGGTATCTAAAATAAGTTTTGGTAAATCAGTTTTGGCGGCCAGATGGGGCTATATGTTGTAGGATTAAATAGTCGGATGAGCCTGTTTTGGCTTTGACGTGCTCCTCTAGGCTCCACATGCCAGATTGACTGGGCTCCTGGAATCTATAAAAAGTTTTAGTAAAACTGTTTTGACAGCCAGATGGGGCTGTTTGTCGTAATATTAAATTGTAGGATGAGCCCTGTTTGGCTTTGAACTACTCCCCTAGGCTGCACACGCCAGATTGGCAGGGCTCCTGGTATCTGAGACAAGGTTTGGTAAAACAGTTTTGACAGCTAGGTCAGGCTACATGTTTGAAGGTTAAATAGTCGGGTGAGCCTGTTTGGCTTTGACTTGCTCCACTAGGATGCAAATGCTGGAGGAACAGGGTTCCTGACATCTGAGACAAGTTTCGGTAAAGCAATTTTGACTTCCAGGTGAAGCTGTATGCTTTAAGACTTAATAGTCGGGTGAGACTATTTGGCTTTGACTTGCTCCCCTAGGCGGCACATGCCAGATTGGCAAGGCTCCTGGAATCTAAAAAAGTTTTAGTAAAACAGTTTTGACAGCCAGATGGGGCTGTTTGTTTTAAGATTAAAGAGTCGGGTGAGCCTGTATGACTTTGACTTGGGCCCCCAGGATGCAAATACTGGATTAACAGGGTTCCTGGTATTTGAGACAAGTTTTGGTTAATCAGTTTTGACGGCCAGATCGGGCTATATGTTTTAAGATTTAATAGTCGGGTGAGACTATTTGGCCTTATCTTGCTCCCCTAGGCTGCAAATGCTAGATTAACAGGATTCCTGGTATCTGAGACAAGTTTAGGTAAATCAGTTTTGGTGGCCAGATGGGGCTGTTTGTTTTAAGATTAAATTGTAGGGTGAGCCTGTATGATTTTGACTTGCGCCCCCAGGATGCAAATACTGGATTAACAGGGTTCCTGGTATCTAAGACAAGTTTTGGTAAAGCAGTTTTGGCGGCCAGATGGGGCTGTATGTTTTAAGATTTAATAGTCGGGTGAAACTATTTGGCTTTGACTTGCTCCCCTAGGCTGCAAATGCTAGATTAACAGGGATCCTTGTATCTGAGACAAGTTTCGGTAAAGCAATTTACGGTTTCCGACCGTGCTCAGGGAAGGGGCGTGGGTTCTTTGCTCCCTAACACACTCGACGCGTCAAATATAATAAAGAAAAAAAAGTAAACAGAGTTAAGGTATGACGGTATACCACGATATATAAGAAGAGACTACGATCTGCAAGCAGAATATATCATATAGAGCCGAGGAGCTAAGATGTTGGCTACCCCGGTCTTTACCCGCCCTACCGGTAGCTGCATCTGTGATTGTCTTTGCAACTACCCTTTCATAAGCGATATTATTTACCTAAGGTGCCCAAAAAGGAATTAAGATTTTATTTTATCATATAATTGTGTTCCTGGAAAATTTAAATTCATGATCGTACTTCATTATACATTACGTGAAAAGAACAAATCTTATTACTTTCTATAAAACTAAGCTCGATCTGGGCAAAAACACACATGAATGAGATTACACTCCGAAAGTGATAGTAAGTTAAACCACTTCTGATCTGAATGATCCACAAAAAAATTATCTGTAATTACGAAGGCTGATTCGGAGTACACCCGCTGTCTATAACCACGATTCAAGCAATACGTACAATTTGATAAGCTGGCTTTTTACTTTATGTTTTTTTTTTTCACACAGTACTCACTACTTTAGTATAATCCAACGATGTCAGCAGGCCTGTTGACGACGATGATGGGCTGTGGAATCTTAATTGTACTGTGTAACGTAGGAATATAGTAGTCAGCGACATATACACGCTAAATCAGGATCAAAATACAATGTCAGTGATATAAAACGGAAAAAATTGCAATTTAAATTTCATGTGTACTTATGCCCTTCGCTTATACCTACGGCCAGAATGCCGTTTAACAATTATATCAGATGTTGTAAATCCGAGTGTGGGTGCGCACTGGTTAGCTATCCACCAGTTCTGCGCTCAAGATGGGTCGAACACGAGGTCAAGTTGGCCGCCTGTGCGTGCAGCAAGAACTATTGGTTAGCGAGGTTCAAAGCTTATTTTCAGAAAATGAGACAATGCTGAAATCTTGGTTCGGCCTTAGGAAATTAGATCCCTGCTACCAGTGTAGATTGTCGCTATTTGGTGCTTTGGGCTTTGGCTTTGGCTTCGACAAGAAATACGCGCTATGCGTAATTTTAATTTTTGGCTCGCAATAACGCGGCGCCGCAATTTAGCCTGCACTTTCCTACGACTTCCACACACAGGAATGGCAGATTTGTCAAAACGTCCGAATTCTGAAATTTTTCTTCCAGCTGAGGCTGTATGTTTAGGATTAAATGGTCGGATGAGACTGTTTGGCTTTGACTTGGTCCTCTAGGCTCCACATGCCAGATTGGCGGGACTCCTGGAATCTCAGACAAGGTTTGGTAAAACAGTTTTGACAGCTAGGCAAGACTGTATGTTTTAAGATTAAATATTCGGTTGAGCCTGTTTGGCTTTGACTTGCGTCCCTATGATGCAAATGCTGGATTAACAAGGTTTCTGATATCTGAGACAAGTTTTGGTAAAGCAGTTTTGGCGGCCAGATGGGGCTGTATGTTTTAAGATTTAATAGTCGGGTGAAACTATTTGGCTGTGACTTGCTCCCCTAGGCTGCAAATTCTAGATTAAAAGGGCTCCTGGTATCAAAGATAAGTTTTGGTAAATCAGTTTTGGCGGCCAGATGGGGCTATATGTTTTAGGATTAAATAGTCGGATGAGCCTGTTTTGGCTTTGACGTGCTCCTCTAGGCTCCACATGCCAGATTGACGGAGCTCCTGGAATCTATAAAAAGTTTTAGTAAAACAGTTTTGACTGCCAGATGGAGCTGTTTGTCTTAAGATTAAATTGTAGAATGAGCCCTGTTTGGCTTTGAACTTCTCCCCTAGGCTGCACACGCCAGATTGGCAGGCCTCCTGGTATCTGAGACAAGGTTTGGTTAAACAGTTTTGGCAGCTAGGTCAGGCTTCATGTTTGAAGGTTAAATAGTCGGGTGAGCCTGTTTGGCTTTGACTTGCTCCCCTAGGATGCAAATGCAGGAGGAACAGGGTTCCTGACATCTGAGACAAGTTTCGGTAAAGCAATTTTGACTTCCAGGTGAGGCTGTATGCTTTAAGACTTAATAGTCGGGTGAGCCTATTTGGCTTTGACTTGCTCCCCTAGGCGGCACATGCCAGATTGGCAAGGCTCCTGGAATCTAAAAAAAGTTTTAGTAAAACAGTTTTGACAGCCAGATGGGGCTGAATGCCCCATTGATTAAAAAGTCGGGTGAGCCTGTATGACTTTGACTTGCGCCCCCAGGATTCAAATACTGGATTAACAGGGTTCCTGGTATTTGAGACAAGTTTTGGTTAATCAGCTTTGACGGCCAGATCGGGCTATATGTTTTAAGATTTAATAGTCGAGTGAGACTATTTGGCTTTATCTTGCTCCCCTAGGATGCAAATGCTGGAGTAACAGGGTTCCTGGCATCTGAGACAAGTTTCGGTAAAGCAATTTTGACTTTCAGGTAAGGCTGTGTGTTTTAAGACTTAATAGTCGGGTGAGACTTTTTGGCTTTGACTTGCTACCCTAGGCTGCAAATGCTAGATTAACAGGGATCCTGGTATCTGAGACAAGTTTTGGTAAAGCAGTTGCAATTGTAGGGTGAGCCTGTATGATTTTGGCTTGCGCTCCCAGGATGCAAATACTGGATTAACTGGGTTCCTGTCATCTGAGACAAGTTTTGGTAAAGCAGTTTTGGCGGCCAGATGGGGCTGTATGTTTTAAGATTTAATAGTCGGGTGAAACTATTTGGCTTTGACTTGCTCCCCTAGGCTGCAAATTCTAGATTAACAGGGCTCCTGGTATCTAAGACAAGTTTAGGTAAATCAGTTTTTGCGGCCAGTTGGGGCTGTTTGTTTTAAGATTAAATTGTAGGGTGAGCCTGTATGATTTTGACTTGCGCCCCCAGGATGCAAATACTGGATTAACTGGGTTCCTGTCATCTGAGACAAGTTTTGGTAAAGCAGTTTTGGCAGCCAGATGGGGCTGTTTGTTTTTAGATTAAATTGTAGGGTAAGCCCTGCTTGGCTTTGAACTTCTCCCCTAGGCTGCACACGCCAGATTGGCAAGGCTTCTGGTATCTGAGACAAGGTTTGGTAAAACAGTTTTGACAGATAGGTCAGGCTACATGTTTGAAGGTTAAATAGTCGGGTGAGCCTGTTTGGCTTTGACCAGCTCCCCTAGGATGCAAATGCTGGAGTAACAGGGTTCCTGGCATCTGAGACAAGTTTCGGTAAAGCAGTTTTGACTTCCATGTGAGGCTGTATGTTTTAAGACTTAATAGTCGGGTGAGACTATTTGGCTTTGACTTGCTACCATTAGGCTGCAAATGCTAGATTAACAGGGATCCTTGTATCTGAGACAAGTTTCGGTAAAGCAATTTTGACTTCCAGGGGAGGCTGTATGTTTTAGGATTAAATAGTCGGATGAGCCTGTTTGGCTTTGACTTGCGCCCCTAGAATGCAAATGCTGGATTAACAGGGTTCCTGGTATCAGAGACAAGTTTTGGAAAGGTAATTTTGAGTTCCAGGTGTGGCTGAATATTTTAAGACTTAATAGTCGTGTGAGCCTGTTTGGCTTTATCTTGCTCCCCTAGGCTGCAAATGCTAGATTAACAGGGTTCCTGGTTTCTAAGGAAAGTTTTGGTAAAGCAATTTTGACTTCCAGGGGAGGCTGTATGTTTTAGGATTAAATAGCCGGATGAGCCTGTTTGGCTTTGACTTGCGCCCCTAGGATGCAAATGCTGGATTAACAGGGTTCCTGGCATCTGAGACAAGTTTCGGTAAAGCAATTTTGACTGCCACGGGAGGCTGTATGTTTTAGGATTAAATAGTCGGATGAGCCTGTTTGGCTTTGACTTGCGCCCCTAGGATGCAAATGCTGGATTAACAGGGTTCCTGGTATCTGAGACAAGTTTTGGTAAGGCAATTTTGAGTTCCAGGTGAGGCTGAATGTTTTAAGACTTAATAGTCGTGTGAGACTATTTGGCTTTGACTTGCTCCCCTAGGCTGCACACGCCAGATTGGCAGGGCTCCTGCTATCTGAGACAAGGTTTGGTAAAACAGTTTTGACAGCTAGGTCAGGTTACATGTTTGAAGGTTAAATAGTCGGATGAGCCTGTTTGGCTTTGACTTGCTCCCCTAGGATGCAAATGCTGGATTAACAGGGTTCCTGGTATCTGAGAGAAGTTTTGGTGAGGCAATTTTGAGTTCCAGGTGAGGCTGAATGTTTTAAGACTTAATAGTCGTGTGAGACTATTTGGCTTTGACTTGCTCCCCTAGGCGGCACATGCCAGATTGGCAAGCCTCCTGGAAACTAAAAAAAGTTTGAGTAAAACAGTTTTGACAGCCAGATGGGGCTGTTTGTTTTAAGATTAAATTGTAGGATGAGCCTTGTTTGATTTGAACTTCTCCCCTAGGCTGCACACGCCAGATTGGCTGGGCTCCTGGTTTCTGAGACAAGGTTTGGTAAAACAGTTTTGACAGCTAGGTCAGGCTACATGTTTGAAGGTTAAATAGTCGGGTGAGCCTCTTTGGCTTTGACTTGCTCCCGTAGGATGCAAATGGTGCAGGAACAGGGTTCCTGGCATCTGAGACAAGTTTCGGTAAAGCAATTTTGACTTCCAGGGGAGGCTGTATGTTTTAGGATTAAATAGCCGGATGAGCCTGTTTGGCTTTGACTTGCGCCCCTAGGATGCAAATGCTAGATTAACAGGGTTCCTGGTATCTGAGAGAAGTTTTGGTGAGGCAATTTTTAGTTCCAGGTGAGGCTGAATGTTTTAAGACTTAATAGTCGTGTGAGACTATTTGGCTTTGACTTGCTCCCCCAGGCGGCACATGCCAGATTGGCAAGGCTCCTGGAAACTAAAAAAGTTTTAGTAAAACAATTTTGACAGCCAGATGGGGCTGTTTGTTTTAAGATTAAATTGTAGGATGAGCCCTGTTTGGCTTTGAACTTCTCCCCTAGGCTACACACGCCAGATTGGCAGGGCTCCTGGTATCTGAGACAAAGTTTGGTAAAACAGTTTTGACAGCTAGGTCAGGCTACATGTTTGAAGGTTAAATAGTCGGATGAGCCTGTTTGGCTTTGACTTGCTCCCCTAGGATGCAAATGCTGGAGGAACAGAGTTCCTGGCATCTGAGACAAGTTTCGGTAAAGCAATTTTGACTTCCAGGTGAAGCTGTATGCTTTAAGACTTAATAGTCGGGTGAGACTATTTGGCTTTGACTTGCTCCCCTATGCGGCACATGCCAGATTGGCAAGGCTCCTGGAATCTAAAAAAAGTTTTAGTTAAAGAGTTTTGACAGACAGATGGGGCTGTTTGTTTTAAGATTAAAGAGTCGGGTGAGCCTGTATGACTTTGACTTGCGCCCCCAGGATGCAAATACTGGATTAACAGGGTTCCTGGTATTTGAGACAAGTTTTGGTTAATCAGTTTTGACGGCCAGATCGGGCTATACGTTTTAAGATTTAATAGTCGGGTGAGACTATTATTCTTTATCTTGCTCCCCTAGGCTGCAAATGCTAGATTAACAGGGCTCCTGGTATCTGAGACAAGTTTAGGTAAATCAGTTTTGGCGGCCAGATGGGGCTGTTTGTTTTAAGATTAAATTGTAGGGTGAGCCTGTATGATTTTGACTTGCACCCCCAGGATGCAAATACTGGATTAACAGGGTTCCTGGTATCTGAGACAAGTTTTGGTAAAGCAGTTATGGCGGCCAGAAGGGGCTGTATGTTTTAAGATTTAATAGTCGGGTGAGACTATTTGGCTTTGACTTGCTATCCTAGGCTGCAAATGCTAGATTAACTGAGATCCTTGTATCTGTGACAAGTTTCCGTAAAGCAATTTTGACTTCCAGGGGAGGCTGTATGTTTTAGGATTAAATAGTCGCATGAGCCTGTTTGGCTTTGACTTGCGCCCCTAGGATGCAAATGCTGGATTAACAGGGTTCCTGGTATCTGAGACAAGTTTTGGTAAGGCAATTTTGAATTCCAGGAGAGGCTGAATGTTTTAAGACTTAATAGTCGTGTGAGACTATTTGGCTTTGACTTGCTCCCCTAGGCGGCACATGCCAGATTGGCAAGGCTCCTGGAAACTAAAAAAGTTTTAGTAAAACAGTTTTGACAGCCAGATGGGGCTGTTTGTTTTAAGATTATATTGTAGGATGAGCCTTGTTTGATTTGAACTTCTCCCCTAGGCTGCACACGCCAGATTGGCAGGGCTCCTGGTATCTGAGACAAGGTTTGGTAAAACAGTTTTACAGCTAGGTCAGGCTACATGTTTGAAGGTTAAATAGTCGGGTGAGCCTCTTTGGCTTTGGCTTGCTCCCGTAGGATGCAAATGGTGGAGGAACAGGGTTCCTGGCATCTGAGACAAGTTTCGGTAAAGCAATTTTGACTTCCAGGGGAGGCTGTATGTTTTAGGATTAAATAGCCGGATGAGCCTGTTTGGCTTTGACTTGCGCCCCTAGGATGCAAATGCTGGATTAACAGGGTTCCTGGTATCTGAGAGAAGTTTTGGTAAGGCAATTTTGAGTTCCAGGTGAGGCTGAATGTGTTAAGACTTAATAGTCGTGTGAGACTATTTGGCTTTAACTTGCTCCCCTAGGCGGCACATGCCAGATTGGCAAGGCTCCTGGAATCTAAAAAAGTTTTAGTAAAACAGTTTTGACAGCCAGATGGGGCTGTTTGTTTTAAGATTAAATTGTGGGATGAGCCCTGTTTGGCTTTGAACTTCTCCCCTAGGCTGCACACGCCAGATTGGCAGGGCTCCTGGTATCTGAGACAAGGTTTGGTTAAACAGTTTTGACAGCTAGGTCAGGCTACATGTTTGAAGGTTAAATAGTCGGGTGAGCCTGTTTGGCTTTGACTTGCTCCCGTAGGATGCAAATGGTGGAGGAACAGGGTTCCTGGCATCTGAGACAAGTTTCGGTAAAGCAATTTTGACTGCCAGGGGAGGCTGTAAGTTTTAGGATTAAATAGCCGGATGAGCCTGATTGGCTTTGACTT
The DNA here is from genome assembly GCA_037075305.1 of Drosophila kanekoi. Classification (NCBI taxonomy): domain Eukaryota; kingdom Metazoa; phylum Arthropoda; class Insecta; order Diptera; family Drosophilidae; genus Drosophila; species Drosophila kanekoi. The sequence goes on along the minus strand of JBAMCE010000444.1, from coordinate 282,880 downwards.
GCGCCCCTAGGATGCAAATGCTGAAGGAACAGTGTTCCTGGCATCTGAGACAAGTTTCCGTAAAGCAATTTTGACTTCCAGGTGAGGCTGTATGCTTTAAGACTTAATAGTCGGGTGAGACTATTTGGCTTTGACTTGCTCCCCATGCCAGATTGGCAAGGCTCCTGGAATCTAAAAAAAGTTTTAGTAAAACAGTTTTGACAGCCAGATGGGGCTGTTTGTTTTAAGATTAAAGAGTCGGGTGAGCCTGTATGAGTTTGACTTGCGCCCCCAGGATGCAAATACTGGATTAACAGGGTTCCTTGTATTTGAGACAAGTTTTGGTTGACGGCCAGATCGGGCAATATGTTTTAAGATTTAATAATCGGGTGAAACTATTTGGCTTTATGTTGCTCCCCTAGGCTGCAAATGCTAGATTAACAGGGTTCCTGGTTTCTAAGGAAAGTTTTGGTAAAGCAATTTTGACTTCCAGGGGAGGCTGTATGTTTTAGGATTAAATAGCCGGATGAGCCTGTTTGGCTTTGACTTGCGCCCCTAGGATGCAAATGCTGGATTAACAGGGTTCCTGGCATCTGAGACAAGTTTCGGTAAAGCAATTTTGACTGCCAGGGGAGGCTGTATGTTTTAGGATTAAATAGTCGGATGAGCCTGTTTGGCTTTGACTTGCGCCCCTAGGATGCAAATGCTGGATTAACAGGGTTCCTGGTATCTGAGACAAGTTTTGGTAAGGCAATTTTGAGTTCCAGGTGAGGCTGAATGTTTTAAGACTTAATAGTCGTGTGAGACTATTTGGCTTTGACTTGCTCCCCTAGGCTGCACACGCCAGATTGGCAGGGCTCCTGCTATCTGAGACAAGGTTTGGTAAAACAGTTTTGACAGCTAGGTCAGGTTACATGTTTGAAGGTTAAATAGTCGGATGAGCCTGTTTGGCTTTGACTTGCTCCCCTAGGATGCAAATGCTGGATTAACAGGGTTCCTGGTATCTGAGAGAAGTTTTGGTGAGGCAATTTTGAGTTCCAGGTGAGGCTGAATGTTTTAAGACTTAATAGTCGTGTGAGACTATTTGGCTTTGACTTGCTCCCCTAGGCGGCACATGCCAGATTGGCAAGCCTCCTGGAAACTAAAAAAGTTTGAGTAAAACAGTTTTGACAGCCAGATGGGGCTGTTTGTTTTAAGATTAAATTGTAGGATGAGCCTTGTTTGATTTGAACTTCTCCCCTAGGCTGCACACGCCAGATTGGCAGGGCTCCTGGTAACTGAGACAAGGTTTGGTAAAACAGTTTTGACAGCTAGGTCAGGCTACATGTTTGAAGGTTAAATAGTCGGGTGAGCCTGTTTGGCTTTGACTTGCTCCCGTAGGATGCAAATGGTGGAGGAACAGGGTTCCTGGCATCTGAGACAAGTTTCGGTAAAGCAATTTTGACTGCCAGGGGAGGCTGTAAGTTTTAGGATTAAATAGTCGGATGAGCCTGAATGGCTTTGACTTGCGCCCCTAGGATGCAAATGCTGAAGGAACAGGGTTCCTGGCATCTGAGACAAGTTTCCGTAAAGCAATTTTGACTTCCAGGTGAGGCTGTATGCTTTAAGACTTAATAGTCGGGTGAGACTATTTGGCTTTGACTTGCTCCCCTAGGCGGCACATGCCAGATTGGCAAGGCTCCTGGAATCTAAAAAAGTTTTAGTAAAACAGTTTTGACAGCCAGATGGGGCTGTTTGTTTTAAGATTAAAGAGTCGGGTGAGCCTGTATGACTTTGACTTGCGCCCCCAGGATGCAAATACTGGATTAACAGGGTTCCTTGTATTTGAGACAAGTTTTGGTTGACGGCCAGATCGGGCTATATGTTTTAAGATTTAATAGTCGGGTGAGACTATTTGGCTTTATCTTGCTCCCCTAGGCTGCAAATGCTAGATTAACAGGGTTCCTGGTTTCTAAGGAAAGTTTTGGTAAAGCAATTTTAACTTCCAGGGGAGGCTGTATGTTTTAGGATTAAATAGCCGGATGAGCCTGTTTGGCTTTGACTTGCGCCCCTAGGATGCAAATGCTGGATTAACAGGGTTCCTGGCATCTGAGACAAGTTTCGGTAAAGCAATTTTGACTGCCAGGGGAGGCTGTATGTTTTAGGATTAAATAGTCGGATGAGCCTGTTTGGCTTTGACTTGCGCCCCTAGGATGCAAATGCTGGATTAACAGGGTTCCTGGTATCTGAGACAAGTTTTGGTAAGCCAATTTTGAGTTCCAGGTGAGGTTGAATGTTTTAAGACTTAATAGTCGTGTGAGACTATTTGGCTTTGACTTGCTCCCCTAGGCTGCACACGCCAGATTGGCAGGGCTCCTGCTATCTGAGACACGGTTTGGTTAAACAGTTTTGACAGCTAGGTCAGGTTACATGTTTGAAGGTTAAATAGTCGGATGAGCCTGTTTGGCTTTGACTTGCTCCCCTAGGATGCAAATGCTGGATTAACAGGGTTCCTGGTATCTGAGAGAAGTTTTGGTGAGGCAATTTTGAGTTCCAGGTGAGGCTGAATGTGTTAAGACTTAATAGTCGTGTGAGACTATTTGGCTTTAACTTGCTCCCCTAGGCGGCACATGCAAGATTGGCAAGGCTCCTGGAATCTAAAAAAGTTTTAGTAAAACAGTTTTGACAGCCAGATAGGGCTGTTTGTTTTAAGATTAAATTGTGGGATGAGCCCTGTTTGGCTTTGAACTTCTCCCCTAGGCTGCACACGCCAGATTGGCAGGGCTCCTGGTATCTGAGACAAGGTTTGGTTAAACAGTTTTAACAGCTAGGTCAGGCTACATGTTTGAAGGTTAAATAGTCGGGTGAGCCTGTTTGGCTTTGACTTGCTCCCGTAGGATGCAAATGGTGGAGGAACAGGGTTCCTGGCATCTGAGACAAGTTTCGGTAAAGCAATTTTGACTGCCAGGGGAGGCTGTAAGTTTTAGGATTAAATAGCCGGATGAGCCTGATTGGCTTTGACTTGCGCCCCTAGGATGCAAATGCTGAAGGAACAGGGTTCCTGGCATCTGAGACAAGTTTCCGTAAAGCAATTTTGACTTCCAGGTGAGGCTGTATGCTTTAAGACTTAATAGTCGGGTGAGACTATTTGGCTTTGACTTGCTCCCCTAGGCGGCACATGCCAGATTGGCAAGGCTCCTGGAATCTAAAAAAGTTTTAGTAAAACAGTTTTGACAGCCAGATGGGGCTGTTTGTTTTAAGATTAAAGAGTCGGGTGAGCCTGTATGACTTTGACTTGCGCCCCCAGGATGCAAATACTGGATTAACAGGGTCCCTTGTATTTGAGACAAGTTTTGGTTGACGGCCAGATCGGGCTATATGTTTTAAGATTTAATAGTCGGGTGAGACTATTTGGCTTTATCTTGCTCCCCTAGGCTGCAAATGCTAGATTAACAGGGTTCCTGGTTTCTAAGGAAAGTTTTCGTAAAGCAATTTTGACTTCCAGGGGAGGCTGTATGTTTTAGGATTAAATAGCCGGATGAGCCTGTTTGGCTTTGACTTGCGCCCCTTGGATGCAAATGCTGGATTAACAGGGTTCCTGGCATCTGAGACAAGTTTCGGTAAAGCAATTTTGACTGCCAGGGGAGGCTGTATGTTTTAGGATTAAATAGTCGGATGAGCCTGTTTGGCTTTGACTTGCGCCCCTAGGATGCAAATGCTGGATTAACAGGGTTCCTGGTATCTGAGACAAGTTTTGGTAAGGCAATTTTGAGTTCCAGGTGAGGCTGAATGTTTTAAGACTTAATAGTCGTGTGAGACTATTTGGCTTTGACTTGCTCCCCTAGGCTGCACACGCCAGATTGGCAGGGCTCCTGCTATCTGAGACAAGGTTTGGTAAAATAGTTTTGACAGCTAGGTCAGGTTACATGTTTGAAGGTTAAATAGTCGGATGAGCCTGTTTGGCTTTGACTTGCTCCCCTAGGATGCAAATACTGGATTAACAGGGTTCCTGGTATCTGAGAGAAGTTTTGGTGAGGCAATTTTGAGTTCCAGGTGAGGCTGAATGTTTTAAGACTTAATAGTCGTGTGAGACTATTTGGCTTTGACTTGCTCCCCTAGGCGGCACATGCCAGATTGGCAAGCCTCCTGGAAACTAAAAAAAGTTTGAGTAAAACAGTTTTGACAGCCAGATGGGGCTGTTTGTTTTAAGATTAAATTGTGGGATGAGCCCTGTTTGGCTTTGAACTTCTCCCCTAGGCTGCACACGCCAGATTGGCAGGGCTCCTGGTATCTGAGACAAGGTTTGGTAAAACAGTTTTGACAGCTAGGTCAGGCTACATGTTTGAAGGTTAAATAGTCGGGTGAGCCTCTTTGGCTTTGACTTGCTCCCGTAGGATGCAAATGGTGGAGGAACAGGGTTCCTGGCATCTGAGACAAGTTTCGGTAAAGCAATTTTGACTTCCATGGGAGGCTGTATGTTTTAGGATTAAATAGCCGGATGAGCCTGTTTGGCTTTGACTTGCGCCCCTAGGATGCAAATGCTGGATTAACAGGGTTCCTGGTATCTGAGAGAAGTTTTGGTAAGGCAATTTTGAGTTCCAGGTGAGGCTGAATGTGTTAAGACTTAATAGTCGTGTGAGACTATTTGGCTTTAACTTGCTCCCCTAGGCGGCACATGCAAGATTGGCAAGGCTCCTGGAATCTAAAAAGTTTTAGTAAAACAGTTTTGACAGCCAGATAGGGCTGTTTGTTTTAAGATTAAATTGTGGGATGAGCCCTGTTTGGCTTTGAACTTCTCCCCTAGGCTGCACACGCCAGATTGGCAGGGCTCCTGGTATCTGAGACAAGGTTTGGTTAAACAGTTTTGACAGCTAGGTCAGGCTACATGTTTGAAGGTTAAATAGTCGGGTGAGCCTGTTTGGCTTTGACTTGCTCCCGTAGGATGCAAATGGTGGAGGAACAGGGTTCCTGGCATCTGAGACAAGTTTCGGTAAAGCAATTTTGACTGCCAGGGGAGGCTGTAAGTTTTAGGATTAAATAGTCGGATGAGCCTGATTGGCTTTGACTTGCGCCCCTAGGATGCAAATGCTGAAGGAACAGGGTTCCTGGCATGTGAGACAAGTTTCCGTAAAGCAATTTTGACTTCCAGGTGAGGCTGTATGCTTTAAGACTTAATAGTCGGGTGAGACTATTTGGCTTTGACTTTCTCCCCTAGGCGGCACATGCCAGATGGGGCTGTTTGTTTTAAGATTAAAGAGTCGGGTGAGCCTGTATGACTTTGACTTGCGCCCCCAGGATGCAAATACTGGATTAACAGGGTTCCTTGTATTTGAGACAAGTTTTGGTTGACGGCCAGATCGGGCTATATGTTTTAAGATTTAATAGTCGGGTGAGACTATTTGGCGTTATCTTGCTCCCCTAGGCTGCAAATGCTAGATTAACAGGGTTCCTGGTTTCTAAGGAAAGTTTTGGTAAAGCAATTTTGACTTCCAGGGGAGGCTTTATGTTTTAGGATTAAATAGCCGGATGAGCCTGTTTGGCTTTGACTTGCGCCCCTTGGATGCAAATGCTGGATTAACAGGGTTCCTGGCATCTGAGACAAGTTTCGGTAAAGCAATTTTGACTGCCAGGGGAGGCTGTATGTTTTAGGATTAAATAGTCGGATGAGCCTGTTTGGCTTTGACTTGCGCCCCTAGGATGCAAATGCTGGATTAACAGGGTTCCTGGTATCTGAGACAAGTTTTGGTAAGGCAATTTTGAGTTCCAGGTGAGGCTGAATGTTTTAAGACTTAATAGTCGTGTGAGACTATTTGGCTTTGACTTGCTCCCCTAGGCTGCACACGCCAGATTGGCAGGGCTCCTGCTATCTGAGACAAGGTTTGGTAAAACAGTTTTGACAGCTAGGTCAGGTTACATGTTTGAAGGTTAAATAGTCGGATGAGCCTGTTTGGCTTTGACTTGCGCCCCTAGGATGCAAATGCTGGATTAACAGGGTTCCTGGTATCTGAGACAAGTTTTGGTAAGGCAATTTTGAGTTCCAGGTGAGGCTGAATGTTTTAAGACTTAATAGTCGTGTGAGACTATTTGGCTTTGACTTGCTCCCCTAGGCGGCACATGCCAGATTGGCAAGCCTCCTGGAAACTAAAAAAAGTTTGAGTAAAACAGTTTTGACAGCCAGATGGGGCTGTTTGTTTTAAGATTAAATTGTGGGATGAGCCCTGTTTGGCTTTGAACTTCTCCCCTAGGCTGCACACGCCAGATTGGCAGGGCTCCTGGTATCTGAGACAAGGTTTGGTTAAACAGTTTTGACAGCTAGGTCAGGCTACATGTTTGAAGGTTAAATAGTCGGGTGAGCCTGTTTGGCTTTGACTTGCTCCCGTAGGATGCAAATGGTGGAGGAACAGGGTTCCTGGCATCTGAGACAAATTTCGGTAAAGCAATTTTGACTGCCAGGGGAGGCTGTAAGTTTTAGGATTAAATAGTCGGATGAGCCTGATTGGCTTTGACTTGCTCCCCTAGGATGCAAATGCTGAAGGAACAGGGTTCCTGGCATCTGAGACAAGTTTCCGTAAAGCAATTTTGACTTCCAGGTGAGGCTGTATGCTTTAAGACTTAATAGTCGGGTGAGACTATTTGGCTTTGACTTGCTCCCCTAGGCGGCACATGCCAGAATGGCAAGGCTCCTGGAATCTAAAAAAAGTTTTAGTAAAACAGTTTTGACAGCCAGATGGGGCTGTTTGTTTTAAGATTAAAGAGTCGGGTGAGCCTGTATGACTTTGACTTGCGCCCCCAGGATGCAAATACTGGATTAACAGGGTTCCTTGTATTTGAGACAAGTTTTGGTTGACGGCCAGATCGGGCAATATGTTTTAAGATTTAATAGTCGGGTGAGACTATTTGGCTTTATCTTGCTCCCCTAGGCTGCAAATGCTAGATTAACAGGGTTCCTGGTTTCTAAGGAAAGTTTTGGTAAAGCAAGTTTGACTTCCAGGGGAGGCTGTATGTTTTAGGATTAAATAGCCGGATGACCCTGTTTGGCTTTGACTTGCGCCCCTAGGATGCAAATGCTGGATTAACAGGGTTCCTGGCATCTGAGACAAGTTTCGGTAAAGCAATTTTGACTGCCAGGGGAGGCTGTATGTTTTAGGATTAAATAGTCGGATGAGCCTGTTTGGCTTTGACTTGCGCCCCTAGGATGCAAATGCTGGATTAACAGGGTTCCTGGTATCTGAGACAAGTTTTGGTAAGGCAATTTTGAGTTCCAGGTGAGGCTGAATGTTTTAAGACTTAAAAGTCGTGTGAGACTATTTGGCTTTGACTTGCTCCCCTAGGCTGCACACGCCAGATTGGCAGGGCTCCTGCTATCTGAGACAAGGTTTGGTAAAACAGTTTTGACAGCTAGGTCAGGTTACATGTTTGAAGGTTAAATAGTCGGATGAGCCTGTTTGGCTTTGACTTGATCCCCTAGGATGCAAATGCTGGATTAACAGGGTTCCTGGTATCTGAGAGAAGTTTTGGTGAGGCAATTTTGAGTTCCAGGTGAGGCTGAATGTTTTAAGACTTAATAGTCGTGTGAGACTATTTAGCTTTGACTTGCTCCCCTAGGCGGCACATGCCAGATTGGCAAGCCTCCTGGAAACTAAAAAAAGTTTGAGTAAAACAGTTTTGACAGCCAGATGGGGCTGTTTGTTTTAAGATTAAATTGTAGGATGAGCCTTGTTTGATTTGAACTTCTCCCCTAGGCTGCACACGCCAGATTGGCAGGGCTCCTGGTATCTGAGACAAGGTTTGGTAAAACAGTTTTGACAGCTAGGTCAGGCTACATGTTTGAAGGTTAAATAGTCGGGTTTGCCTCTTTGGCTTTGACTTGCTCCCGTAGGATGCAAATGGTGCAGGAACAGGGTTCCTGGCATCTGAGACAAGTTTCGGTAAAGCAATTTTGACTTCCAGGGGAGGCTGTATGTTTTAGGATTAAATAGCCGGATGAGCCTGTTTGGCTTTGACTTGCGCCCCTAGGATGCAAATGCTGGATTAACAGGGTTCCTGGTATCTGAGAGAAGTTTTGGTGAGGCAATTTTGAGTTCCAGGTGAGGCTGAAAGTTTTAAGACTTAATAGTCGTGTGAGACTATTTGGCTTTGACTTGCTCCCCTAGGCGGCACATGCCAGATTGGCAAGGCTCCTGGAATCTAAAAAAAAGTTTTAGTAAAACAGTTTTGACAGCCAGATGGGGCTGTTTGTTTTAAGATTAAATTGTGGGATGAGCCCTGTTTGGCTTTGAACTTCTCCCCTAGGCTGCACACGCCAGATTGGCAGGGCTCCTGGTATTTGAGACAAGGTTTGGTAAAACAGTTTTGACAGCTAGGTCAGGCTACATGTTTGAAGGTTAAATAGTCGGGTGAGCTTCTTTGGCTTTGACTTGCTCCCGTAGGATGCAAATGGTTTAGGAACAGGGTTCCTGGCATCTGAGACAAGTTTCGGTAAAGCAATTTTGACTTCCAGGGGAGGCTGTATGTTTTAGGATTAAATAGCCGGATGAGCCTGTTTGGCTTTGACTTGCGCCCCTAGGATGCAAATGCTGGATTAACAGGGTTCCTGGTATCTGAGAGAAGTTTTGGTGAGGCAATTTTGAGTTCCAGGTGAGGCTGAATGTTTTAAGACTTAATAGTCGTGTGAGACTATTTGGCTTTGACTTGCTCCCCTAGGCTGCACAAGCCAGATTGGCAGGGCTCCTGCTATCTGAGACAAGGTTTGGTAAAACAGTTTTGACAGCTAGGTCAGGTTACATGTTTGAAGGTTAAATAGTCGGATGAGCCTGTTTGGCTTTGACTTGCGCCCCTAGGATGCAAATGCTGGATTAACAGGGTTCCTGGTATCTGAGACAAGTTTTGGTAAGGCAATTTTGAGTTCCAGGTGAGGCTGAATGTTTTAAGACTTAATAGTCGTGTGAGACTATTTGGCTTTGACTTGCTCCCCTAGGCGGCACATGCCAGATTGGCAAGCCTCCTGGAAACTAAAAAAAGTTTGAGTAAAACAGTTTTGACAGCCAGATGGGGCTGTTTGTTTTAAGATTAAATTGTGGGATGAGCCCTGTTTGGCTTTGAACTTCTCCCCTAGGCTGCACACGCCAGATTGGCAGGGCTCCTGGTATCTGAGACAAGGTTTGGTTAAACAGTTTTGACAGCTAGGTCAGGCTACATGTTTGAAGGTTAAATAGTCGGGTGAGCCTGTTTGGCTTTGACTTGCTCCCGTAGGATGCAAATGGTGGAGGAACAGGGTTCCTGGCATCTGAGACAAGTTTCGGTAAAGCAATTTTGACTGCCAGGGGAGGCTGTAAGTTTTAGGATTAAATAGTCGGATGAGCCTGATTGGCTTTGACTTGCTCCCCTAGGATGCAAATGCTGAAGGAACAGGGTTCCTGGCATCTGAGACAAGTTTCCGTAAAGCAATTTTGACTTCCAGGTGAGGCTGTATGCTTTAAGACTTAATAATCGGGTGAGACTATTTGGCTTTGACTTGCTCCCCTAGGCGGCACATGCCAGATTGGCAAGGCTCCTGGAATCTAAAAAAAGTTTTAGTAAAACAGTTTTGACAGCCAGATGGGGCTGTTTGTTTTAAGATTAAAGAGTCGGGTGAGCCTGTATGACTTTGACTTGCGCCCCCAGGATGCAAATACTGGATTAACAGGGTTCCTTGTATTTGAGACAAGTTTTGGTTGACGGCCAGATCGGGCAATATGTTTTAAGATTTAATAGTCGGGTGAGACTATTTGGCTTTATCTTGCTCCCCTAGGCTGCAAATGCTAGATTAACAGGGTTCCTGGTTTCTAAGGAAAGTTTTGGTAAAGCAAGTTTGACTTCCAGGGGAGGCTGTATGTTTTAGGATTAAATAGCCGGATGACCCTGTTTGGCTTTGACTTGCGCCCCTAGGATGCAAATGCTGGATTAACAGGGTTCCTGGCATCTGAGACAAGTTTCGGTAAAGCAATTTTGACTGCCAGGGGAGGCTGTATGTTTTAGGATTAAATAGTCGGATGAGCCTGTTTGGCTTTGACTTGCGCCCCTAGGATGCAAATGCTGGATTAACAGGGTTCCTGGTATCTGAGACAAGTTTTGGTAAGGCAATTTTGAGTTCCAGGTGAGGCTGAATGTTTTAAGACTTAAAAGTCGTGTGAGACTATTTGGCTTTGACTTGCTCCCCTAGGCTGCACACGCCAGATTGGCAGGGCTCCTGCTATCTGAGACAAGGTTTGGTAAAACAGTTTTGACAGCTAGGTCAGGTTACATGTTTGAAGGTTAAATAGTCGGATGAGCCTGTTTGGCTTTGACTTGATCCCCTAGGATGCAAATGCTGGATTAACAGGGTTCCTGGTATCAGAGAAGTTTTGGTGAGGCAATTTTGAGTTCCAGGTGAGGCTGAATGTTTTAAGACTTAATAGTCGTGTGAGACTATTTGGCTTTGACTTGCTCCCCTAGGCGGCACATGCCAGATTGGCAAGCCTCCTGGAAACTAAAAAAAGTTTGAGTAAAACAGTTTTGACAGCCAGATGGGGCTGTTTGTTTTAAGATTAAATTGTAGGATGAGCCTTGTTTGATTTGAACTTCTCCCCTAGGCTGCACACGCCAGATTGGCAGGGCTCCTGGTATCTGAGACAAGGTTTGGTAAAACAGTTTTGACAGCTAGGTCAGGCTACATGTTTGAAGGTTAAATAGTCGGGTTTGCCTCTTTGGCTTTGACTTGCTCCCGTAGGATGCAAATGGTGCAGGAACAGGGTTCCTGGCATCTGAGACAAGTTTCGGTAAAGCAATTTTGACTTCCAGGGGAGGCTGTATGTTTTAGGATTAAATAGCCGGATGAGCCTGTTTGGCTTTGACTTGCGCCCCTAGGATGCAAATGCTGGATTAACAGGGTTCCTGGTATCTGAGAGAAGTTTTGGTGAGGCAATTTTGAGTTCCAGGTGAGGCTGAAAGTTTTAAGACTTAATAGTCGTGTGAGACTATTTGGCTTTGACTTTCTCCCCTAGGCGGCACATGCCAGATTGGCAAGGCTCCTGGAATCTAAAAAAAGTTTTAGTAAAACAGTTTTGACAGCCAGATGGGGCTGTTTGTTTTAAGATTAAATTGTGGGATGAGCCCTGTTTGGCTTTGAACTTCTCCCCTAGGCTGCACACGCCAGATTGGCAGGGCTCCTGGTATCTGAGACAAGGTTTGGTAAAACAGTTTTGACAGCTAGGTCAGGCTACATGTTTGAAGGTTAAATAGTCGGGTGAGCCTCTTTGGCTTTGACTTGCTCCCGTAGGATGCAAATGGTGGAGGAACAGGGTTCCTGGCATCTGAGACAAGTTTCGGTAAAGCAATTTTGACTTCCAGGGGAGGCTGTATGTTTTAGGATTAAATAGCCGGATGAGCCTGTTTGGCTTTGACTTGCGCCCCTAGGATGCAAATGCTGGATTAACAGGGTTCCTGGTATCTGAGAGAAGTTTTGGTGAGGCAATTTTGAGTTCCAGGTGAGGCTGAATGTTTTAAGACTTAATAGTCGTGTGAGACTATTTGGCTTGACTTGCTCCCCTAGGCGGCACATGCCAGATTGGCAAGGCTCCTGGAAACTTAAAAAAGTTTTAGTAAAACAGTTTTGACAGCTAGGTCAGGCTACATGTTTGAAGGTTAAATAGTCGGGTGAGCCTCTTTGGCTTTGACTTGCTCCCGTAGGATGCAAATGGTGGAGGAACAGGGTTCCTGGCATCTGAGACAAGTTTCGGTAAAGCAATTTTGACTTCCAGGGGAGGCTGTATGTTTTAGGATTAAATAGCCGGATGAGCCTGTTTGGCTTTGACTTGCGCCCCTAGGATGCAAATGCTGGATTAACAGGGTTCCTGGTATCTGAGAGAAGTTTTGGTGAGGCAATTTTGAGTTCCAGGTGAGGCTGAATGTTTTAAGACTTAATAGTCGTGTGAGACTATTTGGCTTTGACTTGCTCCCCTAGGCTGCACACTCCAGATTGGCAGGGCTCCTGGTATCTGAGACAAGGTTTGGTAAAACAGTTTTGACAGCTAGGTCAGGCTACATGTTTGAAGGTTAAATAGTCGGGTGAGCCTGTTTGGCTTTGACTTGCTCCCCTAGGATGCAAATGCTGGAGGAACAGTGTTCCTGGCATCTGAGACAAGTTTCGGTAAAGCAATTTTGACTTCCAGGTGAAGCTGTATGCTTTAAGACTTAATAGTCGGGTAAGACTATTTGGCTTTGACTTGCTCCCCTAGACTCCACATGCCAGATTGGCGGGGCTCCTGGAATCTAAGACAATTTTTGGTAAAACAGTTTTGACAGACAGATGGGGCTGTTTGTTTTAAGATTAAAGAGTCGGGTGAGCCTGTATGACTTTGACTTGCGCCCCCAGGATGCAAATACTGGATTAACAGGGTTCCTGGTATTTGAGACAAGTTTTGGTTTATCAGTTTTGACGGCCAGATCGGGCTATATGTTTTAAGATTTAATAGTCGGGTGAGACTTTTATTCCTTATCTTGCTCCCTTAGGCTGCAAATGCTAGATTAACAGGGTTCCTGGTATCTGAGACAAGTTTAGGTAAATCAGTTTTGGCGGCCAGATGAGGCTGTTTGTTTTAAGATTAAATTGTAGGGTGAGCCTGTATGATTTTGACTTGCGCCCCCAGGATCCAAATACTGGATTAACAGGGTTCCTGGTATCTGAGACGAGTTTTGGTAAAGCAGTTATGGCGGCCAGATGGGGCTGTATGTTTTAAGATTTAATAGTCGGGTGAGACTATTTGGCTTTGACTTGCTATCCTAGGCTGCAAATGCTAGATTAACTGAGATCCTTGTATCTGTGACAAGTTTCCGTAAAGCAATTTTGACTTCCAGGGGAGGCTGTATGTTTTTTTGGATTAAATAGTCGGATGAGCCTGTTTGGCTTTGACTTGCGCCCCTAGGATGCAAATGCTGGATTAACAGGGTTCCTGGTATCTGAGACAAGTTTTGGTAAGGCAATTTTGAGTTCCAGGTGATGCTGAATGTTTTAAGACTTAATAGTCGTGTGAGACTATTTGGCTTTAACTTGCTCCCCTAGGCGGCACATGCCAGATTGGCAAGGCTCCTGGAAACTAAAAAAAGTTTTAGTAAAACAATTTTGACAGCCAGATGGGGCTGTTTGTTTTAAGATTAAATTGTAGGATGAGCCCTGTTTGGCTTTGAACTTCTCCCCTAGGCTACACACGCCAGATTGGCAGGGCTCCTGGTATCTGAGACAAAGTTTGGTGAAACAGTTTTGACAGCTAGGTCAGGCTACATGTTTGAAGGTTAAATAGTCGGATGAGCCTGTTTGGCTTTGACTTGCTCCCCTAGGATGCAAATGCTGGAGGAACAGAGTTCCTGGCATCTGAGACAAGTTTCGGTAAAGCAATTTTGACTTCCAGGTGAAGCTGTATGCTTTAAGACTTAATAGTCGGGTGAGACTATTGGCTTTGACTTGCTCCACTATGCGGCACATGCCAGATTGGCAAGGCTCCTGGAATCTAAAAAAAGTTGTAGTAAAAGAGTTTTGACAGACAGATGGGGCTGTTTGTTTTAGGGTTAAATAGTCGTATCTGAGACAAGTTTAGGTAAATCAGTTTTGGCGGCCAGATGGGGCTGTTTGTTTTAAGATTAAATTGTAGGGTGAGCCTGTATGATTTTGACTTGCACCCCCAGGATGCAAATACTGGATTAACAGGGTTCCTGGTAGCTGAGACAAGTTTTGTTAAGCAGTTATGGCTGCCAGAAGGGGCTGTATGTTTTAAGATTTAATAGTCGGGTGAGACTATTTGGCTTTGACTTGCTCCCCTAGGCGGCACATGCCAGATTGGCAAGGCTCCTGGAATCTAAAAAAAGTTTTAGTAAAACAGTTTTGACAGCCAGATGGGGCTGTTTGTTTTAAGATTAAAGAGTCGGGTGAGCCTGTATGACTTTGACTTGCGCCCCCAGGATGCAAATACTGGATTAACAGGGTTCCTTGTATATGAGACAAGTTTTGGTTGACGGCCAGATCGGGCTATATGTTTTAAGATTTAATAGTCGGGTGAGACTATTTGGCTTTATCCTGCTCCCCTAGGCTGCAAATGCTAGATTAACAGGGTTCCTGGTTTCTAAGGAAAGTTTTGGTAAAGCAATTTTAACTTCCAGGGGAGGCTGTATGTTTTAGGATTAAATAGCCGGATGAGCCTGTTTGGCTTTGACTTGCGCCCCTAGGATGCAAATGCTGGATTAACAGGGTTCCTGGCATCTGAGACAAGTTTCGGTAAAGCAATTTTGACTGCCAGGGGAGGCTGTATGTTTTAGGATTAAATAGTCGGATGAGCCTGTTTGGCTTTGACTTGCGCCCCTAGGATGCAAATGCTGGATTAACAGGGTTCCTGGTATCTGAGACAAGTTTTGGTAAGGCAATTTTGAGTTCCAGGTGAGGCTGAATGTTTTAAGACTTAATAGTCGTGTGAGACTATTTGGCTTTGACTTGCTCCCCTAGGCTGCACACGCCAGATTGGCAGGGCTTCTGGTATCTGAGACAAGGTTTGGTAAAACAGTTTTGACAGCTAGGTCAGGCTACATGTTTGAAGGTTAAATAGTCGGGTGAGCCTCTTTGGCTTTGACTTGCTCCCGTAGGATGCAAATGGTGGAGGAACTGGGTTCCTGGCATCTGAGACAAGTTTCGGTAAAGCAATTTTGAATTCCAGGGGAGGCTGTATGTTTTAGGATTAAATAGCCGGATGAGCCTGTTTGGCTTTGACTTGCGCCCCTAGGATGCAAATGCTGGATTAACAGGGTTCCTGGTATCTGAGAGAAGTTTTGGTGAGGCAATTTTGAGTTCCAGGTGAGGCTGAATGTTTTAAGACTTAATAGTCGTGTGAGACTATTTGGCTTTGACTTGCTCCCCTAGGCGGCACATGCCAGATTGGCAAGGCTCCTGGAAACTAAATAAAGTTTTAGTAAAACAGTTTTGACAGCTAGGTCAGGCTTCATGTTTGAAGGTTAAATAGTCGGGTGAGCCTCTTTGGCTTTGACTTGCTCCCGTAGGATGCAAATGGTGGAGGAACAGGGTTCCTGGCATCTGAGACAAGTTTCGGTAAAGCAATTTTGACTTCCAGGGGAGGCTGTATGTTTTAGGATTAAATAGCCGGATGAGCCTGTTTGGCTTTGACTTGCGCCCCTAGGATGCAAATGCTGAAGGAACAGGGTTCCTGGCATTTGAGACAAGTTTCCGTAAAGCAATTTTGACTTCCAGGTGAGGCTGTATGCTTTAAGACTTAATAGTCGGGTGAGACTATTTGGCTTTGACTTGCTCCCCTAGGCGGCACATGCCAGATTGGCAAGGCTCCTGGAATCTAAAAAAAGTTTTAGTAAAACAGTTTTGACAGCCAGATGGGGCTGTTTGTTTTAAGATTAAAGAGTCGGGTGAGCCTGTATGACTTTGACTTGCGCCCCCAGGATGCAAATACTGGATTAACAGGGTTCCTTGTATTTGAGACAAGTTTTGGTTGACGGCCAGATCGGGCTATATGTTTTAAGATTTAATAATCGGGTGAGACTATTTGGCTTTATCTTGCTCCCCTAGGCTGCAAATGCTAGATTAACAGGGTTCCTGGTTTCTAAGGAAAGTTTTGGAAAAGCAATTTTGACTTCCAGGGGCGGCTGTATGTTTTAGGATTAAATAGCCGGATGAGCCTGTTTGGCTTTGACTTGCGCCCCTAGGATGCAAATGCTGGATTAACAGGGTTCCTGGCATCTGAGACAAGTTTCGGTAAAGCAATTTTGACTGCCAGGGGAGGCTGTATGTTTTAGGATTAAATAGTCGGATGAGCCTGTTTGGCTTTGACTTGCGCCCCTAGGATGCAAATGCTGGATTAACAGGGTTCCTGGTATCTGAGACAAGTTTTGGTAAGGCAATTTTGAGTTCCAGGTGAGGCTGAATGTTTTAAGACTTAATAGTCGTGTGAGACTATTTGGCTTTGACTTGCTCCCCTAGGCTGCACACGCCAGATTGGCAGGGCTCCTGCTATCTGAGACAAGGTTTGGTAAAACAGTTTTGACAGCTAGGTCAGGTTACATGTTTGAAGGTTAAATAGTCGGATGAGCCTGTTTGGCTTTGACTTGCTCCCCTAGGATGCAAATGCTGGATTAACAGGGTTCCTGGTATCTGAGAGAAGTTTTGGTGAGGCAATTTTGAGTTCCAGGTGAGGCTGAATGTTTTAAGACTTAATAGTCGTGTGAGACTATTTGGCTTTGACTTGCTCCCCTAGGCGGCACTTGCCAGATTGGCAAGCCTCCTGGAAACTAAAAAAAGTTTGAGTAAAACAGTTTTGACAGCCAGATGGGGCTGTTTGTTTTAAGATTAAATTGTGGGATGAGCCCTGTTTTGCTTTGAATTTCTCCCCTAGGCTGCACACGCCAGATTGGCAGGGCTCCTGGTATCTGAGACACGGTTTGGTTAAACAGTTTTGACAGCTAGGTCAGGCTACATGTTTGAAGGTTAAATAGTCGGATGAGCCTGATTGGCTTTGACTTGCGCCCCTAGGATGCAAATGCTGAAGGAACAGGGTTCCTGGCATCTGAGACAAGTTTCCGTAAAGCAATTTTGACTTCCAGGTGAGGCTGTATGCTTTAAGACTTAATAGTCGGGTGAGACTATTTGGCTTTGACTTGCTCCCCTACGCGGCACATGCCAGATTGGCAAGGCTCCTGGAAAACAGTTTTGAAAGCCAGATGGGGCTGTTTGTTTTAAGATTAAAGAGTCGGGTGAGCCTGTATGACTTTGACTTGCGCCCCCAGGATGCAAATACTGGATTAACAGGGTTCCTTGTATTTGAGACAAGTTTTGGTTGACGGCCAGATCGGGCTATATGTTTTAAGATTTAATAGTCGGGTGAGACTATTTGGCTTTATCTTGCTCCCCTAGGCTGCAAATGCTAGATTAACAGGGTTCCTGGTTTCTAAGGAAAGTTTTGGTAAAGCAATTTTGACTTCCAGGGGAGGCTGTATGTTTTAGGATTAAATAGCCGGATGAGCCTGTTTGGCCTTGACTTGCGCCCCTAGGATGCAAATGCTGGATTAACAGGGTTCCTGGCATCTGAGACAAGTTTCGGTAAAGCAATTTTGACTGCCAGGGGAGGCTGTATGTTTTAGGATTAAATAGTCGGATGAGCCTGTTTGGCTTTGACTTGCGCCCCTAGGATGCAAATGCTGGATTAACAGGGTTCCTGGTATCTGAGACAAGTTTTGGTAAGGCAATTTTGAGTTCCAGGTGAGGCTGAATGTTTTAAGACTTAATAGTCGTGTGAGACTATTTGGCTTTGACTTGCTCCCCTAGGCTGCATACGCCAGATTGGCAGGGCTCCTGCTATCTGAGACAAGGTTTGGTAAAACAGTTTTGACAGCTAGGTCAGGTTACATGTTTGAAGGTTAAATAGTCGGATGAGCCTTTTTGGCTTTGACTTGCTCCCATAGGATGCAAATGCTAGATTAACAGGGTTCCTGGTATCTGAGAGAAGTTTTGGTGAGGCAATTTTGAGTTCCAGGTGAGGCTGAATGTTTTAAGACTTAATAGTCGTGTGAGACTATTTGGCTTTGACTTGCTCCCCTAGGCGGCACATGCCAGATTGGCAAGCCTCCTGGAAACTAAAAAATGTTTGAGTAAAACAGTTTTGACAGCCAGATGGGGCTGTTTGTTTTAAGATTAAATTGTAGGATGAGCCTTGTTTGATTTGAACTTCTCCCCTAGGCTGCACACGCCAGATTGGCAGGGCTCCTGGTATCTGAGACAAGGTTTGGTAAAACAGTTTTGACAGCTAGGTCAGGCTACATGTTTGAAGGTTAAATAGTCGGGTGAGCCTCTTTGGCTTTGACTTACTCCCGTAGGATGCAAATGGTGCAGGAACAGGGTTCCTGGCATCTGAGACATGTTTCGGTAAAGCAATTTTGACTTCCAGGGGAGGCTGTATGTTTTAGGATTAAATAGCCGGATGAGCCTGTTTGGCTTTGACTTGCGCCCCTAGGATGCAAATGCTGGATTAACAGGGTTCCTGGTATCTGAGAGAAGTTTTGGTGAGGCAATTTTGAGTTCCAGGTGAGGCTGAAAGTTTTAAGACTTAATAGTCGTGTGAGACTATTTGGCTTTGACTTGCTCCCCTAGGCGGCACATGCCAGATTGGCAAGGCTCCTGGAATCTAAAAAAAGTTTAAGTAAAACAATTTTGACAGCCAGATGGGGCTGTTTGTTTTAAGATTAAATTGTAGGATGAGCCCTATTTGGCTTTGAACTTCTCCCCTAGGCTACACACGCCAGATTGGCAGGGCTCCTGGTATCTGAGACAAAGTTTGGTAAAACAGTTTTGACAGCTAGGTCAGGCTACATGTTTGAAGGTTAAATAGTCGGATGAGCCTGTTTGGCTTTGACTTGCTCCCCTAGGATGCAAATGCTGGAGGAACAGAGTTCCTGGCATCTGAGACAAGTTTCGGTAAAGCAATTTTGACTTCCAGGTGAAGCTGTATGCTTTAAGACTTAATAGTCGGGTGAGACTATTTGGCTTTGACTTGCTCCCCTATGCGGCACATGCCAGATTGGCAAGGCTCCTGGAATCTAAAAAAAGTTTTAGTAAAAGAGTTTTGACAGACAGATGGGGCTGTTTGTTTTAAGATTAAAGAGTCGGGTGAGCCCTGTTTGGCTTTGAACTTCTCCCCTAGGCTGCACACGCCAGATTGGCAGGGCTCCTGGTATCTGAGACAAGGTTTGGTAAAACAGTTTTGACAGCTAGGTCAGGCTACATGTTTGAAGGTTAAATAGTCGGGTGAGCCTCTTTGGCTTTGACTTGCTCCCGTAGGATGCAAATGGTGCAGGAACAGGGTTCCTGGCATCTGAGACAAGTTTCGGTAAAGCAATTTTGACTTCCAGGGGAGGCTGTATGTTTTAGGATTAAATAGCCGGATGAGCCTGTTTGGCTTTGACTTGCGCCCCTAGGATGCAAATGCTGGATTAACAGGGTTCCTGGTATCTGAGAGAAGTTTTGGTGAGGCAATTTTGAGTTCCAGGTGAGGCTGAAAGTTTTAAGACTTAATAGTCGTGTGAGACTATTTGGCTTTGACTTGCTCCCCTAGGCGGCACATGCCAGATTGGCAAGGCTCCTGGAATCTAAAAAAAGTTTAAGTAAAACAATTTTGACAGCCAGATGGGGCTGTTTGTTTTAAGATTAAATTGTAGGATGAGCCCTATTTGGCTTTGAACTTCTCCCCTAGGCTACACACGCCAGATTGGCAGGGCTCCTGGTATCTGAGACAAAGTTTGGTAAAACAGTTTTGACAGCTAGGTCAGGCTACATGTTTGAAGGTTAAATAGTCGGATGAGCCTGTTTGGCTTTGACTTGCTCCCCTAGGATGCAAATGCTGGAGGAACAGAGTTCCTGGCATCTGAGACAAGTTTCGGTAAAGCAATTTTGACTTCCAGGTGAAGCTGTATGCTTTAAGACTTAATAGTCGGGTGAGACTATTTGGCTTTGACTTGCTCCCCTATGCGGCACATGCCAGATTGGCAAGGCTCCTGGAATCTAAAAAAAGTTTTAGTAAAACAGTTTTGACAGCCAGATGGGGCTGTTTGTTTTAAGATTAAATTGTGGGATGAGCCCTGTTTGGCTTTGAACTTCTCCCCTAGGCTGCACACGCCAGATTGGCAGGGCTCCTGGTATCTGAGACAAGGTTTGGTAAAACAGTTTTGACAGCTAGGTCAGGCTACATGTTTGAAGGTTAAATAGTCGGGTGAGCCTCTTTGGCTTTGACTTGCTCCCGTAGGATGCAAATGGTGGAGGAACAGGGTTCCTGGCATCTGAGACAAGTTTCGGTAAAGCAATTTTGACTTCCAGGGGAGGCTGTATGTTTTAGAATTAAATAGCCGGATGAGCCTGTTTGGCTTTGACTTGCGCCCCTAGGATGCAAATGCTGGATTAACAGGGTTCCTGGTATCTGAGAGAAGTTTTGGTGAGGCAATTTTGAGTTCCAGGTGAGGCTGAATGTTTTAAGACTTAATAGTCGTGTGAGACTATTTGGCTTGACTTGCTCCCCTAGGCGGCACATGCCAGATTGGCAAGGCTCCTGGAAACTTAAAAAAGTTTTAGTAAAACAGTTTTGACAGCTAGGTCAGGCTACATGTTTGAAGGTTAAATAGTCGGGTGAGCCTCTTTGGCTTTGACTTGCTCCCGTAGGATGCAAATGGTGGAGGAACAGGGTTCCTGGCATCTGAGACAAGTTTCGGTAAAGCAATTTTGACTTCCAGGGGAGGCTGTAAGTTTTAGGATTAAATAGTCGGATGAGCCTGATTGGCTTTGACTTGCGCCCCTAGGATGCAAATGCTGAAGGAACAGGGTTCCTGGCATCTGAGACAAGTTTCCGTAAAGCAATTTTGACTTCCAGGTGAGGCTGTATGCTTTAAGACTTAATAGTCGGGTGAGACTATTTGGCTTTGACTTGCTCCCCTAGGCGGCACATGCCAGATTGGCAAGGCTCCTGGAATCTAAAAAAAGTTTTAGTAAAACAGTTTTGACAGCCAGATGGGGCTGTTTGTTTTAAGATTAAATTGTGGGATGAGCCCTGTTTGGCTTTGAACTTCTCCCCTAGGCTGCACACGCCAGATTGGCAGGGCTCCTGGTATCTGAGACAAGGTTTGGTTAAACAGTTTTGACAGCTAGGTCAGGCTTCATGTTTGAAGGTTAAATAGTCGGGTGAGCCTCTTTGGCTTTGACTTGCTCCCGTAGGATGCAAATGGTGGAGGAACAGGGTTCCTGGCATCTGAGACAAGTTTCGGTAAAGCAATTTTGACTTCCAGGGGAGGCTGTATGTTTTAGGATTAAATAGCCGGATGAGCCTGTTTGGCTTTGACTTGCGCCCCTAGGATGCAAATGCTGGATTAACAGGGTTCCTGGTATCTGAGAGAAGTTTTGGTGAGGCAATTTTGAGTTCCAGGTGAGGCTGAATGTTTTAAGACTTAATAGTCGTGTGAGACTATTTGGCTTTAACTTGCTCCCCTAGGCGGCACATGCCAGATTGGCAAGGCTCCTGGAATCTAAAAAAGTTTTAGTAAAACAGTTTTGACAGCCAGATGGGGCTGTTTGTTTTAAGATTAAATTGTGGGATGAGCCCAGTTTGGCTTTGAACTTCTCCCCTAGGCTGCACACGCCAGATTGGCAGGGCTCCTGGTATCTGAGACAAGGTTTGGTTAAACAGTTTTGACAGCTAGGTCAGGCTTCATGTTTGAAGGTTAAATAGTCGGGTGAGCCTCTTTGGCTTTGACTTGCTCCCGTAGGATGCAAATGGTGGAGGAACAGGGTTCCTGGCATCTGAGACAAGTTTCGGTAAAGCAATTTTGACTGCCAGGGGAGGCTGTAAGTTTTAGGATTAAATAGTCGGATGAGCCTGATTGGCTTTGACTTGCGCCCCTAGGATGCAAATGCTGAAGGAACAGGGTTCCTGGCATCTGAGACAAGTTTCCGAAAAGCAATTTTGACTTCCAGGTGAAGCTGTATGCTTTAAGACTTAATAGTCGGGTAAGACTATTTGGCTTTGACTTGCTCCCCTAGGCTCCACATGCCAGATTGGCGAGGCTCCTGGAATCTAAGACAAGTTTTGGTAAAACAGTTTTGACAGACAGATGGGGCTGTTTGTTTTAAGATTAAAGAGTCGGGTGAGCCTGTATGATTTTGACTTGCGCCAGGATCCAAATACTGGATTAACAGGGTTCCTGGTATCTGAGACAAGTTTTGGTAAAACAGTTTTGACAGCTAGGTCAGGCTACATGTTTGAAGGTTAAATAGTCGGGTGAGCCTGTTTGGCTTTGACTTGCTCCCCTAGGATGCAAATGCTGGAGGAACAGTGTTCCTGGCATCTGAGACAAGTTTCGGTAAAGCATATTTGACTTCCAGGTGAAGCTGTATGCTTTAAGACTTAATAGTCGGGTAAGACTATTTGGCTTTGACTTGCTCCCCTAGGCTCCACATGCCAGATTGGCGAGGCTCCTGGAATCTAAGACAAGTTTTGGTAAAACAGTTTTGACAGACAGATGGGGCTGTTTGTTTTAAGATTAAAGAGTCGGGTGAGCCTGTATGATTTTGACTTGCGCCAGGATCCAAATACTGGATTAACAGGGTTCCTGGTATCTGAGACAAGTTTTGGTAAAGCAGTTATGGCGGCCAGATGGGGCTGTATGTTTTAAGATTTAATAGTCGGGTGCGACTATTTGGCTTTGACTTGCTATCCTAGGCTGCAAATGCTAGATTAACTGAGATCCTTGTATCTGTGACAAGTTTCCGTAAAGCAATTTTGACTTCCAGGGGAGGCTGTATGTTTTTTTGGATTAAATAGTCGGATGAGCCTGTTTGGCTTTGACTTGCGCCCCTAGGATGCAAATACTGGATTAACAGGGTTCCTGGTATCTGAGACAAGTTTTGGAAAGGCAATTTTGAGTTCCAGGTGAGGCTGAATGTTTTAAGACTTAATAGTCGTGTGAGACTATTTGGCTTTAACTTGCTCCCCTAGGCGGCACATGCTAGATTGGCAAGGCTCCTGGAATCTAAAAAAAGTTTTAGTAAAACAGTTTTGACAGCCAGATGGGGCTGTTTGTTTTAAGATTAAATTGTGGGATGAGCCCTGTTTGGCTTTGAACTTCTCCCCTAGGCTGCACACGCCAGATTGGCAGGGCTCCTGGTATCTGAGACAAGGTTTGGTAAAACAGTTTTGACAGCTAGGTCAGGCTACATGTTTGAAGGTTAAATAGTCGGGTGAGCCTCTTTGGCTTTGACTTGCTCCCGTAGGATGCAAATGGTGGAGGAACAGGGTTCCTGGCATCTGAGACAAGTTTCGGTAAAGCAATTTTGACTTCCAGGGGAGGCTGTATGTTTTAGGATTAAATAGCCGGATGAGCCTGTTTGGCTTTGACTTGCGCCCCTAGGATGCAAATGCTGGATTAACAGGGTTCCTGGTATCTGAGAGAAGTTTTGGTGAGGCAATTTTGAGTTCCAGGTGAGGCTGAATGTTTTAAGACTTAATAGTCGTGTGAGACTATTTGGCTTGACTTGCTCCCCTAGGCGGCACATGCCAGATTGACAAGGCTCCTGGAAACTTAAAAAAGTTTTAGTAAAACAGTTTTGACAGCTAGGTCAGGCTACATGTTTGAAGGTTAAATAGTCGGGTGAGCCTCTTTGGCTTTGACTTGCTCCCGTAGGATGCAAATGGTGGAGGAACAGGGTTCCTGGTATCTGAGACAAGTTTCGGTAAAGCAATTTTGACTGCCAGGGGAGGCTGTAAGTTTTAGGATTAAATAGTCGGATGAGCCTGATTGGCTTTGACTTGCGCCCCTAGGATGCAAATGCTGAAGGAACAGGGTTCCTGGCATCTGAGACAAGTTTCCGAAAAGCAATTTTGACTTCCAAGTGAGGCTGAATGTTTTAAGACTTAATAGTCGTGTGAGACTATTTGGCTTTGACTTGCTCCCCTAGGCTGCACACGCCAGATTGGCAGGGCTCCTGGTATCTGAGACAAGGTTTGGTAAAACAGTTTTGACAGCTAGGTCAGGCTACATGTTTGAAGGTTAAATAGTCGGGTGAGCCTGTTTGGCTTTGACTTGCTCCCCTAGGATGCAAATGCTGGAGGAACAGTGTTCCTGGCATCTGAGACAAGTTTCGGTAAAGCATATTTGACTTCCAGGTGAAGCTGTATGCTTTAAGACTTAATAGTCGGGTGAGACTATTTGGCTTTGACTTGCTCCCCTATGCGGCACATGCCAGATTGGCAAGGCTCCTGGAATCTAAAAAAAGTTTAAGTAAAACAATTTTGACAGCCAGATGGGGCTGTTTGTTTTAAGATTAAATTGTAGGATGAGCCCTATTTGGCTTTGAACTTCTCCCCTAGGCTACACACGCCAGATTGGCAGGGCTCCTGGTATCTGAGACAAAGTTTGGTAAAACAGTTTTGACAGCTAGGTCAGGCTACATGTTTGAAGGTTAAATAGTCGGATGAGCCTGTTTGGCTTTGACTTGCTCCCCTAGGATGCAAATGCTGGAGGAACAGAGTTCCTGGCATCTGAGACAAGTTTCGGTAAAGCAATTTTGACTTCCAGGTGAAGCTGTATGCTTTAAGACTTAATAGTCGGGTGAGACTATTTGGCTTTGACTTGCTCCCCTATGCGGCACATGCCAGATTGGCAAGGCTCCTGGAATCTAAAAAAGTTTTAGTAAAAGAGTTTTGACAGACAGATGGGGCTGTTTGTTTTAAGATTAAAGAGTCGGGTGAGCCCTGTTTGGCTTTGAACTTCTCCCCTAGGCTGCACACGCCAGATTGGCAGGGCTCCTGGTATCTGAGACAAGGTTTGGTAAAACAGTTTTGACAGCTAGGTCAGGCTACATGTTTGAAGGTTAAATAGTCGGGTGAGCCTCTTTGGCTTTGACTTGCTCCCGTAGGATGCAAATGGTGGAGGAACAGGGTTCCTGGCATCTGAGACAAGTTTCGGTAAAGCAATTTTGACTTCCAGGGGAGGCTGTATGTTTTAGAATTAAATAGCCGGATGAGCCTGTTTGGCTTTGACTTGCGCCCCTAGGATGCAAATGCTGGATTAACAGGGTTCCTGGTATCTGAGAGAAGTTTTGGTGAGGCAATTTTGAGTTCCAGGTGAGGCTGAATGTTTTAAGACTTAATAGTCGTGTGAGACTATTTGGCTTGACTTGCTCCCCTAGGCGGCACATGCCAGATTGGCAAGGCTCCTGGAAACTTAAAAAAGTTTTAGTAAAACAGTTTTGACAGCTAGGTCAGGCTACATGTTTGAAGGTTAAATAGTCGGGTGAGCCTCTTTGGCTTTGACTTGCTCCCGTAGGATGCAAATGGTGGAGGAACAGGGTTCCTGGCATCTGAGACAAGTTTCGGTAAAGCAATTTTGACTTCCAGGGGAGGCTGTAAGTTTTAGGATTAAATAGTCGGATGAGCCTGATTGGCTTTGACTTGCGCCCCTAGGATGCAAATGCTGAAGGAACAGGGTTCCTGGCATCTGAGACAAGTTTCCGTAAAGCAATTTTGACTTCCAGGTGAGGCTGTATGCTTTAAGACTTAATAGTCGGGTGAGACTATTTGGCTTTGACTTGCTCCCCTAGGCGGCACATGCCAGATTGGCAAGGCTCCTGGAATCTAAAAAAAGTTTTAGTAAAACAGTTTTGACAGCCAGATGGGGCTGTTTGTTTTAAGATTAAATTGTGGGATGAGCCCTGTTTGGCTTTGAACTTCTCCCCTAGGCTGCACACGCCAGATTGGCAGGGCTCCTGGTATCTGAGACAAGGTTTGGTTAAACAGTTTTGACAGCTAGGTCAGGCTTCATGTTTGAAGGTTAAATAGTCGGGTGAGCCTCTTTGGCTTTGACTTGCTCCCGTAGGATGCAAATGGTGGAGGAACAGGGTTCCTGGCATCTGAGACAAGTTTCGGTAAAGCAATTTTGACTTCCAGGGGAGGCTGTATGTTTTAGGATTAAATAGCCGGATGAGCCTGTTTGGCTTTGACTTGCGCCCCTAGGATGCAAATGCTGGATTAACAGGGTTCCTGGTATCTGAGAGAAGTTTTGGTGAGGCAATTTTGAGTTCCAGGTGAGGCTGAATGTTTTAAGACTTAATAGTCGTGTGAGACTATTTGGCTTTAACTTGCTCCCCTAGGCGGCACATGCCA
This sequence comes from Drosophila kanekoi, assembly GCA_037075305.1. NCBI lineage: Eukaryota > Metazoa > Arthropoda > Insecta > Diptera > Drosophilidae > Drosophila > Drosophila kanekoi. The sequence continues at coordinate 257,204 of JBAMCE010000444.1, read as the reverse complement.
GATTGGCAAGGCTCCTGGAATCTAAAAAAAGTTTTAGTAAAACAGTTTTGACAGCCAGATGGGGCTGTTTGTTTTAAGATTAAATTGTGGGATGAGCCCAGTTTGGCTTTGAACTTCTCCCCTAGGCTGCACACGCCAGATTGGCAGGGCTCCTGGTATCTGAGACAAGGTTTGGTTAAACAGTTTTGACAGCTAGGTCAGGCTTCATGTTTGAAGGTTAAATAGTCGGGTGAGCCTCTTTGGCTTTGACTTGCTCCCGTAGGATGCAAATGGTGGAGGAACAGGGTTCCTGGCATCTGAGACAAGTTTCGGTAAAGCAATTTTGACTGCCAGGGGAGGCTGTAAGTTTTAGGATTAAATAGTCGGATGAGCCTGATTGGCTTTGACTTGCGCCCCTAGGATGCAAATGCTGAAGGAACAGGGTTCCTGGCATCTGAGACAAGTTTCCGAAAAGCAATTTTGACTTCCAAGTGAGGCTGAATGTTTTAAGACTTAATAGTCGTGTGAGACTATTTGGCTTTGACTTGCTCCCCTAGGCTGCACACGCCAGATTGGCAGGGCTCCTGGTATCTGAGACAAGGTTTGGTAAAACAGTTTTGACAGCTAGGTCAGCCTACATGTTTGAAGGTTAAATAGTCGGGTGAGCCTGTTTGGCTTTGACTTGCTCCCCTAGGATGCAAATGCTGGAGGAACAGTGTTCCTGGCATCTGAGATAAGTTTCGGTAAAGCATATTTGACTTCCAGGTGAAGCTGTATGCTTTAAGACTTAATAGTCGGGTAAGACTATTTGGCTTTGACTTGCTCCCCTAGGCTCCACATGCCAGATTGGCGAGGCTCCTGGAATCTAAGACAAGTTTTGGTAAAACAGTTTTGACAGACAGATGGGGCTGTTTGTTTTAAGATTAAAGAGTCGGGTGAGCCTGTATGATTTTGACTTGCGCCTGGATCCAAATACTGGATTAACAGGGTTCCTGGTATCTGAGACAAGTTTTGGTAAAGCAGTTATGGCGGCCAGATGGGGCTGTATGTTTTAAGATTTAATAGTCGGGTGCGACTATTTGGCTTTGACTTGCTATCCTAGGCTGCAAATGCTAGATTAACTGAGATCCTTGTATCTGTGACAAGTTTCCGTAAAGCAATTTTGACTTCCAGGGGAGGCTGTATGTTTTTTTGGATTAAATAGTCGGATGAGCCTGTTTGGCTTTGACTTGCGCCCCTAGGATGCAAATACTGGATTAACAGGGTTCCTGGTATCTGAGACAAGTTTTGGTAAGGCAATTTTGAGTTCCAGGTGAGGCTGAATGTTTTAAGACTTAATAGTCGTGTGAGACTATTTGGCTTTAACTTGCTCCCCTAGGCGGCACATGCTAGATTGGCAAGGCTCCTGGAATCTAAAAAAAAGTTTTAGTAAAACAGTTTTGACAGCCAGATGGGGCTGTTTGTTTTAAGATTAAATTGTGGGATGAGCCCTGTTTGGCTTTGAACTTCTCCCCTAGGCTGCACACGCCAGATTGGCAGGGCTCCTGGTATCTGAGACAAGGTTTGGTAAAACAGTTTTGACAGCTAGGTCAGGCTACATGTTTGAAGGTTAAATAGTCGGGTGAGCCTCTTTGGCTTTGACTTGCTCCCGTAGGATGCAAATGGTGGAGGAACAGGGTTCCTGGCAGCTGAGACAAGTTTCGGTAAAGCAATTTTGACTTCCAGGGGAGGCTGTATGTTTTAGGATTAAATAGCCGGATGAGCCTGTTTGGCTTTGACTTGCGCCCCTAGGATGCAAATGCTGGATTAACAGGGTTCCTGGTATCTGAGAGAAGTTTTGGTGAGGCAATTTTGAGTTCCAGGTGAGGCTGAATGTTTTAAGACTTAATAGTCGTGTGAGACTATTTGGCTTGACTTGCTCCCCTAGGCGGCACATGCCAGATTGACAAGGCTCCTGGAAACTTAAAAAAGTTTTAGTAAAACAGTTTTGACAGCTAGGTCAGGCTACATGTTTGAAGGTTAAATAGTCGGGTGAGCCTCTTTGGCTTTGACTTGCTCCCGTAGGATGCAAATGGTGGAGGAACAGGGTTCCTGGCATCTGAGACAAGTTTCGGTAAAGCAATTTTGACTGCCAGGGGAGGCTGTAAGTTTTAGGATTAAATAGTCGGATGAGCCTGATTGGCTTTGACTTGCGCCCCTAGGATGCAAATGCTGAAGGAACAGGGTTCCTGGCATCTGAGACAAGTTTCCGAAAAGCAATTTTGACTTCCAAGTGAGGCTGAATGTTTTAAGACTTAATAGTCGTGTGAGACTATTTGGCTTTGACTTGCTCCCCTAGGCTGCACACGCCAGATTGGCAGGGCTCCTGGTATCTGAGACAAGGTTTGGTAAAACAGTTTTGACAGCTAGGTCAGGCTACATGTTTGAAGGTTAAATAGTCGGGTGAGCCTGTTTGGCTTTGACTTGCTCCCCTAGGATGCAAATGCTGGAGGAACAGTGTTCCTGGCATCTGAGACAAGTTTCGGTAAAGCATATTTGACTTCCAGGTGAAGCTGTATGCTTTAAGACTTAATAGTCGGGTAAGACTATTTGGCTTTGACTTGCTCCCCTAGGCTCCACATGCCAGATTGGCGAGGCTCCTGGAATCTAAGACAAGTTTTGGTAAAACAGTTTTGACAGACAGATGGGGCTGTTTGTTTTAAGATTAAAGAGTCGGGTGAGCCTGTATGACTTTGACTTGCGCCCCCAGGATGCAAATACTGGATTAACAGGGTTCCTGGTATTTGAGACAAGTTTTGGTTTATCAGTTTTGACGGCCAGATCGGGCTATATGTTTTAAGATTTAATAGTCGGGTGAGACTATTATTCTTTATCTTGCTCCCTTAGGCTGCAAATGCTAAATTAACAGGGTTCCTGATATCTGAGACAAGTTTAGGTAAATCAGTTTTGGCGGCCAGGTGAGGCTGTTTGTTTTAAGATTAAATTGTAGGGTGAGCCTGTATGATTTTGACTTGCGCCAGGATCCAAATACTGGATTAACAGGGTTCCTGGTATCTGAGACAAGTTTTGGTAAAGCAGTTATGGCGGCCAGATGGGGCTGTATGTTTTAAGATTTAATAGTCGGGTGAGACTATTTGGCTTTGACTTGCTATCCTAGGCTGCAAATGCTAGATTAACTGAGATCCTTGTATCTGTGACAAGTTTCCGTAAAGCAATTTTGACTTCCAGGGGAGGCTGTATGTTTTTTTGGATTAAATAGTCGGATGAGCCTGTTTGGCTTTGACTTGCGCCCCTATGATGCAAATACTGGATTAACAGGGTTCCTGGTATCTGAGACAAGTTTTGGTAAGGCAATTTTGAGTTCCAGGTGAGGCTGAATGTTTTAAGACTTAATAGTCGTGTGAGACTATTTGGCTTTAACTTGCTCCCCTAGGCGGCACATGCTAGATTGGCAAGGCTCCTGGAATCTAAAAAAAGTTTTAGTAAAACAGTTTTGACAGCCAGATGGGGCTGTTTGTTTTAAGATTAAATTGTGGGATGAGCCCTGTTTGGCTTTGAACTTCTCCCCTAGGCTGCACACGCCAGATTGGCAGGGCTCCTGGTATCTGAGACAAGGTTTGGTAAAACAGTTTTGACAGCTAGGTCAGGCTACATGTTTGAAGGTTAAATAGTCGGGTGAGCCTCTTTGGCTTTGACTTGCTCCCGTAGGATGCAAATGGTGGAGGAACAGGGTTCCTGGCATCTGAGACAAGTTTCGGTAAAGCAATTTTGACTTCCAGGGGAGGCTGTAAGTTTTAGGATTAAATAGTCGGATGAGCCTGATTGGCTTTGACTTGCGCCCCTAGGATGCAAATGCTGAAGGAACAGGGTTCCTGGCATCTGAGACAAGTTTCCGTAAAGCAATTTTGACTTCCAGGTGAGGCTGTATGCTTTAAGACTTAATAGTCGGGTGAGACTATTTGGCTTTGACTTGCTCCCCTAGGCGGCACATGCCAGATTGGCAAGGCTCCTGGAATCTAAAAAAAGTTTTAGTAAAACAGTTTTGACAGCCAGATGGGGCTGTTTGTTTTAAGATTAAATTGTGGGATGAGCCCTGTTTGGCTTTGAACTTCTCCCCTAGGCTGCACACGCCAGATTGGCAGGGCTCCTGGTATCTGAGACAAGGTTTGGTTAAACAGTTTTGACAGCTAGGTCAGGCTTCATGTTTGAAGGTTAAATAGTCGGGTGAGCCTCTTTGGCTTTGACTTGCTCCCGTAGGATGCAAATGGTGGAGGAACAGGGTTCCTGGCATCTGAGACAAGTTTCGGTAAAGCAATTTTGACTTCCAGGGGAGGCTGTATGTTTTAGGATTAAATAGCCGGATGAGCCTGTTTGGCTTTGACTTGCGCCCCTAGGATGCAAATGCTGGATTAACAGGGTTCCTGGTATCTGAGAGAAGTTTTGGTGAGGCAATTTTGAGTTCCAGGTGAGGCTGAATGTTTTAAGACTTAATAGTCGTGTGAGACTATTTGGCTTTAACTTGCTCCCCAAGGCGGCACATGCCAGATTGGCAAGGCTCCTGGAATCTAAAAAAAGTTTTAGTAAAACAGTTTTGACAGCCAGATGGGGCTGTTTGTTTTAAGATTAAATTGTGGGATGAGCCCAGTTTGGCTTTGAACTTCTCCCCTAGGCTGCACACGCCAGATTGGCAGGGCTCCTGGTATCTGAGACAAGGTTTGGTTAAACAGTTTTGACAGCTAGGTCAGGCTTCATGTTTGAAGGTTAAATAGTCGGGTGAGCCTCTTTGGCTTTGACTTGCTCCCGTAGGATGCAAATGGTGGAGGAACAGGGTTCCTGGCATCTGAGACAAGTTTCGGTAAAGCAATTTTGACTGCCAGGGGAGGCTGTAAGTTTTAGGATTAAATAGTCGGATGAGCCTGATTGGCTTTGACTTGCGCCCCTAGGATGCAAATGCTGAAGGAACAGGGTTCCTGGCATCTGAGACAAGTTTCCGAAAAGCAATTTTGACTTCCAAGTGAGGCTGAATGTTTTAAGACTTAATAGTCGTGTGAGACTATTTGGCTTTGACTTGCTCCCCTAGGCTGCACACGCCAGATTGGCAGGGCTCCTGGTATCTGAGACAAGGTTTGGTAAAACAGTTTTGACAGCTAGGTCAGGCTCCATGTTTGAAGGTTAAATAGTCGGGTGAGCCTGTTTGGCTTTGACTTGCTCCCCTAGGATGCAAATGCTGGAGGAACAGTGTTCCTGGCATCTGAGACAAGTTTCGGTAAAGCATATTTGACTTCCAGGTGAAGCTGTATGCTTTAAGACTTAATAGTCGGGTAAGACTATTTGGCTTTGACTTGCTCCCCTAGGCTCCACATGCCAGATTGGCGAGGCTCCTGGAATCTAAGACAAGTTTTGGTAAAACAGTTTTGACAGACAGATGGGGCTGTTTGTTTTAAGATTAAAGAGTCGGGTGAGCCTGTATGATTTTGACTTGCGCCAGGATCCAAATACTGGATTAACAGGGTTCCTGGTATCTGAGACAAGTTTTGGTAAAGCAGTTATGGCGGCCAGATGGGGCTGTATGTTTTAAGATTTAATAGTCGGGTGAGACTATTTGGCTTTGACTTGCTATCCTAGGCTGCAAATGCTAGATTAACTGAGATCCTTGTATCTGTGACAAAATTCCGTAAAGCAATTTTGACTTCCAGGGGAGGCTGTATGTTTTTTTGGATTAAATAGTCGGATGAGCCTGTTTGGCTTTGACTTGCGCCCCTAGGATGCAAATACTGGATTAACAGGGTTCCTGGTATCTGAGACAAGTTTTGGTAAAACAGTTTTAACAGCTACGTAAGTCTGTATGTTTTAAGTTGAAATAGTCGGGTGAGTCTGTTTGACTTTGACTTGCTCCCCTAGGATGCAAATGCTGGATTAACAGGGTTCCTGGTATCTGAGAGAAGTTTTGGTGAGGCAATTTTGAGTTCCAGGTGAGGCTGAATGTTTTAAGACTTAATAGTCGTGTGAGACTATTTGGCTTTAACTTGCTCCCCTAGGCGGCACATGCTAGATTGGCAAGGCTCCTGGAATCTAAAAAAAGTTTTAGTAAAACAGTTTTGACAGCCAGATGGGGCTGTTTGTTTTAAGATTAAATTGTGGGATGAGCCCTGTTTGGCTTTGAACTTCTCCCCTAGGCTGCACACGCCAGATTGGCAGGGCTCCTGGTATCTGAGACAAGGTTTGGTAAAACAGTTTTGACAGCTAGGTCAGGCTACATGTTTGAAGGTTAAATAGTCGGGTGAGCCTCTTTGGCTTTGACTTGCTCCCGTAGGATGCAAATGGTGGAGGAACAGGGTTCCTGGCATCTGAGACAAGTTTCGGTAAAGCAATTTTGACTTCCAGGGGAGGCTGTATGTTTTAGGATTAAATAGCCGGATGAGCCTGTTTGGCTTTGACTTGCGCCCCTAGGATGCAAATGCTGGATTAACAGGGTTCCTGGTATCTGAGAGAAGTTTTGGTGAGGCAATTTTGAGTTCCAGGTGAGGCTGAATGTTTTAAGACTTAATAGTCGTGTGAGACTATTTGGCTTGACTTGCTCCCCTAGGCGGCACATGCCAGATTGACAAGGCTCCTGGAAACTTAAAAAAGTTTTAGTAAAACAGTTTTGACAGCTAGGTCAGGCTACATGTTTGAAGGTTAAATAGTCGGGTGAGCCTCTTTGGCTTTGACTTGCTCCCGTAGGATGCAAATGGTGGAGGAACAGGGTTCCTGGCATCTGAGACAAGTTTCGGTAAAGCAATTTTGACTGCCAGGGGAGGCTGTAAGTTTTAGGATTAAATAGTCGGATGAGCCTGATTGGCTTTGACTTGCGCCCCTAGGATGCAAATGCTGAAGGAACAGGGTTCCTGGCATCTGAGACAAGTTTCCGAAAAGCAATTTTGACTTCCAAGTGAGGCTGAATGTTTTAAGACTTAATAGTCGTGTGAGACTATTTGGCTTTGACTTGCTCCCCTAGGCTGCACACGCCAGATTGGCAGGGCTCCTGGTATCTGAGACAAGGTTTGGTAAAACAGTTTTGACAGCTAGGTCAGGCTACATGTTTGAAGGTTAAATAGTCGGGTGAGCCTGTTTGGCTTTGACTTGCTCCCCTAGGATGCAAATGCTGGAGGAACAGTGTTCCTGGCATCTGAGACAAGTTTCGGTAAAGCATATTTGACTTCCAGGTGAAGCTGTATGCTTTAAGACTTAATAGTCGGGTAAGACTATTTGGCTTTGACTTGCTCCCCTAGGCTCCACATGCCAGATTGGCGAGGCTCCTGGAATCTAAGACAAGTTTTGGTAAAACAGTTTTGACAGACAGATGGGGCTGTTTGTTTTAAGATTAAAGAGTCGGGTGAGCCTGTATGACTTTGACTTGCGCCCGCAGGATGCAAATACTGGATTAACAGGGTTCCTGGTATTTGAGACAAGTTTTGGTTTATCAGTTTTGACGGCCAGATCGGGCTATATGTTTTAAGATTTAATAGTCGGGTGAGACTATTATTCTTTATCTTGCTCCCTTAGGCTGCAAATGCTAAATTAACAGGGTTCCTGATATCTGAGACAAGTTTAGGTAAATCAGTTTTGGCGGCCAGGTGAGGCTGTTTGTTTTAAGATTAAATTGTAGGGTGAGCCTGTATGATTTTGACTTGCGCCAGGATCCAAATACTGGATTAACAGGGTTCCTGGTATCTGAGACAAGTTTTGGTAAAGCAGTTATGGCGGCCAGGTGGGGCTGTATGTTTTAAGATTTAATAGTCGGGTGAGACTATTTGGCTTTGACTTGCTATCCTAGGCTGCAAATGCTAGATTAACTGAGATCCTTGTATCTGTGACAAGTTTCCGTAAAGCAATTTTGACTTCCAGGGGAGGCTGTATGTTTTTTTGGATTAAATAGTCGGATGAGCCTGTTTGGCTTTGACTTGCGCCCCTAGGATGCAAATACTGGATTAACAGGGTTCCTGGTATCTGAGACAAGTTTTGGTAAGGCAATTTTGAGTTCCAGGTGAGGCTGAATGTTTTAAGACTTAATAGTCGTGTGAGACTATTTGGCTTGACTTGCTCCCATAGGCGGCACATGCCAGATTGACAAGGCTCCTGGAAACTAAAAAAAGTTTTAGTAAAACAGTTTTGACAGCTAGGGCAGGCTACATGTTTGAAGGTTAAATAGTCGGGTGAGCCTCTTTGGCTTTGACTTGCTCCCGTAGGATGCAAATGGTGGAGGAACAGGGTTCCTGGCATCTGAGACAAGTTTCGGTAAAGCAATTTTGACTTCCAGGGGAGGCTGTATGTTTTAGGATTGAATAGCCGGATGAGCCTGTTTGGCTTTGACTTGCGCCCCTAGGATGCAAATGCTGGATTAACAGGGTTCCTGGTATCTGAGAGAAGTTTTGGTGAGGCAATTTTGAGTTCCAGGTGAGGCTGAATGTTTTAAGACTTAATAGTCGTGTGAGACTATTTGGCTTTGACTTGCTCCCCTAGGCTGCACACTCCAGATTGGCAGGGCTCCTGGTATCTGAGACAAGGTTTGGTAAAACAGTTTTGACAGCTAGGTCAGGCTACATGTTTGAAGGTTAAATAGTCGGGTGAGCCTGTTTGGCTTTGACTTGCTCCCCTAGGATGCAAATGCTGGAAGAACAGAGTTCCTGGCATCTGAGACAAGTTTCGCTAAAGCAATTTTGACTTCCAGGTGAAGCTGCATGCTTTAAGACTTAATAGTCGGGTAAGACTATTTGGCTTTGACTTGCTCCCCTAGGCTCCACATGCCAGATTGGCGGGGCTCCTGGAATCTAAGACAAGTTTTGGTAAAACAGTTTTGACAGCTAGGTAAGGCTGTTTGTTTTAAGATTAAAGAGTCGGGTGAGCCTGTATGACTTTGACTTGCGCCCCCAGGATGCAAATACTGGATTAACAGGGTTCCTGGTATTTGAGACAAGTTTTGGTTTATCAGATTTGACGGCCAGATCGGGCTATATGTTTTAAGATTTAATAGTCGGGTGAGACTATTATTCTTTATCTTGCTCCCTTAGGCTGCAAATGCTAGATTAACAGGGTTCCTGGTATCTGAGACAAGTTTAGGTAAATCAGTTTTGGCGGCCAGATGAGGCTGTTTGTTTTAAGATTAAATTGTAGGGTGAGCCTGTATGATTTTGACTTGCGCCAGGATCCAAATACTGGATTAACAGGGTTCCTGGTATCTGAGACAAGTTTTGGTAAAGCAGTTATGGCGGCCAGATGGGGCTGTATGTTTTAAGATTTAATAGTCGGCTTTGACTTGCTATCCTAGGCTGCAAATGCTAGATTAACTGAGATCCTTGTATCTGTGACAAAATTCCGTAAAGCAATTTTGACTTCCAGGGGAGGCTGTATGTTTTTTTGGATTAAATAGTCGGATGAGCCTGTTTGGCTTTGACTTGCGCCCCTAGGATGCAAATACTGGATTAACAGGGTTCCTGGTATCTGAGACAAGTTTTGGTAAAACAGTTTTAACAGCTACGTAAGTCTGTATGTTTTAAGTTGAAATAGTCGGGTGAGTCTGTTTGACTTTGACTTGCTCCCCTAGGATGCAAATGCTGGATTAACAGGGTTCCTGGTATCTGAGAGAAGTTTTGGTGAGGCAATTTTGAGTTCCAGGTGAGGCTGAATGTTTTAAGACTTAATAGTCGTGTGAGACTATTTGGCTTTAACTTGCTCCCCTAGGCGGCACATGCTAGATTGGCAAGGCTCCTGGAATCTAAAAAAGTTTTAGTAAAACAGTTTTGACAGCCAGATGGGGCTGTTTGTTTTAAGATTAAATTGTGGGATGAGCCCTGTTTGGCTTTGAACTTCTCCCCTAGGCTGCACACGCCAGATTGGCAGGGCTCCTGGTATCTGAGACAAGGTTTGGTAAAACAGTTTTGACAGCTAGGTCAGGCTACATGTTTGAAGGTTAAATAGTCGGGTGAGCCTCTTTGGCTTTGACTTGCTCCCGTAGGATGCAAATGGTGGAGGAACAGGGTTCCTGGCATCTGAGACAAGTTTCGGTAAAGCAATTTTGACTTCCAGGGGAGGCTGTATGTTTTAGGATTAAATAGCCGGATGAGCCTGTTTGGCTTTGACTTGCGCCCCTAGGATGCAAATGCTGGATTAACAGGGTTCCTGGTATCTGAGAGAAGTTTTGGTGAGGCAATTTTGAGTTCCAGGTGAGGCTGAATGTTTTAAGACTTAATAGTCGTGTGAGACTATTTGGCTTGACTTGCTCCCCTAGGCGGCACATGCCAGATTGACAAGGCTCCTGGAAACTTAAAAAAGTTTTAGTAAAACAGTTTTGACAGCTAGGTCAGGCTACATGTTTGAAGGTTAAATAGTCGGGTGAGCCTCTTTGGCTTTGACTTGCTCCCGTAGGATGCAAATGGTGGAGGAACAGGGTTCCTGGCATCTGAGACAAGTTTCGGTAAAGCAATTTTGACTGCCAGGGGAGGCTGTAAGTTTTAGGATTAAATAGTCGGATGAGCCTGATTGGCTTTGACTTGCGCCCCTAGGATGCAAATGCTGAAGGAACAGGGTTCCTGGCATCTGAGACAAGTTTCCGAAAAGCAATTTTGACTTCCAAGTGAGGCTGAATGTTTTAAGACTTAATAGTCGTGTGAGACTATTTGGCTTTGACTTGCTCCCCTAGGCTGCACACGCCAGATTGGCAGGGCTCCTGGTATCTGAGACAAGGTTTGGTAAAACAGTTTTGACAGCTAGGTCAGGCTACATGTTTGAAGGTTAAATAGTCGGGTGAGCCTGTTTGGCTTTGACTTGCTCCCCTAGGATGCAAATGCTGGAGGAACAGTGTTCCTGGCATCTGAGACAAGTTTCGGTAAAGCATATTTGACTTCCAGGTGAAGCTGTATGCTTTAAGACTTAATAGTCGGGTAAGACTATTTGGCTTTGACTTGCTCCCCTAGGCTCCACATGCCAGATTGGCGAGGCTCCTGGAATCTAAGACAAGTTTTGGTAAAACAGTTTTGACAGACAGATGGGGCTGTTTGTTTTAAGATTAAAGAGTCGGGTGAGCCTGTATGACTTTGACTTGCGCCCCCAGGATGCAAATACTGGATTAACAGGGTTCCTGGTATTTGAGACAAGTTTTGGTTTATCAGTTTTGACGGCCAGATCGGGCTATATGTTTTAAGATTTAATAGTCGGGTGAGACTATTATTCTTTATCTTGCTCCCTTAGGCTGCAAATGCTAAATTAACAGGGTTCCTGATATCTGAGACAAGTTTAGGTAAATCAGTTTTGGCGGCCAGGTGAGGCTGTTTGTTTTAAGATTAAATTGTAGGGTGAGCCTGTATGATTTTGACTTGCGCCAGGATCCAAATACTGGATTAACAGGGTTCCTGGTATCTGAGACAAGTTTTGGTAAAGCAGTTATGGCGGCCAGGTGGGGCTGTATGTTTTAAGATTTAATAGTCGGGTGAGACTATTTGGCTTTGACTTGCTATCCTAGGCTGCAAATGCTAGATTAACTGAGATCCTTGTATCTGTGACAAGTTTCCGTAAAGCAATTTTGACTTCCAGGGGAGGCTGTATGTTTTTTTGGATTAAATAGTCGGATGAGCCTGTTTGGCTTTGACTTGCGCCCCTAGGATGCAAATACTGGATTAACAGGGTTCCTGGTATCTGAGACAAGTTTTGGTAAGGCAATTTTGAGTTCCAGGTGAGGCTGAATGTTTTAAGACTTAATAGTCGTGTGAGACTATTTGGCTTGACTTGCTCCCCTAGGCGGCACATGCCAGATTGACAAGGCTCCTGGAAACTAAAAAAGTTTTAGTAAAACAGTTTTGACAGCTAGGGCAGGCTACATGTTTGAAGGTTAAATAGTCGGGTGAGCCTCTTTGGCTTTGACTTGCTCCCGTAGGATGCAAATGGTGGAGGAACAGGGTTCCTGGCATCTGAGACAAGTTTCGGTAAAGCAATTTTGACTTCCAGGGGAGGCTGTATGTTTTAGGATTAAATAGCCGGATGAGCCTGTTTGGCTTTGACTTGCGCCCCTAGGATGCAAATGCTGGATTAACAGGGTTCCTGGTATCTGAGAGAAGTTTTGGTGAGGCAATTTTGAGTTCCAGGTGAGGCTGAATGTTTTAAGACTTAATAGTCGTGTGAGACTATTTGGCTTTGACTTGCTCCCCTAGGCTGCACACTCCAGATTGGCAGGGCTCCTGGTATCTGAGACAAGGTTTGGTAAAACAGTTTTGACAGCTAGGTCAGGCTACATGTTTGAAGGTTAAATAGTCGGGTGAGCCTGTTTGGCTTTGACTTGCTCCCCTAGGATGCAAATGCTGGAAGAACAGAGTTCCTGGCATCTGAGACAAGTTTCGCTAAAGCAATTTTGACTTCCAGGTGAAGCTGCATGCTTTAAGACTTAATAGTCGGGTAAGACTATTTGGCTTTGACTTGCTCCCCTAGGCTCCACATGCCAGATTGGCGGGGCTCCTGGAATCTAAGACAAGTTTTGGTAAAACAGTTTTGACAGCTAGGTAAGGCTGTTTGTTTTAAGATTAAAGAGTCGGGTGAGCCTGTATGACTTTGACTTGCGCCCCCAGGATGCAAATACTGGATTAACAGGGTTCCTGGTATTTGAGACAAGTTTTGGTTTATCAGATTTGACGGCCAGATCGGGCTATATGTTTTAAGATTTAATAGTCGGGTGAGACTATTATTCTTTATCTTGCTCCCTTAGGCTGCAAATGCTAGATTAACAGGGTTCCTGGTATCTGAGACAAGTTTAGGTAAATCAGTTTTGGCGGCCAGATGAGGCTGTTTGTTTTAAGATTAAATTGTAGGGTGAGCCTGTATGATTTTGACTTGCGCCAGGATCCAAATACTGGATTAACAGGGTTCCTGGTATCTGAGACAAGTTTTGGTAAAGCAGTTATGGCGGCCAGATGGGGCTGTATGTTTTAAGATTTAATAGTCGGGTGAGACTATTTGGCTTTGACTTGCTATCCTAGGCTGCAAATGCTAGATTAACTGAGATCCTTGTATCTGTGACAAGTTTCCGTAAAGCAATTTTGACTTCCAGGGGAGGCTGTATGTTTTTTTGGATTAAATAGTCGGATGAGCCTGTTTGGCTTTGACTTGCGCCCCTAGGATGCAAATACTGGATTAACAGGGTTCCTGGTATCTGAGACAAGTTTTGGTAAGGCAATTTTGAGTTCCAGGTGAGGCTGAATGTTTTAAGACTTAATAGTCGTGTGAGACTATTTGGCTTTAACTTGCTCCCCTAGGCGGCACATGCTAGATTGGCAAGGCTCCTGGAATCTAAAAAAGTTTTAGTAAAACAGTTTTGACAGCCAGATGGGGCTGTTTGTTTTAAGATTAAATTGTGGGATGAGCCCTGTTTGGCTTTGAACTTCTCCCCTAGGCTGCACACGCCAGATTGGCAGGGCTCCTGGTATCTGAGACAAGGTTTGGTAAAACAGTTTTGACAGCTAGGTCAGGCTACATGTTTGAAGGTTAAATAGTCGGGTGAGCCTCTTTGGCTTTGACTTGCTCCCGTAGGATGCAAATGGTGGAGGAACAGGGTTCCTGGCATCTGAGACAAGTTTCGGTAAAGCAATTTTGACTTCCAGGGGAGGCTGTATGTTTTAGGATTAAATAGCCGGATGAGCCTGTTTGGCTTTGACTTGCGCCCCTAGGATGCAAATGCTGGATTAACAGGGTTCCTGGTATCTGAGAGAAGTTTTGGTGAGGCAATTTTGAGTTCCAGGTGAGGCTGAATGTTTTAAGACTTAATAGTCGTGTGAGACTATTTGGCTTGACTTGCTCCCCTAGGCGGCACATGCCAGATTGACAAGGCTCCTGGAAACTTAAAAAAGTTTTAGTAAAACAGTTTTGACAGCTAGGGCAGGCTACATGTTTGAAGGTTAAATAGTCGGGTGAGCCTCTTTGGCTTTGACTTGCTCCCGTAGGATGCAAATGGTGGAGGAACAGGGTTCCTGGCATCTGAGACAAGTTTCGGTAAAGCAATTTTGACTTCCAGGGGAGGCTGTATGTTTTAGGATTAAATAGCCGGATGAGCCTGTTTGGCTTTGACTTGCGCCCCTAGGATGCAAATGCTGGATTAACAGGGTTCCTGGTATCTGAGAGAAGTTTTGGTGAGGCAATTTTGAGTTCCAGGTGAGGCTGAATGTTTTAAGACTTAATAGTCGTGTGAGACTATTTGGCTTTGACTTGCTCCCCTAGGCTGCACACTCCAGATTGGCAGGGCTCCTGGTATCTGAGACAAGGTTTGGTAAAACAGTTTTGACAGCTAGGTCAGGCTACATGTTTGAAGGTTAAATAGTCGGGTGAGCCTGTTTGGCTTTGACTTGCTCCCCTACGATGCAAATGCTGGAAGAACAGAGTTCCTGGCATCTGAGACAAGTTTCGCTAAAGCAATTTTGACTTCCAGGTGAAGCTGCATGCTTTAAGACTTAATAGTCGGGTAAGACTATTTGGCTTTGACTTGCTCCCCTAGGCTCCACATGCCAGATTGGCGGGGCTCCTGGAATCTAAGACAAGTTTTGGTAAAACAGTTTTGACAGCTAGGTAAGGCTGTTTGTTTTAAGATTAAAGAGTCGGGTGAGCCTGTATGACTTTGACTTGCGCCCCCAGGCTGCAAATACTGGATTAACAGGGTTCCTGGTATTTGAGACAAGTTTTGGTTTATCAGATTTGACGGCCAGATCGGGCTATATGTTTTAAGATTTAATAGTCGGGTGAGACTATTATTCTTTATCTTGCTCCCTTAGGCTGCAAATGCTAGATTAACAGGGTTCCTGGTATCTGAGACAAGTTTAGGTAAATCAGTTTTGGCGGCCAGATGAGGCTGTTTGTTTTAAGATTAAATTGTAGGGTGAGCCTGTATGATTTTGACTTGCGCCAGGATCCAAATACTGGATTAACAGGGTTCCTGGTATCTGAGACAAGTTTTGGTAAAGCAGTTATGGCGGCCAGATGGGGCTGTATGTTTTAAGATTTAATAGTCGGGTGAGACTATTTGGCTTTGACTTGCTATCCTAGGCTGCAAATGCTAGATTAACTGAGATCCTTGTATCTGTGACAAGTTTCCGTAAAGCAATTTTGACTTCCAGGGGAGGCTGTATGTTTTTTTGGATTAAATAGTCGGATGAGCCTGTTTGGCTTTGACTTGCGCCCCTAGGATGCAAATACTGGATTAACAGGGTTCCTGGTATCTGAGACAAGTTTTGGTAAGGCAATTTTGAGTTCCAGGTGAGGCTGAATGTTTTAAGACTTAATAGTCGTGTGAGACTATTTGGCTTTAACTTGCTCCCCTAGGCGGCACATGCTAGATTGGCAAGGCTCCTGGAATCTAAAAAAAGTTTTAGTAAAACAGTTTTGACAGCCAGATGGGGCTGTTTGTTTTAAGATTAAATTGTGGGATGAGCCCTGTTTGGCTTTGAACTTCTCCCCTAGGCTGCACACGCCAGATTGGCAGGGCTCCTGGTATCTGAGACAAGGTTTGGTAAAACAGTTTTGACAGCTAGGTCAGGCTACATGTTTGAAGGTTAAATAGTCGGGTGAGCCTCTTTGGCTTTGACTTGCTCCCGTAGGATGCAAATGGTGGAGGAACAGGGTTCCTGGCATCTGAGACAAGTTTCGGTAAAGCAATTTTGACTTCCAGGGGAGGCTGTATGTTTTAGGATTAAATAGCCGGATGAGCCTGTTTGGCTTTGACTTGCGCCCCTAGGATGCAAATGCTGGATTAACAGGGTTCCTGGTATCTGAGAGAAGTTTTGGTGAGGCAATTTTGAGTTCCAGGTGAGGCTGAATGTTTTAAGACTTAATAGTCGTGTGAGACTATTTGGCTTGACTTGCTCCCCTAGGCGGCACATGCCAGATTGACAAGGCTCCTGGAAACTTAAAAAAGTTTTAGTAAAACAGTTTTGACAGCTAGGTCAGGCTACATGTTTGAAGGTTAAATAGTCGGGTGAGCCTCTTTGGCTTTGACTTGCTCCCGTAGGATGCAAATGGTGGAGGAACAGGGTTCCTGGCATCTGAGACAAGTTTCGGTAAAGCAATTTTGACTTCCAGGGGGAGGCTGTATGTTTTAGGATTAAATAGCCGGATGAGCCTGTTTGGCTTTGACTTGCGCCCCTAGGATGCAAATGCTGGATTAACAGGGTTCCTGGTATCTGAGAGAAGTTTTGGTGAGGCAATTTTGAGTTCCAGGTGAGGCTGAATGTTTTAAGACTTAATAGTCGTGTGAGACTATTTGGCTTTGACTTGCTCCCCTAGGCTGCACACTCCAGATTGGCAGGGCTCCTGGTATCTGAGACAAGGTTTGGTAAAACAGTTTTGACAGCTAGGTCAGGCTACATGTTTGAAGGTTAAATAGTCGGGTGAGCCTGTTTGGCTTTGACTTGCTCCCCTAGGATGCAAATGCTGGAAGAACAGAGTTCCTGGCATCTGAGACAAGTTTCGGTAAAGCTATTTTGACTTCCAGGTGAAGCTGCATGCTTTAAGACTTAATAGTCGGGTAAGACTATTTGGCTTTGACTTGCTCCCCTAGGCTCCACATGCCAGATTGGCGAGGCTCCTGGAATCTAAGACAAGTTTTGGTAAAACAGTTTTGACAGACAGATGGGGCTGTTTGTTTTAAGATTAAAGAGTCGGGTGAGCCTGTATGACTTTGACTTGCGCCCCCAGGATGCAAATACTGGATTAACAGGGTTCCTGGTATTTGAGACAAGTTTTGGTTCATCAGTTTTCACGGCCAGATCGGGCTATATGTTTTAAGATTTAATAGTCGGGTACGACTATTTGTCTTTATCTTGCTCCCCTAGGCTGCAAATGCTAGATTAACAGGGTTCCTGGTATCTGAGACAAGTTTAGGTAAATCAGTTTTGGCGGCCAGATGAGTCTGTTTGTTTTAAGATTAAATTGTAGGGTGAGCCTGTATGATTTTGACTTGCGCCCCCAGGATGCAAATACTGGATTAACAGGGTTCCTGGTATCTGAGACAAGTTTTGGTAAAGCAGTTATGGCGGCCAGATGGGGCTGTATGTTTTAAGATTTAATAGTCGGGTGAGACTATTTGGCTTTGACTTGCTATCCTAGGCTGCAAATGCTAGATTAACTGAGATCCTTGTATCTGTGACAAGTTTCCGTAAAGCAATTTTGACTTCCAGGGGAGGCTGTATGTTTTTTTGGATTAAATAGTCGGATGAGCCTGTTTGGCTTTGACTTGCGCCCCTAGGATGCAAATGCTGCATTAACAGGGTTCCTGGTATCTGAGACAAGTTTTGGTAAAGCAGCTTTGGCAACTACGTAAGTTTGTATGTTTTAAGATTAAATAGTCGGTTGAGCCTGTTTGGCTTTGAGTTGCGCCCCTAGGATGCAAATGCTGGATTAACAGGGTTCCTGGTATCTGAAACAAGTTTTGGTAAGGCAATTTTGAGTTCCAGGTGAGGCTGAATGTTTTAAGACTTAAAAGTCGTGTGAGACTATTTGGCTTTAACTTGCTCCCCTAGGCGGCACATGCCAGATTGGCAAGGCTCCTGGAATCTAAAAAAAGTTTTAGTAAAACAGTTTTGACAGCCAGATGGGGCTGTTTGTTTTAAGATTAAATTGTGGGATGAGCCCTGTTTGGCGTTGAACTTCTCCCCTAGGCTGCACACGCCAGATTGGCAGGGCTCCTGGTATCTGAGACAAGGTTTGGATAAACAGTTTTGACAGCTAGGTCAGGCTTCATGTTTGAAGGTTAAATAGTCGGGTGAGCCTGTTTGGCTTTGACTTGCTCCCGTAGGATGCAAATGGTGGAGGAACAGGGTTCCTGGCATCTGAGACAAGTTTCGGTAAAGCAATTTTGACTGCCAGGGGAGGCTGAATGTTTTAAGACTTAATAGTCGTGTGAGACTATTTGGCTTTGACTTGCTCCCCTAGGCTGCACACGCCAGATTGGCAGGGCTCCTGGAAGCTAAAAAAGTTTAAGTAAAACAGTTTTGACAGCCAGATGGGGCTGTTTGTTTTAAGATTAAATTGTAGGATGAGCCTTGTTTGATTTGAACTGGATTAAGCGGGTTCCTAATTATCTGAAACAAGTTTTGGTAAGGCAATTTTGAGTACCAGGTGAGGCTGAATGTGTTAAGACTTAATAGTTGGGTGAGACTATTTTGCTTTGACTTGCTCCACTAGGCTGCACATGCCAGATTGGCGGTGCTCCTGGAATCTTAGACAAGTTTTGGTAAAACAGTTTTGACAGCTAGGTAAGGCTGTATGCTTTAAGATTAAATAGTCGGGTGAGCGAGTTTGTCTTTGACTTGCGCCCCTAGGATAAAAATGCTGGATTAACAGGGTTCCTGGCATCTAAGACAAGTTTTGGTAAATCATTTTTGGCGGCCAGATGGGGCTATATGTTTTGAGATTTAATAGTCAGGAGAGCCTGTTTGACATTGACTTGCGCCCCTAGGATGCAAATGCTGCATTAACAGGGTTCCTGGTATCTGAGACAAGTTTTGGTAAAGCAGCTTTGGCAACTACGTAAGTCTGTATGTTTTAAGATTAAATTGTCGGGTGAGCCTGTTTGGCTTTGACTTGCTCCCTTAGGCTCCACATGCCAGATTGGCTTGGCTCCTGGAATCTAAGACAGGGTTTGGTAAAACAGTTTTGACAGACAGATGGGGCTGTTTGTTTTAAGATTAAAGAGTCGGGTGAGCCTGTATGACTTTGACTTGCGCCCCTAGGATGCAAATGCTGGATTAACAGGGTTCCTGGTATCTGAGACAAGTTTTGGTAAGGCAATTTTGAGTTCCAGGTGAGGCTGAATGTTTTAAGACTTAATAGTCGTGTGAGACTATTTGGCTTTGACGTGCTCCCCTAGGCTGCACACGCCAGATTGGCAGGGCTCCTGGAAACTAAAAAAAGTTTTAGTAAAACAGTTTTGACAGCCAGATGGGGCTGTTTGTTTTATGATTAAATTGTAGGATGAGCCTTGTTTGATTTGAACTGGATTAACAGGGTTCCTGGTATCTGAAACAAGTTTTGGTAAGGCAATTTTGAGTACCAGGTGAGACTGAATGTGTTAAGACTTAATAGTTGGGTGAGACTATTTTGCTTTGACTTGCTCCCTTAGGCTCCACATGCCAGATTGGCTTGGCTCCTGGAATCTAAGACAATGTTTGGTAAAACAGTTTTGACAGCAGGGCAAGACTGTATGTTTTAAGATTAAATAGTCGGTTGAGCCTGTTTGGCTTTGTGTTGCGCCCCCAGGATGAAAATGCTGGATTACCAGGGTTCCTGGCATCTAAGACAAGTTTTGGTAAATCATTTTTGGCGGCCAGATTGGGCTATATGTTTTAAGATTAAATAGTCAGGAGAGCCTGTTTGGCTTTGACTTGCGCCCCTAGGATGCAAATGCTGCATTAACAGGTTTCCTGGTTTCTGAGGCAAGTTTTGGTAAAGCAGTTTTGGCAGCTACGTAAGTCTGTATGTTTTAAGATTAAACTGTCGGGTTAGAATGTTTGGCTTTGACTTGCTCCCCTAGGCTCCACATGCCAGATTGGCGGGGCTCCTGGAATCTAAGACAAGTTTTGGTAAAACAGTTTTGACAGACAGATGGGGCTGTTTGTTTTAAGATTAAAGAGTCGGGTGAGCCTGTATGACTTTGACTTGCGCCCCCAGGATGCAAATACTGGATTAACAGGGTTCCTGGTATTTGAGACAAGTTTTGGTTTATCAGTTTTGACGGCCAGATCGGGCTATATGTTTTAAGATTTAATAGTCGGGTGAGACTATTTGTCTTTATCTTGCTCCCCTAGGCTGCAAATGCTAGATTAACAGGGTTCCTGGTATCTGAGACAAGTTTAGGTAAGTCAGTTTTGGCGGCCAGATGGGGCTGTTTGTTTTAAGATTAAATTGTAGGGTGAGCCTGTATGATTTTGACTTGCGCCCCCAGGATGCAAATACTGGATTAACAGGGTTCCTGGTATCTGAGACAAGTTTTGGTAAAGCAGTTATGGCGGCCAGATGGGGCTGTATGTTTTAAGATTTAATAGTCGGGTGAGACTATTTGGCTTTGACTTTCTATCCTAGGCTGCAAATGATAGATTAACTGAGATCCTTGTATCTGTGACAAGTTTCCGTAAAGCAATTTTGACTTACAGGGGTGGCTGTATGTTTTAGGATTAAATAGTCGGATGAGCCTGTTTGGCTTTGACTTGCGCCCCTAGGATGCAAATGCTGGATTAACAGGGTTCCTGGTATCTAAGACAAGTTTTGTCAAGGCAATTTTGAGTTCCAGGTGAGGCTGAATGTTTTAAGACTTAATAGTCGTGTGAGACTATTTGGCTTTAACTTGCTCCCCTAGGCGGCACATGCCAGATTGGCAAGGCTCCTGGAATCTAAAAAAAGTTTTAGTAAAACAGTTTTGACAGCCAGATGGGGCTGTTTGTTTTAAGATTAAATTGTGGGATGAGCCCTGTTTGGCTTTGAACTTCCCCCCTAGGCTGCACACGCCAGATTGGCAGGGCTCCTGGTATCTGAGACAAGGTTTGGTTAAACAGTTTTGACAGCTAGGTCAGGCTACATGTTTGAAGGTTAAATAGTCGGGTGAGCCTGTTTGGCTTTGACTTGCTCCCGTAGGATGCAAATGGTGGAGGAACAGGGTTCCTGGCATCTGAGACAAGTTTCGGTAAAGCAATTTTGACTGCCAGGGGAGGCTGTATGTTATAGGATTAAATAGTCGGATGAGCCTGTTTGGCTTTGACTTGCGCCCCTAAGATGCAAATGCTGGATTAACAGGGTTCCTGGTATCTGAGACAAGTTTTGGTAAGGCAATTTTGAGTTCCAGGTGAGGCTGAATGTTTTAAGACTTAATAGTCGTGTGAGACTATTTGGCTTTGACTTGCTCCCCTAGGCTGCACACGCCAGATTGGCAGGGCTCCTGCTATCTGAGACAAGGTTTGGTAAAACAGTTTTGACAGCTAGGTCAGGTTACATGTTTGAAGGTTAAATAGTCGGATGAGCCTGTTTGGCTTTGACTTGCTCGCCTAGGATGCAAATGCTGGAGGAACAGGGTTCCTGGCATCTGAGACAAGTTTCCGTAAAGCAATTTTGACTTCCAGGTGAGGCTGTATGCTTTAAGACTCAATAGTCGGGTGAGACTATTTGGCTTTGACTTGCTCCCCTAGGCGGCAGCCAGTTGGGGCTGTTTGTTTTAAGATTAAAGAGTCGGGTGAGCCTGTATGACTTTGACTTGCGCCCCCAGGATGCAAATACTGGATTAACAGGGTTCCTGGTATTTGAGACAAGTTTTGGTTGACGGCCAGATCGGGCTATATGTTTTAAGATTTAATAGTCGGGTGAGACTATTTGGCTTTATCTTGCTCCCCTAGGCTGCAAATGCTAGATTAACAGGGTTCCTGGTTTCTAAGGCAAGTTTTGGTAAAGCAGTTTTGGCAGCTACGTAAGTCTGTAAGTTTAAGATTAAATTGTCGGGTGAGCCTGTTTGGCTTTGACTTGCTCCCCTAGGCTCCACATGCCAGATTGGCGGGGCTCCTGGAATCTTAGACAAGTTTAGGTAAAACAGTTTTGACAGCTAGGTAAGGCTGTATGCTTTAAGATTAAATAGTCGGGTGAGCGTGTTTGGCTTTGACTTGCGCCCCTAGGATGCAAATGCTGGAATAACAGGGTTCCTGGTATCTAAGACAAGTTTTCGTGAATCAGTTTTGGCGGCCAGATGGGGTTGTATGTTTTAAGAATTAATAGTCGGGTGAGCCTGTTTGGCTTTGACTTGCGCCCCTTGGATGCAAATGCTGGATAAACAGGGTTCCTGGTATCTGAAACAAGTTTTGGTAAAGCCATTTTGAGTTCCAGGTGAGGCTGAATGTGTTAAGATTTATTAGTCGGGTGAGGCTATTTGGCTTTGTCTTGCTCCCCTAGGCTGCAAATGCTAGATTAACAGGGTTCCTGGTATCTGAGACAAGTTTTGGTAAAACAGTTTTCACAGCTGGGTAAGGTTGTATGCTTTAAGATTAAATAGTCGGAAGAGCGTGTTTGGCTTTGACTTGCTCCCCTAGGATGCAAATGCTGGAATAACAGGGTTTCTGGTATCTAAGACAAGTTTTGGTAAATCAGTTTTGGCGGCCAGATGGGGCTATATGTTTTAAGATTTAATAGTCGGGTGAGCCTGTTTGGCTTTGACTTGCGCCCCTAGGATGCAAATGCTGGATAACCAGGGTTCCTGGAATCTGAGACAAGTTTTGGTAAGGCAATTCTGAGTTCCAGGTGAGGCTGAATGTGTTCAGACTTAATAGTCGGATGAGACTATTTTGCTTTGACTTGCTCCCCTAGGCTGTACATGCCAGATTGGCAAGGCTCCTGGAATCTAAGACAAGTTTTGGTAAAACAGTTTTGACAGGTGGGTAAGGTTGTATGTTTTAAGATTAAATAGTCGGTAGAGCCTATTTGGCCTTGACTTGCGCCCCTAGGGTGCAAATGCTGGATTAACAGGGTTCCTGGTACTTTAAACAAGTTTTGGTATGGCAATTTTGAGTTCCAGGTGAGGCTGAATGTTTTATGTTTCGTGTGAGACTATTTGGCTTTGACTTTCTCCCCTAGGCGTCACATGCCAGATTATCGGGGCTCCTGGAATCCAAAAAGGTTTTGGTAAAACAGTTTTTACAACTACCTAAGTCTGTATGTTTTAAGTTTAAATAGTCGGGTGAGTCTGTTTGACTTTGACTTGCTTCCCTAGGATGCAAATGCTGGATTAACAGGGTTCCTGACATCTGAGACAAGTTTTGGTAAATCAGTTTTGGCGGCCAGATGGGGCTATATGTTTTAAAATTTAATAGTCGGGTGAGAATATTTGGCTTTGTCTTGCTCCCCTAGGCTGCAAATGCTAGATTAACAGGGTTCCTGACATCTGAGACAAGTTTTGGTAAATCAGTTTTGGCGGCCAGATGGGGCTATATGTTTTAGGATTAAATAGTCGGATGAGCCTGTTTGGCTTTGACTTGCTCCACTAGGCTGCACATGCCAGATTGGCGGTGCTCCTGGAATCTAAGACAAGTTTTGGTAAAGCAGTTTTGACAGCTAGGTAAGGCTGTATGCTTTAAGATTAAATAGTCGGGTGAGCGTGTTTGGCTTTGACTTGCGCCCCTAGGATGAAAATGCTGGAATAACAGGGTTCCTGGCATCTAAGACAAGTTTTGGTAAATCATTTTTGGCGGCCAGATGGGGCTATATGTTTTAAAATTTAATAGTCGGGAGAGCCTGTTTGGCTTTGACTTGCGCCCCTAGGATGCAAATGCTGGATTAACAGGGTTCCTGGTATCTGAAACAAGTTTTGGTAAAGCAGCTTTGGCAACTACGTAAGTCTGTATGTTTTAAGATTAAATTGTCGGGTGAGCCTGTTTGGCTTTGACTTGCTCCCATAGGATGCAAATGCTAGATTAACAGGGCTCCTGGTTTTTAAGGCAAGTTTTGGTAAAGCAGTTTTGGCAGCTACGTAAGACTGAATGTTTTAAGATTAAATTGTCAGGTGAGCCTGTTTGGCTTTGACTTGCTCCCCTAGGCTCCACATGCCAGATTGGCGGGGCTCCTGGAATCTAAGACAAGTTGGTAAAACAGTTTTGACAGCTAGGTAAGGTTGTATGCTTACAGATTAAATAGTCGGAAGAGCGTGTTTGGCTTTGACTTGCGCCCCTAGGATGCAAATGCTGGAATAACAGGGTTCCTGGTATCTAAGACAAGTTTTGGTAAATCAGTTTTGGCGGCCAGATGGGGCTATATGTTTTAAGATTTAATAGTCGGGTGAGCCTGTTTGGCTTTGACTTGCGCCCCTAGGATGCAAATGCTGGATAACCAGGGTTCCTGGAATCTGAGACAGGTTTTGGTAAGGCAATTCTGAGTTCCAGGTGAGGCTGAATGTGTTCAGACTTAATAGTCGGATGAGATTATTTTGCTTTGACTTGCTCCCCTAGACTGCAAATGCTAGATTAACAGGGCTCCTGGTTTCTAAGGCAAGTTTTGGTAAAGCAGTTTTGGCAGACAGATGGAGCTGTATGTTTTAAGATTAAATTCTCGGGTGAGCCTGTTTGGTTTTAACTTGCTCCACTAGGCTCCACATGCCAGATTGGCGGGGCTCCTGGAATCTAAGACAAGGTTTGGTAAAACAGTTTTGGCAGCTGGGCAAGACTGTATGTTTTAAGATTAAATAGTCGGTTGAGCCTATTTGGCCTTGACTTGCGCCCCTAGGATGCAAATGCTGGATTAACAGGGTTCCTGGTATCTGAAACAAGTTTTGGTAAGGCAATTCTGAGTTCCAGGTGAGGCTGAATGTTTTATGTTTCGTGTGAGACTATTTGGCTTTGACTTTCTCCCCTAGGCGGCACATGCCAGATTGGCGGGGCTCCTGGAATCTAAAAAAAGGTTTGGTAAAACAGTTTTAATAGCTACGTAAGTCTGTATGTTTTAAGTTTAAATAGTCGGGTGAGTCTGTTTGACTTTGACTTGCTCCCCTAGGATGCAAATGCTGGATTAACAGGGTTCCTGGTATCTGAGACAAGTTTTGGTAAATCAGTTTTGGCGGCCAGATGGGGCTATATGTTTTAAAATTTAATAGTCGGGTGAGACTATTTGGCTTTGTCTTGCTCCCCTAAGCTGCAAAATGCTAGATTAACAGGGTTCCTGGTAACTAAGCTTAGTTTTGGTAAATCTGTTTTGGCTGCAAGATTGGGCTATATGTTTTACGATTAAATAGTCGGCGAGCCTGTTTGGCTTTGACTTGCGCCCCTAGGATGCAAATGCTGCATTAACAGGGTTCCTGGTATCTGAGACAAGTTTTGGTAAAGCAGCTTTGGCAACTACGTAAGTCTGTATGTTTTAAGATTAAATAGTCGGTTGAGCCTGTTTGGCTTTGAGTTGCGCCCCTAGGATGCAAATGCTGGATTAACAGGGTTCCTGGTATCTGAAACAAGTTTTGGTAAGGCAATTTTGAGTACCAGGTGAGGCTGAATGTGTTAAGACTTAATAGTTGGGTGAGACTATTTTGCTTTGACTTGCTCCACTAGGCTGCACATGCCAGATTGGCGGTGCTCCTGGAATCTAAGACAAGTTTTGGTAAAACAGTTTTGACAGCTAGGTAAGGCTGTATGCTTTAAGATTTAATAGTCGGGTGAGCGTGTTTGGCTTTGACTTGCGCCCCTAGGATGAAAATTCTGGATTAACAGGGTTCCTGGCATCTAAGACAAGTTTTGGTAAATCATTTTTGGCGGCCAGATGGGGCTATATGTTTTAAGATTTAATAGTCAGGAGAGCCTGTTTGGCTTTGACTTGCGCCCCTAGGATGCAAATGCTGCATTAACAGGGTTCCTGGTATCTGAGACAAGTTTTGGTAAAGCAGCTTTGGCAACTACGTAAGTCTGTATGTTTTAAGATTAAATTGTCGGGTGAGCCTGTTTGGCTTTGACTTGCTCCCTTAGGCTCCACATGCCAGATTGGCTTGGCTCCTGGAATTTAAGACAAGGTTTGGTAAAACAGTTTTGACAGCAGGGCAAGACTGTATGTTTTAAGATTAAATAGTCGGTTGAGCCTGTTTGGCTTTGAGTTGCGCCCCTAGGATGCAAATGCTGGATTAACAGGGCTCCTGGCATCTGAAACAAGTTTTGGTAAGGCAATTTTGAGTTCCAGGTGAGGCTGAATGTGTTAAGACTTAATAGTCGGGCGAGACTATTTTGCTTTGACTTGCTCCCATAGGCTGCAAATGCTAGCTTAACAGGGCTCCTGGTTTCTGAGGCAAGTTTTGGTAAAGCAGTTTTGGCAGCTACGTAAGTCTGTATGTTTTAAGATTAAACTGTCGGGTGAGCCTGTTTGGCTTTGACTTGCTCCCCTAGGCTGCACATGCCAGATTGGCGGGGCTCCTGGAATCTAAGACAAGTTTTGGTAAAACAGTTTTGACAGCTAGGTAAGGCTGTATGCTTTAAGTTTAAATAGTCGGGTGAGCGTGTTTGGCTTTGACTTGCGCCCATAGGATGCAAATGCTGGATTAACAGGGTTCCTGGTATCTGAAACAAGTTTTGGTAAGGCAATTTTGAGTTCCAGGTGAGGCTGAATGTGTTAAGACTTAATAGTCGGGTGAGACTATTTTGCTTTGACTTGCTCCCCTAGGCTGCAAGTGCTAGATTAACAGGGCTCCTGGTTTCTAAGGCAAGTTTTGGTAAAGCAGTTTTGGCAGCCAGATGGGGCTGTATGTTTTAAGATTAAATTCTCGGGTGAGCCTGTTTGGTTTTAACTTGCTCCCCTAGGCTCCACATGCCAGATTGGCGGGGCTCCTGGAATCTAAGACAAGGTTTGGTAAAACAGTTTTGGCAGCTGGGCAAGACTGTATGTTTTAAGATTAAATAGTCGGTTGAGCCTATTTGGCCTTGACTTGCGCCCCTAGGATGCAAATGCTGGATTAACAGGGTTCCTGGTATCTGAAACAAGTTTTGGTATGGCAATTTTGAGTTCCAGGTGAGGCTGAATGTTTTATGTTTCGTGTGAGACTATTTGGCTTTGACTTTCTCCCCTAGGCGGCACACGCCAGATTGGCGCGGCTCCTGGAATCTAAAAAAAGGTTTGGTAAAACAGTTTTAACAGCTACGTAAGTCTGTCTGTTTTAAGTTTAAATAGTCGGGTGAGTCTGTTTGACTTTGACTTGCTCCCCTAGGATGCAAATGCTGGATTAACAGGGTTCCTGGTAACTGAGACAAGTTTTGGTAAATCAGTTTTGGCGGCCAGATGGGGCTATATGTTTTAAAATTTAATAGTCGGGTGAGACTATTTGGCTTTGTCTTGCTCCCCTAAGCTGCAAAATGCTAGATTAAGAGGGTTCCTGGTAACTGAGATAAGTTTTGGTAAATCAGTTTTGGCTGCAAGATGGGGCTATATGTTTTAGGATTAAATAGTCGGGTGAGCCTGTTTGGCTTTGACTTGCTCCCCTAGGCTGCACATGCCAGATTGGCGGGGCTCCTGGAATCTAAGACAAGTTTTGGTAAATCATTTTAGGCGGCCAGATGGGGCTATATGTTTTAAGATTTAATAGTCGGGAGAGCCTGTTTGGCTTTGACTTGCGCCCCTAGCATGCAAATGCTGCATTAACAGGGTTCCTGGTATCTGAGACAAGTTTTGGTAAAGCAGCTTTGGCAACTACGTAAGTCTGTATGTTTTAAGATTAAATTGTCGGGTGAGCCTGTTTGGCTTTGACTTGCTCCGTTAGGCTCCACATGCCAGATTGGCTTGGCTCCTGGAATCTAAGACAAGGTTTGGTAAAACAGTTTTGACAGCAGGGCAAGACTGTATGTTTTAAGATTAAATAGTCGGTTGAGCCTGTTTGGCTTTGAGTTGCGCCCCTAGGATGCAAATGCTGGATTAACAGGGTTCCTGGTATCTGAAACAAGTTTTGGTAAGACAATTTTGAGTACCAGGTGAGGCTGAATGTGTTAAGACTTAATAGTTGGGTGAGACTATTTTGCTTTGACTTGCTCCACTAGGATGCACATGCCAGATTGCCGGTGCTCCTGGAATCTAAGACAAGTTTTGGTAAAACAGTTTTGACAGCTAGGTAAGGCTGTATGCTTTAAGATTAAATAGTCGGGTGAGCGTGTTTGGCTTTGACTTGCGCCCCTAGGATGAAAATGCTGGACTAACAGGGTTCCTGGCATCTAAGACAAGTTTTGGTAAATCATTTTTGGCGGCCAGATGGGGCTATATGTTTTAAGATTTAATAGTCAGGAGAGCCTGTTTGGCTTTGACTTGCGCCCCTAGGATGCAAATGCTGCATTAACAGGGTTCCTGGTATCTGAGACAAGTTTTGGTAAAGCAGCTTTGGCAACTACGTAAGTCTGTATGTT
The DNA here is from genome assembly GCA_037075305.1 of Drosophila kanekoi. NCBI lineage: Eukaryota > Metazoa > Arthropoda > Insecta > Diptera > Drosophilidae > Drosophila > Drosophila kanekoi. The sequence goes on along the minus strand of JBAMCE010000444.1, from coordinate 229,338 downwards.
TTAAGATTAAATTGTCGGGTGAGCCTGTTTGGCTTTGACTTGCTCCCCGAGGCTCCACATGCCAGATTGGCTTGGCTCCTGGAATTTAAGACAAGGTTTGGTAAAACAGTTTTGACAGCAGGGCAAGACTGTATGTTTTAAGATTAAATAGTCGGTTGAGCCTGTTTGGCTTTGAGTTGCGCCCCTAGGATGCAAATGCTGGATTAACAGGGCTCCTGGCATCTGAAACAAGTTTTGGTAAGGCAATTTTGAGTTCCAGGTGAGGCTGAATGTGTTAAGACTTAATAGTCGGGCGAGACTATTTTGCTTTGACTTGCTCCCATAGGCTGCAAATGCTAGCTTAACAGGGCTCCTGGTTTCTGAGGCAAGTTTTGGTAAAGCAGTTTTGGCAGCTACGTAAGTCTGTATGTTTTAAGATTAAACTGTCGGGTGAGCCTGTTTGGCTTTGACTTGCTCCCCTAGGCTGCACATGCCAGATTGGCGGGGCTCCTGGAATCTAAGACAAGTTTTGGTAAAACAGTTTTGACAGCTAGGTAAGGCTGTATGCTTTAAGTTTAAATAGTCGGGTGAGCGTGTTTGGCTTTGACTTGCGCCCATAGGATGCAAATGCTGGATTAACAGGGTTCCTGGTATCTGAAACAAGTTTTGGTAAGGCAATTTTGAGTTCCAGGTGAGGCTGAATGTGTTAAGACTTAATAGTCGGGTGAGACTATTTTGCTTTGACTTGCTCCCCTAGGCTGCAAGTGCTAGATTAACAGGGCTCCTGGTTTCTAAGGCAAGTTTTGGTAAAGCAGTTTTGGCAGCCAGATGGGGCTGTATGTTTTAAGATTAAATTCTCGGGTGAGCCTGTTTGGTTTTAACTTGCTCCCCTAGGCTCCACATGCCAGATTGGCGGGGCTCCTGGAATCTAAGACAAGGTTTGGTAAAACAGTTTTGGCAGCTGGGCAAGACTGTATGTTTTAAGATTAAATAGTCGGTTGAGCCTATTTGGCCTTGACTTGCGCCCCTAGGATGCAAATGCTGGATTAACAGGGTTCCTGGTATCTGAAACAAGTTTTGGTATGGCAATTTTGAGTTCCAGGTGAGGCTGAATGTTTTATGTTTCGTGTGAGACTATTTGGCTTTGACTTTCTCCCCTAGGCGGCACACGCCAGATTGGCGCGGCTCCTGGAATCTAAAAAAGGTTTGGTAAAACAGTTTTACCAGCTACGTAAGTCTGTCTGTTTTAAGTTTAAATAGTCGGGTGAGTCTGTTTGACTTTGACTTGCTCCCCTAGGATGCAAATGCTGGATTAACAGGGTTCCTGGTAACTGAGACAAGTTTTGGTAAATCAGTTTTGGCGGCCAGATGGGGCTATATGTTTTAAAATTTAATAGTCGGGTGAGACTATTTGGCTTTGTCTTGCTCCCCTAAGCTGCAAAATGCTAGATTAAGAGGGTTCCTGGTAACTGAGATAAGTTTTGGTAAATCAGTTTTGGCTGCAAGATGGGGCTATATGTTTTAGGATTAAATAGTCGGCGAGCCTGTTTGGCTTTGACTTGCTCCACTAGGCTGCACATGCCAGATTGGCGGTGCTCCTGGAATCTAAGACAAGTTTTGGTAAAACAGTTTTGACAGCTAGGTAAGGCTGTATGCTTTAAGATTTAATAGTCGGGTGAGCGTGTTTGGCTTTGACTTGCGCCCCTAGGATGAAAATGCTGGAATAACACGGTTCCTGGCATCTAACACAAGTTTTGGTAAATCATTTTTGGCGGCCAGATGGGGCTATATGTTTTAAGATTTAATAGTCGGGAGAGCCTGTTTGGCTTTGACTTGCGCCCCTAGCATGCAAATGCTGCATTAACAGGGTTCCTGGTATCTGAGACAAGTTTTGGTAAAGCAGCTTTGGCAACTACGTAAGTCTGTATGTTTTAAGATTAAATTGTCGGGTGAGCCTGTTTGGCTTTGACTTGCTCCGTTAGGCTCCACATGCCAGATTGGCTTGGCTCCTGGAATCTAAGACAAGGTTTGGTAAAACAGTTTTGACAGCAGGGCAAGAGTGTATGTTTTAAGATTAAATAGTCGGTTGAGCCTGTTTGGCTTTGAGTTGCGCCCCTAGGATGCAAATGCTGGATTAACAGGGTTCCTGGTATCTGAAACAAGTTTTGGTAAGGCAATTTTGAGTACCAGGTGAGGCTGAATGTGTTAAGACTTAATAGTTGGGTGAGACTATTTTGCTTTGACTTGCTCCACTAGGATGCACATGCCAGATTGCCGGTGCTCCTGGAATCTAAGACAAGTTTTGGTAAAACAGTTTTGACAGCTAGGTAAGGCTGTATGCTTTAAGATTAAATAGTCGGGTGAGCGTGTTTGGCTTTGACTTGCGCCCCTAGGATGAAAATGCTGGACTAACAGGGTTCCTGGCATCTAAGACAAGTTTTGGTAAATCATTTTTGGCGGCCAGATGGGGCTATATGTTTTAAGATTTAATAGTCAGGAGAGCCTGTTTGGCTTTGACTTGCGCCCCTAGGATGCAAATGCTGCATTAACAGGGTTCCTGGTATCTGAGACAAGTTTTGGTAAAGCAGCTTTGGCAACTACGTTAGTCTGTATGTTTTAAGATTAAATTGTCGGGTGAGCCTGTTTGGCTTTGACTTGCTCCCCTAGGATGCAAATGCTGGATTAACAGGGTTCCTGGTATCTGAGACAAGTTTTGGTAAATCAGTTTTGGCGGCCAGATGGGGCTATATGTTTTAAAATTTAATAGTCGGGTGAGACTATTTGGCTTTGTCTTGCTCCCCTAAGCTGCAAAATGCTAGATTAAGAGGGTTCCTGGTAACTGAGATAAGTTTTGGTAAATCAGTTTTGGCTGCAAGATGGGGCTATATGTTTTAGGATTAAATAGTCGGCGAGCCTGTTTGGCTTTGACTTGCTCCACTAGGCTGCACATGCCAGATTGGCGGTGCTCCTGGAATCTAAGACAAGTTTTGGTAAAACAGTTTTGACAGCTAGGTAAGGCTGTATGCTTTAAGATTTAATAGTCGGGTGAGCGTGTTTGGCTTTGACTTGCGCCCCTAGGATGAAAATGCTGGAATAACACGGTTCCTGGCATCTAACACAAGTTTTGGTAAATCATTTTTGGCGGCCAGATGGGGCTATATGTTTTAAGATTTAATAGTCGGGAGAGCCTGTTTGGCTTTGACTTGCGCCCCTAGCATGCAAATGCTGCATTAACAAGGTTCCTGGTATCTGAGACAAGTTTTGGTAAAGCAGCTTTGGCAACTACGTAAGTCTGTATGTTTTAAGATTAAATTGTCGGGTGAGCCTGTTTGGCTTTGACTTGCTCCGTTAGGCTCCACATGCCAGATTGGCTTGGCTCCTGGAATCTAAGACAAGGTTTGGTAAAACAGTTTTGACAGCAGGGCAAGACTGTATGTTTTAAGATTAAATAGTCGGTTGAGCCTGTTTGGCTTTGAGTTGCGCCCCTAGGATGCAAATGCTGGATTAACAGGGTTCCTGGTATCTGAAACAAGTTTTGGTAAGGCAATTTTGAGTACCAGGTGAGGCTGAATGTGTTAAGACTTAATAGTTGGGTGAGACTATTTTGCTTTGACTTGCTCCACTAGGATGCACATGCCAGATTGCCGGTGCTCCTGGAATCTAAGACAAGTTTTGGTAAAACAGTTTTGACAGCTAGGTAAGGCTGTATGCTTTAAGATTAAATAGTCGGGTGAGCGTGTTTTGCTTTGACTTGCGCCCCTAGGATGAAAATGCTGGACTAACAGGGTTCCTGGCATCTAAGACAAGTTTTGGTAAATCATTTTTGGCGGCCAGATGGGGCTATATGTTTTAAGATTTAATAGTCAGGAGAGCCTGTTTGGCTTTGACTTGCGCCCCTAGGATGCAAATGCTGCATTAACAGGGTTCCTGATATCTGAGACAAGTTTTGGTAAAGCAGCTTTGGCAACTACGTTAGTCTGTATGTTTTAAGATTAAATTGTCGGGTGAGCCTGTTTGGCTTTGACTTGCTCCCCTAGGATGCAAATGCTGGATTAACAGGGTTCCTGGTATCTGAGACAAGTTTTGGTATATCAGTTTTGGCGGCCAGATGGGGCTATATGTTTTAAAATTTAATAGTCGGGTGAGACTATTTGGCTTTGTCTTGCTCCCCTAAACTGCAAAATGCTAGATTAATAGGGTTCCTGGTAACTGAGATAAGTTTTGATAAATCAGTTTTGGCTGCAAGATGGGGCTATATGTTTTAAGATTAAATAGTCGGTTGAGCCTGTTTTGGCTTTGAGTTGCGCCCCTAGGATGCAAATGCTGGATTAACAGGGTTCCTGGTATCTGAAACAAGTTTTGGTAAGGCAATTTTGAGTACCAGGTGAGGCTGAATGTGTTAAGACTTAATAGTTGGGCGAGACTATTTTGCTTTGACTTGCTCCCCTAGGCTGCAAATGCTAGCTTAACAGGGCTCCTGGTTTCTGAGGCAAGTTTTGGTAAAGCAGTTTTGGCAGCTACGTAAGTCTGTATGTTTTAAGATTAAACTGTCGGGTGAGCCTGTTTGGCTTTGACTTGCTCCCCTGGGCTCCACATGCCAGATTGGCGGGGCTCCTGGAATCTAAGACAAGTTTGGGTAAAACAGTTTTGACAGCTAGGTAAGGCTGTATGCTTTAAGTTTAAATAGTCGGGTGAGCGTGTTTGGCTTTGACTTGCGCCCATAGGATGCAAATGCTGGATTAACAGGGTTCCTCGTATCTGAAACAAGTTTTGGTAAGGCAATTTTGAGTTCCAGGTGAGGCTGAATGTGTTAAGACTTAATAGTCTGGTGAGACTATTTTGCTTTGACTTGCTCCCCTAGGCTGCAAGTGCTAGATTAACAGGTCTCCTGGTTACTAAGGCAAGTTTTGGTAAATCAGTTTTGGCAGCTACGTAAGTCTGTATGTTTTAAGATTAAATTGTCGGGAGAGCCTGTTTGGCTTTGACTTGCGCCCCTAAGATGCAAATGCTGGATAACCAGGGTTCCTGGAATCTGAGACAAGTTTTGGTAAGGCAATTCTGAGTTCCAGGTGAGGCTGAATGTGTTCAGACTTAATAGTCGGGTGAGACTATTTTGCTTTGACTTGCTCCTCTAGGCTTCAAATGCTAGATTAACAGGGCTCCTGGTTTCTAAGGCAAGTTTTGGTAAAGCAGTTTTGGCAGCCGGATGGGGCTGTATGTTTTAAGATTAAATTCTCGGGTGAGCCTGTTTGGTTTTGACTTGCTCCCCTAGGCTCCACATGCCAGATTGGCGGGGCTCCTGGAATCTAAGAAAAGGTTTGGAAAAACAGTTTTGGCAGCTGGGCAAGACTGTATGTTTTAAGATTAAATAGTCGGTTGAGCCTATTTGGCCTTGACTTGCGCCCCTAGGATGCAAATGCTGGATTAACATTGTTCCTGGTATCTGAAACAAGTTTTGGTATGGCAATTTTGAGTTCCAGGTGAGTCTGAATGTTTTAAGACTTAATAGTCGGATGAGCCTGTTTGGCTTTGACTTGCTCCACTAGGCTGCACATGCCAGATTGGCGGTGCTCCTGGGATCTAAGACAAATTTTGGTGAAACAGTTTTGACAGCTAGGTAAGGCTGTATGCTTTAAGATTAAATAGTCGGGTGAGCGTGCTTGGCTTTGACTTGCGCCCCTAGGATGCAAATGCTGGAATAACAGGGTTCCTGGTATCTAAGACAAGTTTTGGTAAATCATTTTTGGCGGCCAGATGGGGCTATATGTTTTAAGATTTAGTAGACGGGAGAGCCTGTTTGGCTTTGACTTGCGCCCCTAGGATGCAAATGCTGCATTAACAGGGTTCCTGGTATCTGAGACAAGTTTTGGTAAAGCAGCTTTGGCAACTACGTAAGTCTGTATGTTTTAAGATTAAATTGTCGGGTGAGCCTGTTTGGCTTTGACTTGCTCCCTTAGGCTCCACATGCCAGATTGGCTTGGCTCCTGGAATCTAAGACAAGGTTTAATAAAACAGTTTTGACAGCTGGGCAAGGCTCTATGTTTTAAGATTAAATAGTCGGTTGAGCCTGTTTGGCTTTTAGTTGCGCCCCTAGGATGCAGTTGCTGGATTAACAGGGTTCCTGGTATCTGAAACAAGTTTTGGTAAGGCAATTTTGAGTTCCAGGTGAGGCTGAATGTGTTAAGACTTAATAGTCTGGTGAGACTATTTTGCTTTGACTTGCTCCCCTAGGCTGCAAATGCTAGATTAACAGGGCTCCTGGTTTATAAGGCAAGTTTTGGTAAAGCAGTTTTGGCAGCTACGTAAGTCTGTATGTTTTAAGATTAAATTGTCGGATGAGCCTGTTTGGCTTTGACTTGCTCCCCGAGGCTCCACATGCCAGATTGGCGGGGCTCCTGGAATCTAAGACAAGGTTTGATAAAACAGTTTTGACAGCTGGGCAAGGCTCTATGTTTTAAGATTAAATAGTCGGTTGAGCCTGTTTGGCTTTAAGTTGCGCCCCTAGGATGCAGTTGCTGGATTAACAGGGTTCCTGGTATCTGAAACAAGTTTTGGTAAGGCAATTTTGAGTTCCAGGTGAGGCTGAATGTGTTAAGACTTAATAGTCTGGTGAGACTATTTTGCTTTGACTTGCTCCCCTAGGCTGCAAATGCTAGATTAACAGGGCTCCTGGTTTATAAGGCAAGTTTTGGTAAAGCAGTTTTGGCAGCTACGTAAGTCTGTATGTTTTAAGATTAAACTGTCGGGTGAGCCTGTTTGGCTTTGACTTGCTGCCCTAGGCTCCACATGCCAGATTGGCGGGGCTCCTGGAATCTAAGACAAGTTTTGGTAAAACAGTTTTGACAGCTAGGTAAGGCTGTATGCTTTAAGTTTAAATAGTCGGGTGAGCGTGTTTGGCTTTGACTTGCGCCCATAGGATGCAAATGCTGGATTAACAGGGTTCCTGGTATCTGAAACAAGTTTTGGTAAGGCAATTTTGAGTTCCATGTGAGGCTGAATGTGTTAAGACTTAATAGTCGGGTGAGACTATTTTGCTGGATTAACATTGTTCCTGGTATCTGAAACAAGTTTTGGTATGGCAATTTTGAGTTCCAGGTGAGTCTGAATGTTTTAAGACTTAATAGTCGGATGAGCCTGTTTGGCTTTGACTTGCTCCACTAGGCTGCGCATGCCAGATTGGCGGTGCTCCTGGGATCTAAGACAAATTTTGGTAAAACAGTTTTGACAGCTAGGTAAGGCTGTATGCTTTAAGATTAAATAGTCGGGTGAGCGTGCTTGGCTTTGACTTGCGCCCCTAGGATGCAAATGCTGGAATAACAGGGTTCCTGGTATCTAAGACAAGTTTTGGTAAATCATTTTTGGCGGCCAGATGGGGCTATATGTTTAAAGATTTAATAGTCTGGAGAGCCTGTTTGGCTTTGTCTTGCTCCCCTAGGCTGCAAATGCTGCATCAACAGGGATCCTGGTATCTGAGACAAGTTTTGGAAGACAGCTTTGGCAACTACGTAAGTCTGTATGTTTTAAGATTAAATTGTCGGGTGAGCCTGTTTGGCTTTGACTTGCTCCCTTAGGCTCCACATGCCAGATTGGCTTGGCTCCTGGAATCTAAGACAAGGCTTGGTAAAACAGTTTTGAAATCTGGGCAAGACTGTATGTTTTAAGATTAAATAGTCGGTTGAGCCTGTATGGCTTTTAGTTGCGCCCCTAGGATGCAAATGCTGGATTAACAGGTTTCCTGGTATCTGAAACAAGTTTTGGTAAGGCAATTTTGAGTTCCAGGTGAGGCTGAATGTGTTAAGACTTAATAGTCTGGTGAGACTATTTTGCTTTGAGTTGCTCCCCTAGGCTGCAAATGCTAGATTAACAGGGCTCCTGGATTCTAATTCAACTTTTGGTAAAGCAGTTTTGGCAGCTACGTAAGTCTGTATGTTTTAAGATTAAATTGTCGGATGAGCCTGTTTGGCTTTGACTTGCTCCCCTAGGCTCCACATGCCAGATGGGCGGGGCTCCTGGAATCTAAGACAAGTTTTGGTAAAACAGTTTTGACAGCTAGGTAAGGCTGTATGCTTAAAGATTAAATAGTCGGGTGAGCGTGTTTGGCTTTGACTTGCGCCCCTAGGATGCAAATGCTTGAATAACAGGGTTCAAGGTATCTAAGACAAGTTTTGGTAAATCATTTTTGTCGGCCAGATGGGGCTATATGTTTTAAGATTTAGTAGACGGGAGAGCCTGTTTGGCTTTGACTTGCGCCCCTAGGATGCAAATGCTGCATTAACAGGGTTCCTGGTATCTGAGACAAGTTTTGGTAAAGCAGCTTTGGCAACTACGTAAGTCTGTATGTTTTAAGATTAAATTGTCGGGTGAGCCTGTTTGGCTTTGACTTGCTCCCTTAGGCTCCACATGCCAGATTGGCTTGGCTCCTGGAATCTAAGACAAGGTTTAATAAAACAGTTTTGACAGCTGGGCAAGGCTCTATGTTTTAAGATTAAATAGTCGGTTGAGCCTGTTTGGCTTTTAGTTGCGCCCCTAGGATGCAGTTGCTGGATTAACAGGGTTCCTGGTATCTGAAACAAGTTTTGGTAAGGCAATTTTGAGTTCCAGGTGAGGCTGAATGTGTTAAGACTTAATAGTCTGGTGAGACTATTTTGCTTTGACTTGCTCCCCTAGGCTGCAAGTGCTAGATTAACAGGTCTCCTGGTTACTAAGGCAAGTTTTGGTAAATCAGTTTTGGCAGCTACGTAAGTCTGTATGTTTTAAGATTAAATTGTCGGGCGAGCCTGTTTGGCTTTGACTTGCGCCCCTAAGATGCAAATGCTGGATAACCAGGGTTCCTGGAATCTGAGACAAGTTTTGGTAAGGCAATTCTGAGTTCCAGGTGAGGCTGAATGTGTTCAGACTTAATAGTCGGGTGAGACTATTTTGCTTTGACTTGCTCCCCTAGGCTTCAAATGCTAGATTAACAGGGCTCCTGGTTTCTAAGGCAAGTTTTGGTAAAGCAGTTTTGGCAGCCGGATGGGGCTGTATGTTTTAAGATTAAATTCTCGGGTGAGCCTGTTTGGTTTTGACTTGCTCCCCTAGGCTCCACATGCCAGATTGGCGGGGCTCCTGGAATCTAAGAAAAGGTTTGGAAAAACAGTTTTGGCAGCTGGGCAAGACTGTATGTTTTAAGATTAAATAGTCGGTTGAGCCTATTTGGCCTTGACTTGCGCCCCTAGGATGCAAATGCTGGATTAACATTGTTCCTGGTATCTGAAACAAGTTTTGGTATGGCAATTTTGAGTTCCAGGTGAGTCTGAATGTTTTAAGACTTAATAGTCGGATGAGCCTGTTTGGCTTTGACTTGCTCCACTAGGCTGCACATGACAGATGGGCGGGGCTCCTGGAATCTAAGACAAGTTTTGGTAAAACAGTTTTGACAGCTAGGTAAGGCTGTATGCTTAAAGATTAAATAGTCGGGTGAGCGTGTTTGGCTTTGACTTGCGCCGCTAGGATGCAAATGCTGGAATAACAGGGTTCAAGGTATCTAAGACAAGTTTTGGTAAATCATTTTTGGCGGCCAGATGGGGCTATATGTTTTAAGATTTAGTAGACGGGAGAGCCTGTTTGGCTTTGACTTGCGCCCCTAGGATGCAAATGCTGCATTAACAGGGTTCCTGGTATCTGAGACAAGTTTTGGTAAAGCAGCTTTGGCAACTACGTAAGTCTGTATGTTTTAAGATTAAATTGTCGGGTGAGCCTGTTTGGCTTTGACTTGCTCCCTTAGGCTCCACATGCCAGATTGGCTTGGCTCCTGGAATCTAAGACAAGGTTTAATAAAACAGTTTTGACAGCTGGGCAAGGCTCTATGTTTTAAGATTAAATAGTCGGTTGAGCCTGTTTGGCTTTTAGTTGCGCCCCTAGGATGCAGTTGCTGGATTAACAGGGTTCCTGGTATCTGAAACAAGTTTTGGTAAGGCAATTTTGAGTTCCAGGTGAGGCTGAATGTGTTAAGACTTAATAGTCTGGTGAGACTATTTTGCTTTGACTTGCTCCCCTAGGCTGCAAATGCTAGATTAACAGGGCTCCTGGTTTATAAGGCAAGTTTTGGTAAAGCAGTTTTGGCAGCTACGTAAGTCTGTATGTTTTAAGATTAAATTGTCGGATGAGCCTGTTTGGCTTTGACTTGCTCCCCGAGGCTCCACATGCCAGATTGGCGGGGCTCCTGGAATCTAAGACAAGGTTTAATAAAACAGTTTTGACAGCTGGGCAAGGCTCTATGTTTTAAGATTAAATAGTCGGTTGAGCCTGTTTGGCTTTAAGTTGCGCCCCTAGGATGCAGTTGCTGGATTAACAGGGTTCCTGGTATCTGAAACAAGTTTTGGTAAGGCAATTTTGAGTTCCAGGTGAGGCTGAATGTGTTAAGACTTAATAGTCTGGTGAGACTATTTTGCTTTGACTTGCTCCCCTAGGCAGCAAATGCTAGATTAACAGGGCTCCTGGTTTATAAGGCAAGTTTTGGTAAAGCAGTTTTGGCAGCTACGTAAGTCTGTATGTTTTAAGATTAAACTGTCGGGTGAGCCTGTTTGGCTTTGACTTGCTGCCCTAGGCTCCACATGCCAGATTGGCGGGGCTCCTGGAATCTAAGACAAGTTTTGGTAAAACAGTTTTGACAGCTAGGTAAGGCTGTATGCTTTAAGTTTAAATAGTCGGGTGAGCGTGTTTGGCTTTGACTTGCGCCCATAGGATGCAAATGCTGGATTAACAGGGTTCCTGGTATCTGAAACAAGTTTTGGTAAGGCAATTTTGAGTTCCATGTGAGGCTGAATGTGTTAAGACTTAATAGTCGGGTGAGACTATTTTGCTGGATTAACATTGTTCCTGGTATCTGAAACAAGTTTTGGTATGGCAATTTTGAGTTCCAGGTGAGTCTGAATGTTTTAAGACTTAATAGTCGGATGAGCCTGTTTGGCTTTGACTTGCTCCACTAGGCTGCACATGCCAGATTGGCGGTGCTCCTGGGATCTAAGACAAATTTTGGTAAAACAGTTTTGACAGCTAGGTAAGGCTGTATGCTTTAAGATTAAATAGTCGGGTGAGCGTGCTTGGCTTTGACTTGCGCCCCTAGGATGCAAATGCTGGAATAACAGGGTTCCTGGTATCTAAGACAAGTTTTGGTAAATCATTTTTGGCGGCCAGATGGGGCTATATGTTTAAAGATTTAATAGTCTGGAGAGCCTGTTTGGCTTTGTCTTGCTCCCCTAGGCTGCAAATGCTGCATCAACAGGGATCCTGGTATCTGAGACAAGTTTTGGAAGACAGCTTTGGCAACTACGTAAGTCTGTATGTTTTAAGATTAAATTGTCGGGTGAGCCTGTTTGGCTTTGACTTGCTCCCTTAGGCTCCACATGCCAGATTGGCTTGGCTCCTGGAATCTAAGACAAGGCTTGGTAAAACAGTTTTGAAATCTGGGCAAGACTGTATGTTTTAAGATTAAATAGTCGGTTGAGCCTGTATGGCTTTTAGTTGCGCCCCTAGGATGCAAATGCTGGATTAACAGGTTTCCTGGTATCTGAAACAAGTTTTGGTAAGGCAATTTTGAGTTCCAGGTGAGGCTGAATGTGTTAAGACTTAATAGTCTGGTGAGACTATTTTGCTTTGAGTTGCTCCCCTAGGCTGCAAATGCTAGATTAACAGGGCTCCTGGATTCTAATTCAACTTTTGGTAAAGCAGTTTTGGCAGCTACGTAAGTCTGTATGTTTTAAGATTAAATTGTCGGATGAGCCTGTTTGGCTTTGACTTGCTCCCCTAGGCTCCACATGCCAGATGGGCGGGGCTCCTGGAATCTAAGACAAGTTTTGGTAAAACAGTTTTGACAGCTAGGTAAGGCTGTATGCTTAAAGATTAAATAGTCGGGTGAGCGTGTTTGGCTTTGACTTGCGCCCCTAGGATGCAAATGCTTGAATAACAGGGTTCAAGGTATCTAAGACAAGTTTTGGTAAATCATTTTTGTCGGCCAGATGGGGCTATATGTTTTAAGATTTAGTAGACGGGAGAGCCTGTTTGGCTTTGACTTGCGCCCCTAGGATGCAAATGCTGCATTAACAGGGTTCCTGGTATCTGAGACAAGTTTTGGTAAAGCAGCTTTGGCAACTACGTAAGTCTGTATGTTTTAAGATTAAATTGTCGGGTGAGCCTGTTTGGCTTTGACTTGCTCCCTTAGGCTCCACATGCCAGATTGGCTTGGCTCCTGGAATCTAAGACAAGGTTTAATAAAACAGTTTTGACAGCTGGGCAAGGCTCTGTTTTAAGATTAAATAGTCGGTTGAGCCTGTTTGGCTTTTAGTTGCGCCCCTAGGATGCAGTTGCTGGATTAACAGGGTTCCTGGTATCTGAAACAAGTTTTGGTAAGGCAATTTTGAGTTCCAGGTGAGGCTGAATGTGTTAAGACTTAATAGTCTGGTGAGACTATTTTGCTTTGACTTGCTCCCCTAGGCTGCAAATGCTAGATTAACAGGGCTCCTGGTTTATAAGGCAAGTTTTGGTAAAGCAGTTTTGGCAGCTACGTAAGTCTGTATGTTTTAAGATTAAATTGTCGGATGAGCCTGTTTGGCTTTGACTTGCTCCCCGAGGCTCCACATGCCAGATGGGCGGGGCTCCTGGAATCTAAGACAAGGTTTAATAAAACAGTTTTGACAGCTGGGCAAGGCTCTATGTTTTAAGATTAAATAGTCGGTTGAGCCTGTTTGGCTTTTAGTTGCGCCCCTAGGATGCAGTTGCTGGATTAACAGGGTTCCTGGTATCTGAAACAAGTTTTGGTAAGGCAATTTTGAGTTCCAGGTGAGGCTGAATGTGTTAAGACTTAATAGTCTGGTGAGACTATTTTGCTTTGACTTGCTCCCCTAGGCTGCAAATGCTAGATTAACAGGGCTCCTGGTTTATAAGGCAAGTTTTGGTAAAGCAGTTTTGGCAGCTACGTAAGTCTGTATGTTTTAAGATTAAACTGTCGGGTGAGCCTGTTTGGCTTTGACTTGCTCCCCTAGGCTCCACATGCCAGATTGGCGGGGCTCCTGGAATCTAAGACAAGTTTTGGTAAAACAGTTTTGACAGCTAGGTAAGGCTGTATGCTTTAAGTTTAAATAGTCGGGTGAGCGTGTTTGGCTTTGACTTGCGCCCATAGGATTCAAATGCTGGATTAACAGGGTTCCTGGTATCTGAAACAAGTTTTGGTAAGGCAATTTTGAGTTCCAGGTGAGGCTGAATGTGTTAAGACTTAATAGTCGGGTGAGACTATTTTGCTTTGACTTGCTCCCCTAGGCTGCAAGTGCTAGATTAACAGGGCTCCTGGTTTCTAAGGCAAGTTTTGGTAAAGCAGTTTTGGCAGCCAGATGGGGCTGTATGTTTTAAGATTAAATTCTCGGGTGAGCCTGTTTGGTCTTAACTTGCTCCCCTAGGCTCCACATGCCAGATTGGCGGGGCTCCTGGAATCTAAGACAAGGTTTGGTAAAACACTTTTGGCAGCTGGGCAAGACTGTATGTTTTAAGATTAAATAGTCGGTTGAGCCTATTTGGCCTTGACTTGCGCCCCTAGGATGCAAATGCTGGATTAACAGGGTTCCTGGTATCTGAAACAAGTTTTGGTATGGCAATTTTGAGTTCCAGGTGAGGCTGAATGTTTTATGTTTCGTGTGAGACTATTTGGCTTTGACTTTCTCCCCTAGGCGGCACATGCCAGATTGGCGGGGCTCCTGGAATCTAAAAAAGGTTTGGTAAAACAGTTTTAACAGCTACGTAAGTCTGTCTGTTTTAAGTTTAAATAGTCGGGTGAGTCTGTTTGACTTTGACTTGCTCCCCTAGGATGCAAATGCTGGATTAACAGGGTTCCTGGTATCTGAGACAAGTTTTGGTAAATCAGTTTTGGCGGCCAGATGGGGCTATATGTTTTAAAATTTAATAGTCGGGTGAGACCATTTGGCTTTGTCTTGCTCCCCTAAGCTGAAAAATGCTAGATTAAGAGGGTTCCTGGTAACTGAGATAAGTTTTGGTAAATCAGTTTTGGCTGCAAGATGGGGCTATATTTTTAGGATTAAATAGTCGGCGAGCCTGTTTGGCTTTGACTTGCTCCACTAGGCTGCACATGCCAGATTGGCGGTGCTCCTGGAATCTAAGACAAGTTTTGGTAAAACAGTTTTGACAGCTAGGAAAGGCTGTATGCTTTAAGATTTAATAGTCGGGTGAGCGTGTTTGGCTTTGACTTGCGCCCCTAGGATGAAAATGCTGGAATAACACGGTTCCTGGCATCTAACACAAGTTTTGGTAAATCATTTTTGGCGGCCAGATGGGGCTATATGTTTTAAGATTTAATAGTCGGGAGAGTCTGTTTGGCTTTGACTTGCGCCCCTAGCATGCAAATGCTGCATTAACAGGGTTCCTGGTATCTGAGACAAGTTTTGGTAAAGCAGCTTTGGCAACTACGTAAGTCTGTATGTTTTAAGATTAAATTGTCGGGTGAGCCTGTTTGGCTTTGACTTGCTCCCTTAGGCTCCACATGCCAGATTGGCTTGGCTCCTGGAATCTAAGACAAGGTTTGGTAAAACAGTTTTGACAGCAGGGCAAGACTGTATGTTTTAAGATTAAATAGTCGGTTGAGCCTGTTTGGCTTTGAGTTGCGCCCCTAGGATGCAAATGCTGGATTAACAGAGTTCCTGGTATCTGAAACAAGTTTTGGTAAGGCAATTTTGAGTACCAGGTGAGGCTGAATGTGTTAAGACTTAATAGTTGGGTGAGACTATTTTGCTTTGACTTGCTCCACTAGGATGCACATGCCAGATTGCCGGTGCTCCTGGAATCTAAGACAAGTTTTGGTAAAACAGTTTTGACAGCTAGGTAAGGCTGTATGCTTTAAGATTAAATAGTCGCGTGAGCGTGTTTGGCTTTGACTTGCGCCCCTAGGATGAAAATGCTGGACTAACAGGGTTCCTGGCATCTAAGACAAGTTTTGGTAAATCATTTTTGGCGGCCAGATGGGGCTATATGTTTTAAGATTTAATAGTCAGGAGAGCCTGTTTGGCTTTGTCTTGCTCCCCTAAGCTGCAAAATGCTAGATTAACAGGGTTCCTGGTAACTGAGATAAGTTTTGGTAAATCAGTTTTGGCAACTACGTTAGTATGTATGTTTTAAGATTAAATTGTCGGGTGAGCCTGTTTGGCTTTGACTTGCTCCCCTAGGATGCAAATGCTGGATTAACAGGGTTCCTGGTATCTGAGACAAGTTTTGGTAAATCAGTTTTGGCGGCCAGATGGGGCTATATGTTTTAAAATTTAATAGTCGGGTGAGACTATTTGGCTTTGTCTTGCTCCCCTAAGCTGCAAAATGCTAGATTAAGAGGGTTCCTGGTAACTGAGATAAGTTTTGGTAAATCAGTTTTGGCTGCAAGATGGGGCTATATGTCTTAGGATTAAATAGTCGGCGAGCCTGTTTGGCTTTGACTTGCTCCACTAGGCTGCACATGCCAGATTGGCGGTGCTCCTGGAATCTAAGACAAGTTTTGGTAAAACAGTTTTGACAGCAGGGCAAGACTGTTAGTTTTAAGATTAAATAGTCGGTTGAGCCTGTTTGGCTTTGAGTTGCGCCCCTAGGATGCAAATGCTGGATTAACAGGGCTCCTGGTATCTGAAACAAGTTTTGGTAAGGCAATTTTGAGTACCAGGTGAGGCTGAATGTGTTAAGACTTAATAGTTGGGCGAGACTATTTTGCTTTGACTTGCTCCCATAGGCTGCAAATGCTAGCTTAACAGGGCTCCTGGTTTCTGAGGCAAGTTTTGGTAAAGCAGTTTTGGCAGCTACGTAAGTCTGTATGTTTTAAGATTAAACTGTCGGGTGAGCCTGTTTGGCTTTGACTTGCTCACCTAGGCTCCACATGCCAGATTGGCGGGGCTCCTGGAATCTAAGACAAGTTTTGGTAAAACAGTTTTGACAGCTAGGTAAGGCTGTATGCTTTAAGTTTAAATAGTCGGGTGAGCGTGTTTGGCTTTGACTTGCGCCCATAGGATGCAAATGCTGGATTAGGGTTTCTGGTATCTGAAACAAGTTTTGGTAAGGCAATTTTGAGTTCCAGGTGAGGCTGAATGTGTTAAGACTTAATAGTCGGGTGAGACTATTTTGCTTTGACTTGCTCCCCTAGGCTGCAAGTGCTAGATTAACAGGGCTCCTGGTTTCTAAGGCAAGTTTTGGTAAAGCAGTTTTGGCAGCCAGATGGTTCTGTATGTTTAAAGATTAAATTCTCGGGTGAGCCTGTTTGGTTTTAACTTGCTCCCCTAGGCTCCACATGCCAGATTGGCGGGGCTCCTGGAATCTAAGACAAGGTTTGGTAAAACAGTTTTGGCAGCTGGGCAAGACTGTATGTTTTAAGATTAAATAGTCGGTTGAGCCTATTTGGCCTTGACTTGCGCCCCTAGGATGCAAATGCTGGATTAACAGGGTTCCTGGTATCTGAAACAAGTTTTGGTATGGCAATTTTGAGTTCCAGGTGAGGCTGAATGTTTTATGTTTCGTGTGAGACTATTTGGCTTTGACTTTCTCCCCTAGGCGGCACACGCCAGATTGGCGGGGCTCCTGGAATCTAAAAAAAGGTTTGGTAAAACAGTTTTAACAGCTACGTAAGTCTGTCTGTTTTAAGTTTAAATAGTCGGGTGAGTCTGTTTGACTTTGACTTGCTCCCCTAGGATGCAAATGCTGGATTAACAGGGTTCCTGGTATCTGAGAAGAGTTTTGGTAAATCAGTTTTGGCGGCCAGATGGGGCTATATGTTTTAAAATTTAATAGTCGGGTGAGACTATTTGGCTTTGTCTTGCTCCCCTAAGCTGCAAAATGCTAGATTAAGAGGGTTCCTGGTAACTGAGATAAGTTTTGGTAAATCAGTTTTGGCTGCAAGATGGGGCTATATGTTTTAGGATTAAATAGTCGGCGAGCCTGTTTGGCTTTGACTTGCTCCACTAGGCTGCACATGCCAGATTGGCGGTGCTCCTGGAATCTAAGACAAGTTTTGGTAAAACAGTTTTGACAGCTAGGTAAGGCTGTATGCTTTAAGATTTAATAGTCGGGTGAGCGTGTTTGGCTTTGACTTGCGCCCCTAGGATGAAAATGCTGGAATAACACGGTTCCTGGCATCTAACACAAGTTTTGGTAAATCATTTTTGGCGGCCAGATGGGGCTATATGTTTTAAGATTTAATAGTCGGGAGAGCCTGTTTGGCTTTGACTTGCGCCCCTAGCATGCAAATGCTGCATTAACAGGGTTCCTTGTATCTGAGACAAGTTTTGGTAAAGCAGCTTTGGCAACTACGTAAGTCTGTATGTTTTAAGATTAAATTGTCGGGTGAGCCTGTTTGGCTTTGACTTGCTCCCTTAGGCTCCACATGCCAGATTGGCTTGGCTCCTGGAATCTAAGACAAGGTTTGGTAAAACAGTTTTGACAGCAGGGCAAGACTGTATGTTTTAAGATTAAATAGTCGGTTGAGCCTGTTTGGCTTTGAGTTGCGCCCCTAGGATGCAAATGCTGGATTAACAGGGTTCCTGGTATCTGAAACAAGTTTTGGTAAGGCAATTTTGAGTACCAGGTGAGGCTGAATGTGTTAAGACTTAATAGTTGGGTGAGACTATTTAGCTTTGACTTGCTCCACTAGGATGCACATGCCAGATTGAGGTGCTCCTGGAATCTAAGACAAGTTTTGGTAAAACAGTTTTGACAGCTAGGTAAGGCTGTATGCTTTAAGATTAAATAGTCGGGTGAGCGTGTTTGGCTTTGACTTGCACCCCTAGGATGAAAATGCTGGACTAACAGGGTTCCTGGCATCTAGGACAAGTTTTGGTAAATCATTTTTGGCGGCCAGATGGGGCTATATGTTTTAAGATTTAATAGTCAGGAGAGCCTGTTTGGCTTTGACTTGCGCCCCTAGCATGCAAATGCTGCATTAACAGGGTTCCTTGTATCTGAGACAAGTTTTGGTAAAGCAGCTTTGGCAACTACGTAAGTCTGTATGTTTTAAGATTAAATTGTCGGGTGAGCCTGTTTGGCTTTGACTTGCTCCCTTAGGCTCCACATGCCAGATTGGCGGGGCTCCTGGAATCTAAGACAAGTTTTGGTAAAACAGTTTTGACAGCTAGGTAAGGCTGTATGCTTTAAGTTTAAATAGTCGGGTGAGCGTGTTTGGCTTTGACTTGCGCCCATAGGATGCAAATGCTGGATTAACAGGGTTCCTGGTATCTGAAACAAGTTTTGGTAAGGCAATTTTGAGTACCAGGTGAGGCTGAATGTGTTAAGACTTAATAGTTGGGTGAGACTATTTAGCTTTGACTTGCTCCACTAGGATGCACATGCCAGATTGAGGTGCTCCTGGAATCTAAGACAAGTTTTGGTAAAACAGTTTTGACAGCTAGGTAAGGCTGTATGCTTTAAGATTAAATAGTCGGGTGAGCGTGTTTGGCTTTGACTTGCACCCCTAGGATGAAAATGCTGGACTAACAGGGTTCCTGGCATCTAAGACAAGTTTTGGTAAATCATTTTTGGCGGCCAGATGGGGCTATATGTTTTAAGATTTAATAGTCAGGAGAGCCTGTTTGGCTTTGACTTGCGCCCCTAGCATGCAAATGCTGCATTAACAGGGTTCCTTGTATCTGAGACAAGTTTTGGTAAAGCAGCTTTGGCAACTACGTAAGTCTGTATGTTTTAAGATTAAATAGTCGAGTGAGACTATTTGGCTTTGTCTTGCTCCCCTAAGCTGCAAAATGCTAGATTAAGAGGGTTCCTGGTAACTGAGATAAGTTTTGGTAAATCAGTTTTGGCTGCAAGATGGGGCTATATGTTTTAAGATTAAATAGTCGGTTGAGCCTGTTTTGGCTTTGAGTTGCGCCTCTAGGATGCAAATGCTGGATTAACAGGGTTCCTGGTATCTGAAACAAGTTTTGGTAAGGCAATTTTGAGTACCAGGTGAGGCTGAATGTGTTAAGACTTAATAGTTGGGCGAGACTATTTTGCATTGACTTGCTCCCCTAGGCTGCAAATGCTAGCTTAACAGGGCTCCTGGTTTCTGAGGCAAGTTTTGGTAAAGCAGTTTTGGCAGCTACGTAAGTCTGTATGTTTTAAGATTAAACTGTCGGGTGAGCCTGTTTGGCTTTGACTTGCTCCCCTGGGCTCCACATGCCAGATTGGCGGGGCTCCTGGAATCTAAGACAAGTTTTGGTAAAACAGTTTTGACAGCTAGGTAAGGCTGTATGCTTTAAGTTTAAATAGTCGGGTGAGCGTGTTTGGCTTTGACTTGCGCCCATAGGATGCAAATGCTGGATTAACAGGGTTCCTGGTATCTGAAACAAGTTTTGGTAAGGCAATTTTGAGTTCCAGGTGAGGCTGAATGTGTTAAGACTTAATAGTCGGGTGAGACTATTTTGCTTTGACTTGCTCCCCTAGGCTGCAAGTGCTAGATTAACAGGTCTCCTGGTTTCTAAGGCAAGTTTTGGTAAATCAGTTTTGGCAGCTACGTAAGTCTGTATGTTTTAAGATTAAATTGTCGGGAGAGCCTGTTTGGCTTTGACTTGCGCCCCTAAGATGCAAATGCTGGATAACCAGGGTTCCTGGAATCTGAGACAAGTTTTGGTAAGGCAATTCTGAGTTCCAGGTGAGGCTGAATGTGTTCAGACTTAATAGTCGGGTGAGACTATTTTGCTTTGACTTGCTCCCCTAGGCTTCAAATGCTAGATTAACAGGGCTCCTGGTTTCTAAGGCAAGTTTTGGTAAAGCAGTTTTGGCAGCTACGTAAGTCTGTATGTTTTAAGATTAAATTGTCGGATGAGCCTGTTTGGCTTTGACTTGCTCCCCTAGGCTCCACATGCCAGATGGGCGGGGCTCCTGGAATCTAAGACAAGTTTTGGTAAAACAGTTTTGACAGCTAGGTAAGGCTGTATGCTTAAAGATTAAATAGTCGGTTGAGCGTGTTTGGCTTTGACTTGCGCCCCTAGGATGCAAATGCTGGAATAACAGGGTTCAAGGTATCTAAGACAAGTTTTGGTAAATCATTTTTGGCGGCCAGATGGGGCTATATGTTTTAAGATTTAGTAGACGGGAGAGCCTGTTTGGCTTTGACTTGCGCCCCTAGGATGCAAATGCTGCATTAACAGGGTTCCTGGTATCTGAGACAAGTTTTGGTAAAGCAGCTTTGGCAACTACGTAAGTCTGTATGTTTTAAGATTAAATTGTCGGGTGAGCCTGTTTGGCTTTGACTTGCTCCCTTAGGCTCCACATGCCAGATTGGCTTGGCTCCTGGAATCTAAGACAAGGTTTAATAAAACAGTTTTGACAGCTGGGCAAGGCTCTATGTTTTAAGATTAAATAGTCGGTTGAGCCTGTTTGGCTTTTAGTTGCGCCCCTAGGATGCAGTTGCTGGATTAACAGGGTTCCTGGTATCTGAAACAAGTTTTGGTAAGGCAATTTTGAGTTCCAGGTGAGGCTGAATGTGTTAAGACTTAATAGTCTGGTGAGACTATTTTGCTTTGACTTGCTCCCCTAGGCTGCAAATGCTAGATTAACAGGGCTCCTGGTTTAAAGGGCAAGTTTTGGTAAAGCAGTTTTGGCAGCTACGTAAGTCTGTATGTTTTAAGATTAAATTGTCGGATGAGCCTGTTTGCCTTTGACTTGCTCCCCGAGGCTCCACATGCCAGATTGGCGGGGCTCCTGGAATCTAAGACAAGTTTTGGTAAAACAGTTTTGACAGCTAGGTAAGGCTGTATGCTTAAAGATTAAATAGTCGGGTGAGCGTGTTTGGCTTTGACTTGCGCCCCTAGGATGCAAATGCTGGAATAACAGGGTTCAAGGTATCTAAGACAAGTTTTGGTAAATCATTTTTGGCGGCCAGATGGGGCTATATGTTTTAAGATTTAGTAGTCGGGAGAGCCTGTTTGGCTTTGACTTGCGCCCCTAGGATGCAAATGCTGCATTAACAGGGTTCCTGGTATCTGAGACAAGTTTTGGTAAAGCAGCTTTGGCAACTACGTAAGTCTGTATGTTTTAAGATTAAATAGTCGGGTGAGCCTGTTTGGCTTTGACTTGCTCCCTTAGGCTCCACATGCCAGATTGGCTTGGCTCCTGGAATCTAAGACAAGGTTTGGTAAAACAGTTTTGGCAGCTGGGCAAGACTGTATGTTTTAAGATTAAATAGTCGGTTGAGCCTATTTGGCCTTGACTTGCGCCCCTAGGATGCAAATGCTGGATTAACAGGGTTCCTGGTATCTGAAACAAGTTTTGGTAAGGCAATTTTGAGTTCCAGGTGAGGCTGAATGTGTTAAGACTTAATAGTCGGGTGAGACTATTTTGCTTTGACTTGCTCCCCTAGGCTGCAAGTGCTAGATTAACAGGTCTCCTGGTTTCTAAGGCAAGTTTTGGTAAATCAGTTTTGGCAGCTACGTAAGTCTGTATGTTTTAAGATTAAATAGTCGGGTGAGCCTGTTTGGCTTTGACTTGCTCCCTTAGGCTCCACATGCCAGATTGGCTTGGCTCTTGGAATCTAAGACAAGGTTTGGTAAAACAGTTTTGGCAGCTGGGCAAGACTGTATGTTTTAAGATTAAATAGTCGGTTGAGCCTATTTGGCCTTGACTTGCGCCCCTAGGATGCAAATGCTGGATTAACAGGGTTCCTGGTATCTGAAACAAGTTTTGGTAAGGCAATTTTGAGTTCCAGGTGAGGCTGAATGTGTTAAGACTTAATAGTCGGGTGAGACTATTTTGCTTTGACTTGCTCCCCTAGGCTGCAAGTGCTAGATTAACAGGTCTCCTGGTTTCTAAGGCAAGTTTTGGTAAATCAGTTTTGGCAGCTACGTAAGTCTGTATGTTTTAAGATTAAATTGTCGGGTGAGCCTGTTTGGCTTTGACTTGCTCCCTTAGGCTCCACATGCCAGATTGGCGGGGCTCCTGGAATCTAAGACAAGTTTTGGTAAAACAGTTTTGACAGCTAGGTAAGGCTGTATGCTTTAAGTTTAAATAGTCGGGTGAGCGTGTTTGGCTTTGACTTGCGCCCATAGGATGCAAATGCTGGATTAACAGGGTTCCTGGTATCTGAATCAAGTTTTGGTAAGGCAATTTTGAGTACCAGGTGAGGCTGAATGTGTTAAGACTTAATAGTTGGGTGAGACTATTTAGCTTTGACTTGCTCCACTAGGATGCACATGCCAGATTGAGGTGCTCCTGGAATCTAAGACAAGTTTTGGTAAAACAGTTTTGACAGCTAGGTAAGGCTGTATGCTTTAAGATTAAATAGTCGGGTGAGCGTGTTTGGCTTTGACTTGCACCCCTAGGATGAAAATGCTGGACTAACAGGGTTCCTGGCATCTAAGACAAGTTTTGGTAAATCATTTTTGGCGGCCAGATGGGGCTATATGTTTTAAGATTTAATAGTCAGGAGAGCCTGTTTGGCTTTGACTTGCGCCCCTAGCATGCAAATGCTGCATTAACAGGGTTCCTTGTATCTGAGACAAGTTTTGGTAAAGCAGCTTTGGCAACTACGTAAGTCTGTATGTTTTAAGATTAAATAGTCGAGTGAGACTATTTGGCTTTGTCTTGCTCCCCTAAGCTGCAAAATGCTAGATTAAGAGGGTTCCTGGTAACTGAGATAAGTTTTGGTAAATCAGTTTTGGCTGCAAGATGGGGCTATATGTTTTAAGATTAAATAGTCGGTTGAGCCTGTTTTGGCTTTGAGTTGCGCCTCTAGGATGCAAATGCTGGATTAACAGGGTTCCTGGTATCTGAAACAAGTTTTGGTAAGGCAATTTTGAGTACCAGGTGAGGCTGAATGTGTTAAGACTTAATAGTTGGGCGAGACTATTTTGCATTGACTTGCTCCCCTAGGCTGCAAATGCTAGCTTAACAGGGCTCCTGGTTTCTGAGGCAAGTTTTGGTAAAGCAGTTTTGGCAGCTACGTAAGTCTGTATGTTTTAAGATTAAACTGTCGGGTGAGCCTGTTTGGCTTTGACTTGCTCCCCTGGGCTCCACATGCCAGATTGGCGGGGCTCCTGGAATCTAAGACAAGTTTTGGTAAAACAGTTTTGACAGCTAGGTAAGGCTGTATGCTTTAAGTTTAAATAGTCGGGTGAGCGTGTTTGGCTTTGACTTGCGCCCATAGGATGCAAATGCTGGATTAACAGGGTTCCTGGTATCTGAAACAAGTTTTGGTAAGGCAATTTTGAGTTCCAGGTGAGGCTGAATGTGTTAAGACTTAATAGTCGGGTGAGACTATTTTGCTTTGACTTGCTCCCCTAGGCTGCAAGTGCTAGATTAACAGGTCTCCTGGTTTCTAAGGCAAGTTTTGGTAAATCAGTTTTGGCAGCTACGTAAGTCTGTATGTTTTAAGATTAAATTGTCGGGAGAGCCTGTTTGGCTTTGACTTGCGCCCCTAAGATGCAAATGCTGGATAACCAGGGTTCCTGGAATCTGAGACAAGTTTTGGTAAGGCAATTCTGAGTTCCAGGTGAGGCTGAATGTGTTCAGACTTAATAGTCAGGTGAGACTATTTTGCTTTGACTTGCTCCCCTAGGCTTCAAATGCTAGATTAACAGGGCTCCTGGTTTCTAAGGCAAGTTTTGGTAAAGCAGTTTTGGCAGCTACGTAAGTCTGTATGTTTTAAGATTAAATTGTCGGATGAGCCTGTTTGGCTTTGACTTGCTCCCCTAGGCTCCACATGCCAGATGGGCGGGGCTCCTGGAATCTAAGACAAGTTTTGGTAAAACAGTTTTGACAGCTAGGTAAGGCTGTATGCTTAAAGATTAAATAGTCGGTTGAGCGTGTTTGGCTTTGACTTGCGCCCCTAGGATGCAAATGCTGGAATAACAGGGTTCAAGGTATCTAAGACAAGTTTTGGTAAATCATTTTTGGCGGCCAGATGGGGCTATATGTTTTAAGATTTAGTAGACGGGAGAGCCTGTTTGGCTTTGACTTGCGCCCCTAGGATGCAAATGCTGCATTAACAGGGTTCCTGGTATCTGAGACAAGTTTTGGTAAAGCAGCTTTGGCAACTACGTAAGTCTGTATGTTTTAAGATTAAATTGTCGGGTGAGCCTGTTTGGCTTTGACTTGCTCCCTTAGGCTCCACATGCCAGATTGGCTTGGCTCCTGGAATCTAAGACAAGGTTTAATAAAACAGTTTTGACAGCTGGGCAAGGCTCTATGTTTTAAGATTAAATAGTCGGTTGAGCCTGTTTGGCTTTTAGTTGCGCCCCTAGGAAGCAGTTGCTGGATTAACAGGGTTCCTGGTATCTGAAACAAGTTTTGGTAAGGCAATTTTGAGTTCCAGGTGAGGCTGAATGTGTTAAGACTTAATAGTCTGGTGAGACTATTTTGCTTTGACTTGCTCCCCTAGGCTGCAAATGCTAGATTAACAGGGCTCCTGGTTTAAAGGGCAAGTTTTGGTAAAGCAGTTTTGGCAGCTACGTAAGTCTGTATGTTTTAAGATTAAATTGTCGGATGAGCCTGTTTGCCTTTGACTTGCTCCCCGAGGCTCCACATGCCAGATTGGCGGGGCTCCTGGAATCTAAGACAAGTTTTGGTAAAACAGTTTTGACAGCTAGGTAAGGCTGTATGCTTAAAGATTAAATAGTCGGGTGAGCGTGTTTGGCTTTGACTTGCGCCCCTAGGATGCAAATGCTGGAATAACAGGGTTCAAGGTATCTAAGACAAGTTTTGGTAAATCATTTTTGGCGGCCAGATGGGGCTATATGTTTTAAGATTTAGTAGTCGGGAGAGCCTGTTTGGCTTTGACTTGCGCCCCTAGGATGCAAATGCTGCATTAACAGGGTTCCTGGTATCTGAGACAAGTTTTGGTAAAGCAGCTTTGGCAACTACGTAAGTCTGTATGTTTTAAGATTAAATAGTCGGGTGAGCCTGTTTGGCTTTGACTTGCTCCCTTAGGCTCCACATGCCAGATTGGCTTGGCTCCTGGAATCTAAGACAAGGTTTGGTAAAACAGTTTTGGCAGCTGGGCAAGACTGTATGTTTTAAGATTAAATAGTCGGTTGAGCCTATTTGGCCTTGACTTGCGCCCCTAGGATGCAAATGCTGGATTAACAGGGTTCCTGGTATCTGAAACAAGTTTTGGTAAGGCAATTTTGAGTTCCAGGTGAGGCTGAATGTGTTAAGACTTAATAGTCGGGTGAGACTATTTTGCTTTGACTTGCTCCCCTAGGCTGCAAGTGCTAGATTAACAGGTCTCCTGGTTTCTAAGGCAAGTTTTGGTAAATCAGTTTTGGCAGCTACGTAAGTCTGTATGTTTTAAGATTAAATAGTCGGGTGAGCCTGTTTGGCTTTGACTTGCTCCCTTAGGCTCCACATGCCAGATTGGCTTGGCTCTTGGAATCTAAGACAAGGTTTGGTAAAACAGTTTTGGCAGCTGGGCAAGACTGTATGTTTTAAGATTAAATAGTCGGTTTAGCCTATTTGGCCTTGACTTGCGCCCCTAGGATGCAAATGCTGGATTAACAGGGTTCCTGGTATCTGAAACAAGTTTTGGTATGGCAATTTTGAGTTCCAGGTGAGGCTGAATGTTTTATGTTTCGTGTGAGACTATTTGGCTTTGACTTTCTCCCCTAGGCGGCACATGCCAGATTGGCGGGGCTCCTGGAATCTAAAAAAGGTTTGGTAAAACAGTTTTAACAGCTACGTAAGTCTGTCTGTTTTAAGTTTAAATAGTCGGGTGAGTCTGTTTGACTTTGACTTGCTCCCCTAGGATGCAAATGCTGGATTAACAGGGTTCCTGGTATCTGAGACAAGTTTTGGTAAATCAGTTTTGGCGGCCAGATGGGGCTATATGTTTTAAAATTTAATAGTCGGGTGAGACTATTTGGCTTTGTCTTGCTCCCCTAAGCTGCAAAATGCTAGATTAAGAGGGTTCCTGGTAACTGAGATAAGTTTTGGTAAATCAGTTTTGGCTGCAAGATGGGGCTATATGTTTTAGGATTAAATAGTCGGCGAGCCTGTTTGGCTTTGACTTGCTCCACTAGGCTGCACATGCCAGATTGGCGGTGCTCCTGGAATCTAAGACAAGTTTTGGTAAAACAGTTTTGACAGCTAGGTAAGGCTGTATGCTTTAAGATTTAATAGTCGGGTGAGCGTGTTTGGCTATGACTTGCGCCCCTAGGATGAAAATGCTGGAATAACACGGTTCCTGGCATCTAACACAAGTTTTGGTAAATCATTTT
This sequence comes from Drosophila kanekoi, assembly GCA_037075305.1. Classification (NCBI taxonomy): domain Eukaryota; kingdom Metazoa; phylum Arthropoda; class Insecta; order Diptera; family Drosophilidae; genus Drosophila; species Drosophila kanekoi. The sequence goes on along the minus strand of JBAMCE010000444.1, from coordinate 203,152 downwards.
TGGCGGCCAGATGGGGCTATATGTTTTAAGATTTAATAGTCGGGAGAGTCTGTTTGGCTTTGACTTGCGCCCCTAGCATGCAAATGCTGCATTAACAGGGTTCCTGGTATCTGAGACAAGTTTTGGTAAAGCAGCTTTGGCAACTACGTAAGTCTGTATGTTTTAAGATTAAATTGTCGGGTGAGCCTGTTTGGCTTTGACTTGCTCCCTTAGGCTCCACATGCCAGATTGGCTTGGCTTTTGGAATCTAAGACAAGGTTTGGTAAAACAGTTTTGACAGCAGGGCAAGACTGTATGTTTTAATATTAAATAGTCGGTTGAGCCTGTTTGGCTTTGAGTTGCGCCCCTAGGATGCAAATGCTGGATTAACAGGGTTCCTGGTATCTGAAACAAGTTTTGGTAAGGCAATTTTGAGTACCAGGTGAGGCTGAATGTGTTAAGACTTAATAGTTGGGTGAGACTATTTTGCTTTGACTTGCTCCACTAGGATGCACATGCCAGATTGCCGGTGCTCCTGGAATCTAAGACAAGTTTTGGTAAAACAGTTTTGACAGCTAGGTAAGGCTGTATGCTTTAAGATTAAATAGTCGCGTGAGCGTGTTTGGCTTTGACTTGCGCCCCTAGGATGAAAATGCTGGACTAACAGGGTTCCTGGCATCTAAGACAAGTTTTGGTAAATCATTTTTGGCGGCCAGATGCTATATGTTTTAAGATTTAATAGTCAGGAGAGCCTGTTTGGCTTTGTCTTGCTCCCCTAAGCTGCAAAATGCTAGATTAACAGGGTTCCTGGTAACTGAGATAAGTTTTGGTAAATCAGTTTTGGCTGCAAGATGGGGCTATATGTTTTAGGATTAAATAGTCGGCGAGCCTGTTTGGCTTTGACTTGCTCCACTAGGCTGCACATGCCAGATTGGCGGTGCTCCTGGAATTTAAGACAAGGTTTGGTAAAACAGTTTTGACAGCAGGGCAAGACTGTATGTTTTAAGATTAAATAGTCGGTTGAGCCTGTTTGGCTTTGAGTTGCGCCCCTAGGATGCAAATGCTGGATTAACAGGGCTCCTGGTATCTGAAACAAGTTTTGGTAAGGCAATTTTGAGTACCAGGTGAGGCTGAATGTGTTAAGACTTAATAGTTGGGCGAGACTATTTTGCTTTGACTTGCTCCCATAGGCTGCAAATGCTAGCTTAACAGGGCTCCTGGTTTCTGAGGCAAGTTTTGGTAAAGCAGTTTTGGCAGCTACGTAAGTCTGTATGTTTTAAGATTAAACTGTCGGGTGAGCCTGTTTGGCTTTGACTTGCTCACCTAGGCTCCACATGCCAGATTGGCGGGGCTCCTGGAATCTAAGACAAGTTTTGGTAAAACAGTTTTGACAGCTAGGTAAGGCTGTATGCTTTAAGTTTAAATAGTCGGGTGAGCGTGTTTGGCTTTGACTTGCGCCCATAGGATGCAAATGCTGGATTAACAGGGTTCCTGGCATCTAACACAAGTTTTGGTAAATCATTTTTGGCGGCCAGATGGGGCTATATGTTTTAAGATTTAATAGTCGGGAGAGTCTGTTTGGCTTTGACTTGCGCCCCTAGCATGCAAATGCTGCATTAACAGGGTTCCTGGTATCTGAGACAAGTTTTGGTAAAGCAGCTTTGGCAACTACGTAAGTCTGTATGTTTTAAGATTAAATTGTCGGGTGAGCCTGTTTGGCTTTGACTTGCTCCCTTAGGCTCCACATGCCAGATTGGCTTGGCTCCTGGAATCTAAGACAAGGTTTGGTAAAACAGTTTTGACAGCAGGGCAAGACTGTATGCTTTAAGATTAAATAGTCGGTTGAGCCTGTTTGGCTTTGAGTTGCGCCCCTAGGATGCAAATGCTGGATTAACAGGGTTCGTGGTATCTGAAACAAGTTTTGGTAAGGCAATTTTGAGTACCAGGTGAGGCTGAATGTGTTAAGACTTAATAGTTGGGTGAGACTATTTAGCTTTGACTTGCTCCACTAGGATGCACATGCCAGATTGCCGGTGCTCCTGGAATCTAAGACAAGTTTTGGTAAAACAGTTTTGACAGCTAGGTAAGGCTGTATGCTTTAAGATTAAATAGTCGGGTGAGCGTGTTTGGCTTTGACTTGCACCCCTAGGATGAAAATGCTGGACTAACAGGGTTCCTGGCATCTAAGACAAGTTTTGGTAAATCATTTTTGGCGGCCAGATGGGGCTATATGTTTTAAGATTTAATAGTCAGGAGAGCCTGTTTGGCTTTGACTTGCGCCCCTAGGATGCAAATGCTGCATTAACAGGGTTCCTGGTATCTGAGACAAGTTTTGGTAAAGCAGCTTTGGCAACTACGTTAGTCTGTATGTTTTAAGATTAAATTGTCGGGTGAGCCTGTTTGGCTTTGACTTGCTCCCCTAGGATGCAAATGCTGGATTAACAGGGTTCCTGGTATCTGAGACAAATTTTGGTAAATCAGTTTTGGCGGCTAGATGGGGCTATATGTTTTAAAATTTAATAGTCGGGTGAGACTATTTGGCTTTGTCTTGCTCCCCTAAGCTGCAAAATGCTAGATTAAGAGGGTTCCTGGTAACTGAGATAAGTTTTGGTAAATCAGTTTTGGCTGCAAGATGGGGCTATATGTTTTAAGATTAAATAGTCGGTTGAGCCTGTTTTGGCTTTGAGTTGCGCCCCTAGGATGCAAATGCTGGATTAACAGGGTTCCTGGTATCTGAAACAAGTTTTGGTAAGGCAATTTTGAGTACCAGGTGAGGCTGAATGTGTTAAGACTTAATAGTTGGGCGAGACTATTTTGCTTTGACTTGCTCCCCTAGGCTGCAAATGCTAGCTTAACAGGGCTCCTGGTTTCTGAGGCAAGTTTTGGTAAAGCAGTTTTGGCAGCTACGTAAGTCTGTATGTTTTAAGATTAAACTGTCGGGTGAGCCTGTTTGGCTTTGACTTGCTCCCCTGGGCTCCACATGCCAGATTGGCGGGGCTCCTGGAATCTAAGACAAGTTTTGGTAAAACAGTTTTGACAGCTAGGTAAGGCTGTATGCTTTAAGTTTAAATAGTCGGGTGAGCGTGTTTGGCTTTGACTTGCGCCCATAGGATGCAAATGCTGGATTAACAGGGTTCCTGGTATCTGAAACAAGTTTTGGTAAGGCAATTTTGAGTTCCAGGTGAGGCTGAATGTGTTAAGACTTAATAGTCGGGTGAGACTATTTTGCTTTGACTTGCTCCCCTAGGCTGCAAGTGCTAGATTAACAGGTCTCCTGGTTTCTAAGGCAAGTTTTGGTAAATCAGTTTTGGCAGCTACGTAAGTCTGTATGTTTTAAGATTAAATTGTCGGGAGAGCCTGTTTGGCTTTGACTTGCGCCCCTAAGATGCAAATGCTGGATAACCAGGGTTCCTGGAATCTGAGACAAGTTTTGGTAAGGCAATTCTGAGTTCCAGGTGAGGCTGAATGTGTTCAGACTTAATAGTCGGGTGAGACTATTTTGCTTTGACTTGCTCCCCTAGGCTTCAAATGCTAGATTACCAGGGCTCCTGGTTTCTAAGGCAAGTTTTGGTAAAGCAGTTTTGGCAGCCGGATGGGGCTGAATGTTTTAAGATTAAATTCTCGGGTGAGCCTGTTTGGTTTTGACTTGCTCCCCTAGGCTCCACATGCCAGATTGGCGGGGCTCCTGGAATCTAAGACAAGGTTTGGAAAAACAGTTTTGGCAGCTGGGCAAGACTGTATGTTTTAAGATTAAATAGTCGGTTGAGCCTATTTGGCCTTGACTTGCGCCCCTAGGATGCAAATGCTGGATTAACATTGTTCCTGGTATCTGAAACAAGTTTTGGTATGGCAATTTTGAGTGCCAGGTGAGTCTGAATGTTTTAAGACTTAATAGTCGGATGAGCCTGTTTGGCTTTGACTTGCTCCACTAGGCTGCACATGCCAGATTGGCGGTGCTCCTGGGATCTAAGACAAATTTTGGTAAAACAGTTTTGACAGCTAGGTAAGGCTGTATGCTTTAAGATTAAATAGTCGGGTGAGCGTGCTTGGCTTTGACTTGCGCCCCTAGGATGCAAATGCTGGAATAACAGGGTTCCTGGTATCTAAGACAAGTTTTGGTAAATCATTTTTGGCGGCCAGATGGGGCTATATGTTTAAAGATTTAATAGTCTGGAGAGCCTGTTTGGCTTTGTCTTGCTCCCCTAGGCTGCAAATGCAGCATCAACAGGGATCCTGGTATCTGAGACAAGTTTTGGAAAACAGCTTTGGCAACTACGTAAGTCTGTATGTTTTAAGATTAAATTGTCGGGTGAGCCTGTTTGGCTTTGACTTGCTCCCTTAGGCTCCACATGCCAGATTGGCTTGGCTCCTGGAATCTAAGACAAGGCTTGGTAAAACAGTTTTGACAGCTGGGCAAGACTGTATGTTTTAAGATTAAATAGTCGGTTGAGCCTGTATGGCTTTTAGTTGCGCCCCTAGGATGCAAATGCTGGATTAACAGGTTTCCTGGTATCTGAAACAAGTTTTGGTAAGGCAATTTTGAGTTCCAGGTGAGGCTGAATGTGTTAAGACTTAATAGTCTGGTGAGACTATTTTGCTTTGAGTTGCTCCCCTAGGCTGCAAATGCTAGATTAACAGGGCTCCTGGATTCTAATTCAACTTTTGGTAAAGCAGTTTTGGCAGCTACGTAAGTCTGTATGTTTTAAGATTAAATTGTCGGATGAGCCTGTTTGGCTTTGACTTGCTCCCCTAGGCTCCACATGCCAGATGGGCGGGGCTCCTGGAATCTAAGACAAGTTTTGGTAAAACAGTTTTGACAGCTAGGTAAGGCTGTATGCTTAAAGATTAAATAGTCGGGTGAGCGTGTTTGGCTTTGACTTGCGCCCCTAGGATGCAAATGCTGGAATAACAGGGTTCAAGGTATCTAAGACAAGTTTTGGTAAATCATTTTTGGCGGCCAGATGGGGCTATATGTTTTAAGATTTAGTAGACGGGAGAGCCTGTTTGGCTTTGACTTGCGCCCCTAGGATGCAAATGCTGCATTAACAGGGTTCCTGGTATCTGAGACAAGTTTTGGTAAAGCAGCTTTGGCAACTACGTAAGTCTGTATGTTTTAAGATTAAATTGTCGGGTGAGCCTGTTTGGCTTTGACTTGCTCCCTTAGGCTCCACATGCCAGATTGGCTTGGCTCCTGGAATCTAAGACAAGGTTTAATAAAACAATTTTGACAGCTGGGCAAGGCTCTATGTTTTAAGATTAAATAGTCGGTTGAGCCTGTTTGGCTTTTAGTTGCGCCCCTAGGATGCAGTTGCTGGATTAACAGGGTTCCTGGTATCTGAAACAAGTTTTGGTAAGGCAATTTTGAGTTCCAGATGAGGCTGAATGTGTTAAGACTTAATAGTCTGGTGAGACTATTTTGCTTTGACTTGCTCCCCTAGGCTGCAAATGCTAGATTAACAGGGCTCCTGGTTTAAAGGGCAAGTTTTGGTAAAGCAGTTTTGGCAGCTACGTAAGTCTGTATGTTTTAAGATTAAATTGTCGGATGAGCCTGTTTGGCTTTGACTTGCTCCCCGAGGCTCCACATGCCAGATTGGCGGGGCTCCTGGAATCTAAGACAAGTTTTGGTAAAACAGTTTTGACAGCTAGGTAAGGCTGTATGCTTAAAGATTAAATAGTCGGGTGAGCGTGTTTGGCTTTGACTTGCGCCCCTAGGATGCAAATGCTGGAATAACAGGGTTCAAGGTATCTAAGACAAGTTTTGGTAAATCATTTTTGGCGGCCAGATGGGGCTATATGTTTTAAGATTTAGTAGTCGGGAGAGCCTGTTTGGCTTTGACTTGCGCCCCTAGGATGCAAATGCTGCATTAACAGGGTTCCTGGTATCTGAGACAAGTTTTGGTAAAGCAGCTTTGGCAACTACGTAAGTCTGTATGTTTTAAGATTAAATAGTCGGTTGAGCCTGTTTGGCTTTGAGTTGCGCCCCTAGGATGCAAATGCTGGATTAACAGGGTTCCTGGTATCTGAAACAAGTTTTGGTAAGGCAAATTTGAGTTCCAGGTGAGGCTAATTGTGTTAAGACTTAATAGTCGGGTGAGACTATTTTTCTTTGACTTGCTCCCCTAGGCTGCAAATGCTAGATTAACAGGGCTCCTGGTTTCTAAGGCAAGTTTACGTAAAGCAGTTTTGACAGCTACGTAAGTCTGTATGTTTTAAGATTAAATTGTCGGGTGAGCCTGTTTGGCTTTGACTTGCTCCCCTAGGCTCCACATGCCAGATTGGCGGGGCTCCTGGAATCTAAGACAATTTTTGGTAAAACAGTTTTGACAGCTAGGTAAGGCTGTATGCTTTAAGATTAAATAGTCGGTTGAGCCTGTTTGGCTTTGACTTGCTCCCCTAGGCGCCACATGCAAGATTGGCGGGGCTCCTGGAATCTAAGACAAGTTTTGGTAAAACAGTTTTGACAGCTAAGTAAGGCTGTATGTATTAAGATTAAATAATCGGTTGAGCCTGTTTGGCTTTGACTTGCTCCCCTAGGATGCAAATGCCAGATTAACAGGGTTCCTGGTATCTAAGACAAGTTTTGGTAAATCAATTTTGGCGGCCAGATGGTGCTATATGTTTTAAGAATTAATAGTCGGGTGAGCCTGTTTGGCTTTGACTTGCGCCCCTAGGATACAAATGCTGCATTAACAGGGTTCCTGGTATCTGAGACAAGTTTTGGTAAATCAGTTTTGGCGGCCAGATGGGGCTATATGTTTTAAGATTTAATAGTCGGGTGAGGCTATTTTGCTTTGACTTGCTCCCCTAGGCTGCAAATGCTAGATTAACAGGGCTCCTGGTTTCTAAGGCAAGTTTTGGTAAAGCAGTTTTGGCAGCTACGTAAGTCTGTATGTTTTAAGATTAAATTGTCGGGTGAGCCTGTTTGGTTTTGACTTGCGCCCCTAGGATATAAATGCTGCATAAACAGGGTTCCTGGTATCTGAGCAAGTTTTGGTAAAGCAGCTTAGGCAACTACGTAAGTCTGTATGTTTTAAGATTAAATTGTCGGGTGAGCCTGTTTGGCTTTGACTTGCTCCCTTAGGCTCCACATGCCAGATTGGCTTGGCTCCTGGAATCTAAGAAAAGGTTTAATAAAACAGTTTTGACAGCTGGGCAAGGCTGTATGCTTAAAGATTAAATAGTCGGGTGAGCGTGTTTGGCTTTGAGTTGCGCCCCTAGGATGCAAATGCTGGATTAACAGGGTTCCTGGTATCTAAGACAAGTTTTGGTAAATCAATTTTGGCGGCCAGATGGGGCTATTTGTGTTAAGATTTAATAGTCGGGTGAGCCTGTTTGGCTTTGACTTGCGCCCCTAGGATATAAATGCTGCATTAACAGGGTTCCTGGTATCTGAGCAAGTTTTGGTAAAGCAGCTTAGGCAACTACGTAAGTCTGTATGTTTTAAGATTAAATTGTCGGGTGAGCCTGTTTGGCTTTGACTTGCTCCCTTAGGCTCCACATGCCAGATTGGCTTGGCTCCTGGAATCTAAGAAAAGGTTTAATAAAACAGTTTTGACAGCTGGGCAAGGCTGTATGTTTTAAGATTAAATAGTCGGTTGAGCCTGTTTGGCTTTGAGTTGCGCCCCTAGGATGCAAATGCTGGATTAACAGGGTTCCTGGTATCTGAAACAAGTTTTGGTAAGGCAATTTTGAGTTCCAGGTGAGGCTGAATGTGTTAAGATTTCATAGTCGGGTGAGGCTATTTTGCTTTGACTTGCTCCCCTAGGCTGCAAATGCTAGATTAACAGGGCTCCTGGTTTATAAGGCAAGTTTTGGTAAAGCAGTTTTGGCAGCTACGTAAGTCTGTATGTTTTAAGATTAAATTGTCGGATGAGCCTGTTTGGCTTTGACTTGCTCCCCGAGGCTCCACATGCCAGATTGGCGGGGCTCCTGGAATCTAAGACAAGTTTTGGTAAAACAGTTTTGACAGCTAGGTAAGGCTGTATGCTTAAAGATTAAATAGTCGGGTGAGCGTGTTTGGCTTTGACTTGCGCCCCTAGGATGCAAATGCTGGAATAACAGGGTTCAAGGTATCTAAGACAAGTTTTGGTAAATCAGTTTTGGCGGCCAGATGGGGCTATATGTTTTAAGATTTAATAGTCGGGTGAGCCTGTTTGGCTTTGACTTGCGCCCCTAGGATGCAAATGCTGCATTAACAATGTTCCTGGTATCTGAGTCAAGTTTTGGTAAAACAGTTTTGACAGCTAGGTAAGGCTGTATGCTTTAAGATTAAATAGTCGGGTGAGGGTGTTTGGCTTTGTCTTGCGCCCCTAGGATGCAAATGCTGGAATAATAGGGTTCCTGGTATCTAAGACATGTTTTGGTAAGTCAGTTTTGGCGGCCAGATGGGGCTATATGTTTTAAGATTTAATAGTTTGGTGACCCTGTTTGGCTTTGACTTGCGCCCCTAGGATGCAAATGCTGGATTAACAGGGTTCCTGGTATCTGAGACAAGTTTTGGTAAGGCAAATTTGAGTTCCAGGTGAGGCTAATTGTGTTAAGACTTAATAGTCGGGTGAGACTATTTTTCTTTGACTTGCTCCCCTAGGCTGCAAATGCTAGATTAACAGGGCTCCTGGTTTCTAAGGCAAGTTTACGTAAAGCAGTTTTGACAGCTACGTAAGTCTGTATGTTTTAAGATTAAATTGTCGGGTGAGCCTGTTTGGCTTTGACTTGCTCCCCTAGGCTCCACATGCCAGATTGGCGGGGCTCCTGGAATCTAAGACAATTTTTGGTAAAACAGTTTTGACAGCTAGGTAAGGCTGTATGCTTTAAGATTAAATAGTCGGTTGAGCCTGTTTGGCTTTGACTTGCTCCCCTAGGCGCCACATGCAAGATTGGCGGGGCTCCTGGAATCTAAGACAAGTTTTGGTAAAACAGTTTTGACAGCTAGGTAAGGCTGTATGTATTAAGATTAAATAATCGGTTGAGCCTGTTTGGCTTTGACTTGCTCCCCTAGGATGCAAATGCCAGATTAACAGGGTTCCTGGTATCTAAGACAAGTTTTGGTAAATCAATTTTGGCGGCCAGATGGTGCTATATGTTTTAAGAATTAATAGTCGGGTGAGCCTGTTTGGCTTTGACTTGCGCCCCTAGGATACAAATGCTGCATTAACAGGGTTCCTGGTATCTGAGACAAGTTTTGGTAAATCAGTTTTGGCGGCCAGATGGGGCTATATGTTCTAAGATTTAATAGTCGGGTGAGGCTATTTTGCTTTGACTTGCTCCCCTAGGCTGCAAATGCTAGATTAACAGGGCTCCTGGTTTCTAAGGCAAGTTTTGGTAAAGCTGTTTTGGCAGCTACGTAAGTCTGTATGTTTTAAGATTAAATTGTCGGGTGAGCCTGTTTGGTTTTGACTTGCTCCCCTAGGATGCAAATGCTGGATTAACAGGGTTCCTGGTATCTAAGACAAGTTTTGGTAAATCAATTTTGGCGGCCAGATGGGGCTATTTGTCTTAAGATTTAATAGTCGGGTGAGCCTGTTTGGCTTTGACTTGCGCCCCTAGGATATAAATGCTGCATTAACAGGGTTCCTGGTATCTGAGACAAGTTTTGGTAAAGCAGCTTAGGCAACTACGTAAGTCTGTATGTTTTAAGATTAAATTGTCGGGTGAGCCTGTTTGGCTTTGACTTGCTCCCTTAGGCTCCACATGCCAGATTGGCTTGGCTCCTGGAATCTAAGAAAAGGTTTAATAAAACAGTTTTGACAGCTGGGCAAGGCTGTATGTTTTAAGATTAAATAGTCGGTTGAGCCTGTTTGGCTTTGAGTTGCGCCCCTAGGATGCAAATGCTGGATTAACAGGGTTCCTGGTATCTGAAACAAGTTTTGGTAAGGCAATTTTGAGTTCCAGGTGAGGCTGAATGTGTTAAGATTTAATAGTCGGGTGAGGCTATTTTGCTTTGACTTGCTCCCCTAGGCTGCAAATGCTAGATTAACAGGGCTCCTGGTTTATAAGGCAAGTTTTGGTAAAGCAGTTTTGGCATCTACGTAAGTCTGTATGTTTTAAATTGTCGGATGAGCCTGTTTGGCTTTGACTTGCTCCCCGAGGCTCCACATGCCAGATTGGCGGGGCTCCTGGAATCTAAGACAAGTTTTGGTAAAACAGTTTTGACAGCTAGGTAAGGCTGTATGCTTAAAGATTAAATAGTCGGGTGAGCGTGTTTGGCTTTGACTTGCGCCCCTAGGATGCAAATGCTGGAATAACAGGGTTCAAGGTATCTAAGACAAGTTTTGGTAAATCAGTTTTGGCGGCCAGATGGGGCTATATGTTTTAAGATTTAATAGTCGGGTGAGCCTGTTTGGCTTTGACTTGCGCCCCTAGGATGCAAATGCTGCATTAACAATGTTCCTGGTATCTGAGTCAAGTTTTGGTAAAACAGTTTTGACAGCTAGGTAAGGCTGTATGCTTTAAGATTAAATAGTCGGGTGAGGGTGTTTGGCTTTGACTTGCGCCCCTAGGATGCAAATGCTGGAATAATAGGGTTCCTGGTATCTAAGACATGTTTTGGTAAGTCAGTTTTGGCGGCCAGATGGGGCTATATGTTTTAAGATTTAATAGTTTGGTGAGCCTGTTTGGCTTTGACTTGCGCCCCTAGGATGCTAATGTTGGATTAACAGGGTTCCTGGTATCTGAGACAAGTTTTGGTAAGCAATTTTGAGTTCCAGGTGTGGCTGAATGAGTTAAAATTTAATAGTCGGGTGAGGCTTTTTGGCTTTGTTTTGCTCCCCTAGGCTGCAAATGCTAGATTAACAGGGTTTCTGGTATCTGAGACAAGTTTTGGTAAATCAGTCTTGGCGGCCAGATGGGTCTATATGTTTTAGGTTTAAATAGTCGGATGAGCATGTTTGGCTTTGACTTGCTCCCCTAGGCTCAACATGCCAGATTGGCGGGGCTCCTGGAATCTAAGACAAGTTTTGGTAAAACAGTTTTGACAGCTAGGTAAGGCTGTATGCTTTAAGATTAAATAGTCGGGTGAGCGTGTTTGGCTTTGACTTGCGCCCCTAGGATGCAAATGCTGGAATAACAGGGTTCCTGGTATCTAAGACAAGTTTTGGTAAATCAATTTTGGCGGCCAGATGGGGCTATATGTTTTAAGATTTAAAAGTCGGGTGAGCCTGTTTGGCTTTAACTTGCGCCCCTAGGATACAAATGCTGCATTAACAGGGTTCCTGGTATCTGAGACAAGTTTTGGTAAAGCAGCTTTGGCAACTACGTAAGACTGTATGTTTTAAGATTAAATAGTCGGTTGAGCCTCTTTGGATTTGAGTTGCGCCCCTAGGATGCAAATGCTGGATTAACAGGGTTCCTGGTATCTAAGACATGTTTTGGTAAGTCAGTTTTGGCGGCCAAATGGCGCTATATGTTTTAGGATTAAATAGTCGGATGAGCGTGTTTGGCTTTGACTTGCGCCCCTAGGATGCAAATGCTGGAATAACAGGGTTCCTGGTATCTAAGATAAGTTTTGGTAAATCAGTTTTGGCGTCTATGGGGCTATATGTTTTAAGATTTAATAGTCGGGTGAGCCTGTTTGGCTTTGACTTGCGCTCCTAGGATGCAAATGCTGGATAAACAGGGTTCTTGGTATCTGAAACAAGTTTTGGTAAGGCAATTTTGAGTTCCAGGTGAGGCTGAATGTGTTAAGATTTCATAGTCGGGTGAGGCTATTTGGCTTTGTCTTGCTCCCCTAGGCTGCAAATGCTAGATTAACAGGGTTCCTGGTATCTGAGACAAGTTTTGGTAAATCAGTTTTGGCGGCCAGATTGGGCTATATGTTTAAGGATCAAATAGTCGGATGAGCCTGGTTAACTTTGACTTGCTCCCCTAGGCTGTACATGCCAGCTTGGCGGGGCTCCTGGAATCTAAGACAAGGTTTGGTAAAACAGTTTTGACAGCTAGGTAAGGCTGTTTGGCTTTGACTTGCGCTCCTAGGATGCAAATGCTGGATAAACAGGGTTCTTGGTTCTGAAACAAGTTTTGGTAAGGCAATTTTGAGTTCCAGGTGAGGCTGAATGTGTTAAGATTAAATAGTCGGGTGATCGTGTTTGGGTTTGACTTGCGCCCCTAGGATGCAAATGCTGGAATAACAGGGTTCCTGGTATCTAAGACAAGTTTTGGTAAATCAGATTTGGCGTCTATGGGGCTATATGTTTTAAGATTTAATAGTCGGGTGAGCCTGTTTGGCTTTGACTTGCGCTCCTAGGATGCAAATGCTGGATAAACAGGGTTCTTGGTATCTGAAACAAGTTTTGGTAAGGCACTTTTGAGTTCCAGGTGAGGCTGAATGTGTTAAGATTTAATAGTCGGGTGAGGTTATTTGGCTTTGTCTTGCTTCCCTAGGCTGCAAATGCTAGATTAACAGGGTTCCTGGTATCTGAGACAAGTTTTGGTAAATCAGTTTTGGCGGCCAGATGGGGCTATATGTTTTAGGATTAAATAGTCGGAAGAGCCTGGTTGGCTTTGACTTGCTCCCCTAGGCTGTACATGCCAGATTGGCGGGGCTCCTGGAATCTAAGACAAGTTTTGGTAAAACAGTTTTGACAGCTAGGTAAAGTTGTATGCTTTAAGATTAAGTAATCGGATGAGCGTGTTTGGCTTTGACTTGCGCCCCTAGGATGCAAATGCTGGAATAACAGGGTTCCTGGTATCTAAGACAAGTTTTGGTAAATCAGTTTTGACAGCTAGGTAAGGCTGTATGCTTTAAGATTAAATAGTCGGGTGAGGGTGTTTGGCTTTGACTTGCGCCCCTAGGATGCAAATGCTGGAATAATAGGGTTCCTGGTATCTAAGACAAGTTTTGGTAAATCAATTTTGGCGGCCAGATGGGGCTATATGTTTTAAGATTTAATAGTCGGGTGAGCCTGTTTGGCTTTGACTTGCGCTCCTAGGATGCAAATGCTGGATAAACAGGGTTCTTGGTATCTGAAACAAGTTTTGGTAAGGCAATTTTGAGTTCCAGGTGAGGCTGAATGTGTTAAGATTTAATAGTCGGGTGAGGTTATTTGGCTTTGTCTTGCTTCCCTAGGCTGCAAATGCTAGATTAACAGGGTTCCTGGTATCTGAGACAAGTTTTGGTAAATCAGTTTTGGCGGCCAGATGGGGCTATATGTTTTAGGATTAAATAGTCGGAAGAGCCTGGTTGGCTTTGACTTGCTCCCCTAGGCTGTACATGCCAGATTGGCGGGGCTCCTGGAATCTAAGACAAGTTTTGGTAAAACAGTTTTGACAGCTAGGTAAGGTTGTATGCTTTAAGATTAAGTAATCGGATGAGCGTGTTTGGCTTTGACTTGCGCCCCTAGGATGCAAATGCTGGAATAACAGGGTTCCTGGTATCTAAGACAAGTTTTGGTAAATCAGTTTTGACAGCTAGGTAAGGCTGTATGCTTTAAGATTAAATAGTCGGGTGAGGGTGTTTGGCTTTGACTTGCGCCCCTAGGATGCAAATGCTGGAATAATAGGGTTCCTGGTATCTAAGACAAGTTTTGGTAAATCAACTTTTGCGGCCAGATGGGGCTATATGTTTTAAGATTTAATAGTCGGGTGAGCCTGTTTGGCTTTGACTTGCGCCCCTAGGATGCAAATGCTGGAATAACAGGGTTCCTGGTATCTAAGACAAGTTTTGGTAAATCAGTTTTGGCGTCTATGGGGCTATATGTTTTAAGATTTAATAGTCGGGTGAGCCTGTTTGGCTTTGACTTGCGCTCCTAGGATGCAAATGCTGGATAAACAGGGTTCCTGGTATCTAAGACATGTTTTGGTAAGTCAGTTTTGGCGGCCAGATGGGGCTATATGTTTTAAGATTTAATAGTTTGGTGAGCCTGTTTGGCTTTGACTTGCGCCCCTAGGATGCAAATGCTGGATTAACAGTGTTCCTGGTATCTGAGACAAGTTTTGGTAAGCAATTTCGAGTTCCAGGTGTGGCTGAATGAGTTAAAATTTAATAGTCGGGTGAGGCTTTTTGGCTTTGTTTTGCTCCCCTAGGCTGCAAATGCTAGATTAACAGGGTTTCTGGTATCTGAGACAAGTTTTGGTAAATCAGTCTTGGCGGCCAGATGGGTCTATATGTTTTAGGATTAAATAGTCGGATGAGCCTGTTTGGCTTTGACTTGCTCCCCTAGGCTCAACATGCCAGATTGGCGGGGCTCCTGGAATCTAAGACAAGTTTTGGTAAAACAGTTTTGACAGCTAGGTAAGGCTGTATGCTTTAAGATTAAATAGTCGGGTGAGCGTGTTTGGCTTTGACTTGCGCCCCTAGGATGCAAATGCTGGAATAACAGGGTTCCTGGTATCTAAGACAAGTTTTGGTAAATCAATTTTGGCGGCCAGATGGGGCTATATGTTTTAAGATTTAAAAGTCGGGTGAGCCTGTTTGGCTTTAACTTGCGCCCCTAGGATACAAATGCTGCATTAACAGGGTTCCTGGTATCTGAGACAAGTTTTGGTAAAGCAGCTTTGGCAACTACGTACGACTGTATGTTTTAAGATTAAATAGTCGGTTGAGCCTCTTTGGCTTTGAGTTGCGCCCCTAGGATGCAAATGCTGGATTAACAGGATTCCTGGTATCTAAGACATGTTTTGGTAAGTCAGTTTTGGCGGCCAAATGGCGCTATATGTTTTAGGATTAAATAGTCGGATGAGCGTGTTTGGCTTTGACTTGCGCCCCTAGGATGCAAATGCTGGAATAACAGGGTTCCTGGTATCTAAGACAAGTTTTGGTAATTCAGTTTTGGCGTCTATGGGGCTATATGTTTTAAGATTTAATAGTCGGGTGAGCCTGTTTGGCTTTGACTTGCGCTCCTAGGATGCAAATGCTGGATAAACAGGGTTCTTGGTATCTGAAACAAGTTTTGGTAAGGCAATTTTGAGTCCCAGGTGAGGCTGAATGTGTTAAGATTTCATAGTCGGGTGAGGCTATTTGGCTTTGTCTTGCTCCCCTAGGCTGCAAATGCTAGATTAACAGGGTTCCTGGTATCTGAGACAAGTTTTGGTAA
This sequence comes from Drosophila kanekoi, assembly GCA_037075305.1. Taxonomy (NCBI): domain Eukaryota; kingdom Metazoa; phylum Arthropoda; class Insecta; order Diptera; family Drosophilidae; genus Drosophila; species Drosophila kanekoi. The sequence continues at coordinate 188,144 of JBAMCE010000444.1, read as the reverse complement.
ATCAGTTTTGGCGGCCAGATTGGGCTATATGTTTTAGGATCAAATAGTCGGATGAGCCTGGTTAACTTTGACTTGCTCCCCTAGGCTGTACATGCCAGCTTGGCGGGGCTCCTGGAATCTAAGACAAGGTTTGGTAAAACAGTTTTGACAGCTAGGTAAGGCTGTTTGGCTTTGACTTGCGCTCCTAGGATGCAAATGCTGGATAAACAGGGTTCTTGGTATCTGAAACAAGTTTTGGTAAGGCAATTTTGAGTTCCAGGTGAGGCTGAATGTGTTAAGATTAAATAGTCGGGTGATCGTGTTTGGCTTTGACTTGCGCCCCTAGGATGCAAATGCTGGAATAACAGGGTTCCTGGTATCTAAGACAAGTTTTGGTAAATCAGATTTGGCGTCTATGGGGCTATATGTTTTAAGATTTAATAGTCGGGTGAGCCTGTTTGGCTTTGACTTGCGCTCCTAGGATGCAAATGCTGGATAAACAGGGTTCTTGGTATCTGAAACAAGTTTTGGTAAGGCACTTTTGAGTTCCAGGTGAGGCTGAATGTGTTAAGATTTAATAGTCGGGTGAGGTTATTTGGCTTTGTCTTGCTTCCCTAGGCTGCAAATGCTAGATTAACAGGGTTCCTGGTATCTGAGACAAGTTTTGGTAAATCAGTTTTGGCGGCCAGATGGGGCTATATGTTTTAGGATTAAATAGTCGGAAGAGCCTGGTTGGCTTTGACTTGCTCCCCTAGGCTGTACATGCCAGATTGGCGGGGCTCCTGGAATCTAAGACAAGTTTTGGTAAAACAGTTTTGACAGCTAGGTAAGGTTGTATGCTTTAAGATTAAGTAATCGGATGAGCGTGTTTGGCTTTGACTTGCGCCCCTAGGATGCAAATGCTGGAATAACAGGGTTCCTGGTATCTAAGACAAGTTTTGGTAAATCAGTTTTGGCGGCCAGATGGGGCTATATGTTTTAAGATTTAATAGTCGGGTGAGCCTGTTTGGCTTTGACTTGCGCCCCTAGGATGCAAATGATGGATAACCAGGGTTCCTGGAATCTGAGACAAGTTTTGGTAAATCAATTCTGAGTTCCAGGTGAGGCTGAATGTGTTCAGACTTAATAGTCGGGTGAGACTATTTTGCTTTGACTTGCTCCCCTAGGCTGCAAATGCTAGATTAACAGGGCTCCTGGTTTCTAAGGGAAGTTTTGGTAAAGCAGTTTTGGCAGCCAGATGGGGCTGTATGTTTTAAGATTAAATTCTCGGGTGAGCCTGTTTGGTTTTGAATTTCTCCCCTAGGCGGCACATGCCAGATTGGCGGGGCTCCTGGAATCTAAAAAAAGTTTTGGTAAAACAGTTTTAACAGCTACGTAAGTCTGTATGTTTTATGTTAAAATAGTCGGGTGAGTCTGTTTGACTTTGACTTGCTCCCTTAGGCTCCACATGCCAGATTGGCGGGGCTCCTGGAATCTAAGACAAGTTTTGGTAAAACAGTTTTGACAGCTGGGCAGGACTGTATGTTTTAAGATTAAATAGTCAGTTGAGCCTGTTTGGCTTTGAGTTGCGCCCCTAGGATGCAAATGCTGGATTAGCAGGGTTCCTGGTATCTAAGACAAGTTTTGGTAAATCAGTTTTGGCGTCTATGGGGCTATATGTTTTAAGGATAAACAGGGTTCCTGGTATCTAAGACAAGTTTTGGTAAATCAGTTTTGGCGTCTATGGGGCTATATGTTTTAAGGATAAACAGGGTTCCTGGCATCTGAGACAAGTTTTGGTAAGGCAATTTTGAGTTCCAGGTGTGGCTGAATGAGTTAAAATTTAATAGTCGGGTGAGGCTATTTGGCTTTGCCTTGCTCCCCTAGGCTGCAAATGCTAGATTAACAGGGTTCCTAGTATCTGAGACAAGTTTTGGTAAATCAGTTTTGGCGGCCAGATGGGGCTATATGTTTTAGGATTAAATAGTCGGATGAGCCTGGTTGGCTTTGACTTGCTCCCCCAGGCTGTACATGCCAGATTGGCGGGGCTCCTGTCATCTAAGACAAGTTTTGGTAAAACAGGTTTGACAGCTAGGTAAGGTTGTATGCTTTAAGATTAAGTAGTCGGATGAGCGTGTTTGGCTTTGACTTGCTCCCCTAGGCTCAACATGCCAGATTGGCGGGGCTCCTGGAATCTAAGACAAGTTTTGGTAAAACAGTTTTGACAGCTGGGCAAGACTGTATGTTTTAAGATTAAATAGTCAGTTGAGCCTGTTTGGCTTTGAGTTGCGCCCCTAGGATGCAAATGCTGGATTAGCAGGGTTCCTGGTATCTAAGACAAGTTTTGGTAAATCAGTTTTGGCGTCTATGGGGCTATATGTTTTAAGGATAAACAGGGTTCCTGGCATCTGAGACAAGTTTTGGTAAGGCAATTTTGAGTTCCAGGTGTGGCTGAATGAGTTAAAATTTAATAGTCGGGTGAGGCTTTTTGGCTTTGTTTTGCTCCCCTAGGCTGCAAATGCTAGATTAACAGGGTTTCTGGTATCTGAGACAAGTTTTGGTAAATCTGTCTTGGCGGCCAGATGGGTCTATATGTTTTAGGATTAAATAGTCGGATGAGCCTGTTTGGCTTTGACTTGCTCCCCTAGGCTCAACATGCCAGATTGGCGGGGCTCCTGGAATCTAAGACAAGTTTTGGTAAAACAGTTTTGACAGCTAGGTAAGGCTGTATGCTTTAAGATTAAATAGTCGGGTGAGCGTGTTTGGCTTTGACTTGCGCCCCTAGGATGCAAATGCTGGAATAACAGGGTTCCTGGTATCTAAGACAAGTTTTGGTAAATCAATTTTGGCGGCCAGATGGGGCTATATGTTTTAAGATTTAAAAGTCGGGTGAGCCTGTTTGGCTTTAACTTGCGCCCCTAGGATACAAATGCTGCATTAACAGGGTTCCTGGTATCTGAGACAAGTTTTGGTAAAGCAGCTTTGGCAACTACGTACGACTGTATGTTTTAAGATTAAATAGTCGGTTGAGCCTCTTTGGCTTTGAGTTGCGCCCCTAGGATGCAAATGCTGGATTAACAGGGTTCCTGGTATCTAAGACATGTTTTGGTAAGTCAGTTTTGGCGGCCAAATGGCGCTATATGTTTTAGGATTAAATAGTCGGATGAGCGTGTTTGGCTTTGACTTGCGCCCCTAGGATGCAAATGCTGGAATAACAGGGTTCCTGGTATCTAAGACAAGTTTTGGTAAATCAGTTTTGGCGTCTATGGGGCTATATGTTTTAAGATTTAATAAACGGGTAAGCCTGTTTGGCTTTGACTTGCGCTCCTAGGATGCAAATGCTGGATAAACAGGGTTCTTGGTATCTGAAACAAGTTTTGGTAAGGCAATTTTGAGTTCCAGGTGAGGCTGAATGTGTTAAGATTTAATAGTCGGGTGAGGCTATTTGGCTTTGCCTTGCTCCCCTAGGCTGCAAATGCTGGACTAACAGGGTTCCTGGTATCTGAGACAAGTTTTGGTAAATCAGTTTTGGAGGCCAGATTGGGCTATATGTTTTAGGATCAAATAGTCGGATGAGCCTGGTTAACTTTGACTTGCTCCCCTAGGCTGTACATGCCAGCTTGGCGGGGATCCTGGAATCTAAGACAAGGTTTGGTAAAACAGTTTTGACAGCTAGGTAAGGCTGTTTGGCTTTGACTTGCGCTCCTAGGATGCAAATGCTGGATAAACAGGGTTCTTGGTATCTGAAACAAGTTTTGGTAAGGCAATTTTGAGTTCCAGGTGAGGCTGAATGTGTTAAGATTAAATAGTCGGGTGATTGTGTTTGGCTTTGACTTGCGCCCCTAGGATGCAAATGCTGGAATAACAGGGTTCCTGGTATCTAAGACAAGTTTTGGTAAATCAGATTTGGCGTCTATGGGGCTATATGTTTTAAGATTTAATAGTCGGATGAGCCTGTTTGGCTTTGACTTGCGCTCCTAGGATGCAAATGCTGGATAAACAGGGTTCTTGGTATCTGAAACAAGTTTTGGTAAGGCACTTTTGAGTTCCAGGTGAGGCTGAATGTGTTAAGATTTAATAGTCGGGTGAGGTTATTTGGCTTTGTCTTGCTTCCCTAGGCTGCAAATGCTAGATTAACAGGGTTCCTGGTATCTGAGACAAGTTTTGGTAAATCAGTTTTGGCGGCCAGATGGGGCTATATGTTTTAGGATTAAATAGTCGGAAGAGCCTGGTTGGCTTTGACTTGCTCCCCTAGGCTGTACATGCCAGATTGGCGGGGCTCCTGGAATCTAAGACAAGTTTTGGTAAAACAGTTTTGACAGCTAGGTAAGGTTGTATGCTTTAAGATTAAGTAATCGGATGAGCGTGTTTGGCTTTGACTTGCGCCCCTAGGATGCAAATGCTGGAATAACAGGGTTCCTGGTATCTAAGACAAGTTTTGGTAAATCAGTTTTGGCGGCCAGATGGGGCTATATGTTTTAAGATTTAATAGTCTGGTGAGCCTGTTTGGCTTTGACTTGCGCCCCTAGGATGCAAATGATGGATAACCAGGGTTCCTGGAATCTGAGACAAGTTTTGGTAAATCAATTCTGAGTTCCAGGTGAGGCTGAATGTGTTCAGACTTAATAGTCGGGTGAGACTATTTTGCTTTGACTTGCTCCCCTAGGCTGCAAATGCTAGAATAACAGGGCTCCTGGTTTCTAAGGGAAGTTTTGGTAAAGCAGTTTTGGCAGCCAGATGGGGCTGTATGTTTTAAGATTAAATTCTCGGGTGAGCCTGTTTGGTTTTGAATTTCTCCCCTAGGCGGCACATGCCAGATTGGCGGGGCTCCTGGAATCTAAAAAAAAGTTTTGGTAAAACAGTTTTAACAGCTACGTAAGTCTGTATGTTTAATGTTAAAATAGTCGGGTGAGTCTGTTTGACTTTGACTTGCTCCCTTAGGCTCCACATGCCAGATTGGGGGGCTCCTGGAATCTAAAACAAGGTTTGGTAAAACAGTTTTGACAGCTGGGCAAGACTGTATGTTTTAAGATTAAATAGTCAGTTGAGCCTGTTTGGCTTTGAGTTGCGCCCCTAGGATGCAAATGCTGGATTAGCAGGGTTCCTGGTATCTAAGACAAGTTTTGGTAAATCAGTTTTGGCGTCTATGAGGCTATATGTTTGAAGGATAAACAGGGTTCCTGGCATCTGAGACAAGTTTTGGTAAGGCAATTTTGAGTTCCAGGTGTGGCTGAATGAGTTAAAATTTAATAGTCGGGTGAGGCCATTTGGCTTTGTTTTGCTCCCCTAGGCTGCAAATGCTAGATTAACAGTGTTCCTGGTATCTGAGACAAGTTTTGATAAAACAGTTTTGACAGCTAGGTAAGGCTGTATGCTTTAAGATTAAATAGTCGGGTGAGGGTGTTTGGCTTTGACTTGCGTCCCTAGGATGCAAATGCTGGAATAACAGGGTTCCTGGTATCTAAGACATGTTTTGGTAAGTCAGTTTTGGCGGTGAGATGGGGCTATATGTTTTAAAATTTAATAGTTTGGTGAGCCTGTTTGGCTTTGACTTGCGCCCCTAGGATGCAAATGCTGGATTAACAGGGTTCCTGGTATCTGAGACAAGTTTTGGTAAGGCAATTTTGAGTTCCAGGTGAGGCTGAATGTGTTAAGATTTAATAGTCGGGTGAGGCTATTTGGCTTTGCCTTGCTCCCCTAGGCTGCAAATGCTAGATTAACAGGGTTCTAGTATCTGAGACAAGTTTTGGTAAATCAGTTTTGGCGGCCAGATGGGGCTATATGTTTTAGGATTAAATAGTCGGATGAGCCTGGTTGGCTTTGACTTGCTCCCCCAGGCTGTACATGCCAGATTGGCGGGGCTCCTGTCATCTAAGACAAGTTTTGGTAAAACAGGTTTGACAGCTAGGTAAGGTTGTATGCTTTAAGATTAAGTAATCGGATGAGCGTGTTTGGCTTTGACTTGCGCCCCTAGGATGCAAATGCTGGAATAACAGGGTTCCTGGTATTTAAGACAAGTTTTGGTAAATCCGTTTTGGCAGCCAGATGGGGCTGTATGTTTTAAGATTAAATTCTCGGGTGAGCCTGTTTGGTTTTGACTTTCTCCCCTAGGCGGCACATGCCAGATTGGCGGGGCTCCTGGAATCTAAAAAAATTTTTGGTAAAACAGTTTTAACAGCTACGTAAGTCTGTATGTTTTAAGTTTAAATAGTCGGGTGAGCCTGTTTGGCTTTGACTTGCTCCCCTAGGCTCCACATGCTAGATTGGCCGGGCACCTGGAATCTAAGACAAGTTTTGGTAAAACAGTTTTGACAGCTAGGTAAGGCTGTATGCTTTAAGATTAAATAGTCGGGTGAGCGTGTTTGGCTTTGACTTGCGCCCCTAGGATGCAAATGCTGGAATAACAGGGTTCCTGGTATTTAAGACAAGTTTTGGTAAATCAGTTTTGGCGGCCAGATGGGGCTATATGTTTTAGGATTAAATAGTCGGATGAGCCTGGTTGGCTTTGACTTGCTCCCCCAGGCTGTACATGCCAGATTGGCGGGGCTCCTGTCATCTAAGACAAGTTTTGGTAAAACAGGTTTGACAGCTAGGTAAGGTTGTATGCTTTAAGATTAAGTAATCGGATGAGCGTGTTTGGCTTTGACTTGCGCCCCTAGGATGCAAATGCTGGAATAACAGGGTTCCTGGTATCTAAGACAAGTTTTGGTAAATCAGTTTTGGCGGCCAGATGGGGCTATATGTTTTAAGATTTAATAGTTTGGTGAGTCTGTTTGACTTTGACTTGCTCCCCTAGGATGCAAATGCTGGACTAACAGGGTTCCTGGTATCTGAAACTAGTTTTGGTAGATCAGTTTTGGCGGCCAGATGGGGCTATATGTTTTAAAATTTAATTGTCGGGTGAGACTATTTGGCTTTGTCTTGCTCCCCTAGGCTGCAAATGCTAGATTAACAGGGCTCCTGGTTTCTAAGGCAAGTTTTGGTAAAGAAGTTTTGGCAGCTACGTAAGTCTGTATGTTTTAAGATTAAATTGTCGGGTGAGCCTGTTTGGCTTTGACTTGCTCCCCTAGGCTCCACATGCTAGATTGGCCGGGCACCTGGAATCTAAGACAAGTTTTGGTAAAACAGTTTTGACAGCTAGGTAAGGCTGTATGCTTTAAGATTAAATAGTCGGGTGAGCGTGTTTGGCTTTGACTTGCGCCCCTAGGATGCAAATGCTGGAATAACAGGGTTCCTGGTATTTAAGACAAGTTTTGGTAAATCAGTTTTGGCGTCTATGGGGCTATATGTTTTAAGATTTAATAGTCGGGTGAGCCTGTTTGGCTTTGACTTGCGCTCCTAGGATGCAAATGCTGGCTAAACAGGGTTCTTGGTATCTGAAACAAGTTTTGGTAAGGCAATTTTGAGTTCCAGGTGAGGCTGAATGTGTTAAGATTTAATAGTCGGGTGAGGCTATTTGGCTTTGCCTTGCTCCCCTAGGCTGCAAATGCTAGATTAACAGGGTTCCTAGTATCTGAGACAAGTTTTGGTAAATCAGTTTTGGCGGCCAGATGGGGCTATATGTTTTAGGATTAAATAGTCGGATGAGCCTGGTTGGCTTTGACTTGCTCCCCCAGGCTGTACATGCCAGATTGGCGGGGCTCCTGTCATCTAAGACAAGTTTTGGTAAAACAGTTTTGACAGCTAGGTAAGGTTGTATGCTTTAAGATTGAGCGTGTTTGGCTTTGACTTGCTCCCCTAGGCTGCAAATGCTAGATTAACAGGGTTCCTGGTAACTGAGATAAGTTTTGGTAAATCAGTTTTGGCGGCAAGATGGGGCTATATGTTTTAGGATTAAATAGTCGGATGAGCCTGTTTGGCTTTGACTTGCTCCACTAGGCTGCACATGCCAGATTGGCGGTGCTCCTGGAATCTAAGACAAGTTTTTGTAAAACAGTTTTGACAGCTAGGTAAGGCTGTATGCTTTAAGATTGAGCGTGTTTGGCTTTGACTTGCGCCCCTAGGATGCAAATGCTGGAATAACAGGGTTCCTGTATCTAAGACAAGTTTTGGTAAATCATTTTTGGCGGCCAGATGGGGCAATATGTTTTAAGATTTAATAGTCGGGAGAGCCTGTTTGGCTTTGACTTGCGCCCCTAGGCTGCAAATGCTGCATTAACAGGGTTCCTGGTATCTAAGACAAGTTTTGGTAAATCAGTTTTGGCGTCTATGGGGCTATATGTTTTAAGATATAATAGTCGGGTGAGCCTGTTTGGCTTTGACTTGCGCTCCTAGGATGCAAATGCTAGATTAACAGAGCTCCTGGATTCTATGGCAAGTTTTGGTAAAGCAGTTTTGGCAGCTACGTAAGTCTGTATGTTTTAAGATTAAATTGTCGGGTGAGCCTGTTTGGCTTTGACTTGCTCCCCTAGGCTCCACATGCCAGATTGGCGGGGCTCCTGGAATCTAAGACAAGTTTTGGTAAAACAGTTTTGACAGCTAGGTAAGGCTGTATGTTTTAAGTTTAAATAGTCGGGTGAGTCTGTTTGACTTTGACTTGCTCCCCTAGGATGCAAATGCTGGACTAACAGGGTTCCTGGTATCTAAGACATGTTTTGGTAAGTCAGTTTTGGCGGCCAAATGGGGCTATATGTTTTAAGATTAAATAGTCGGATGAGCCTGTTTAGCTTTGACTTGCTCCCCTAGGCTGCAAATGCTAGATTAACAGAGCTCCTGGATTCTATGGCAAGTTTTGGTAAAGCAGTTTTGGCAGCTACGTAAGTCTGTATGTTTTAAGATTAAATTGTCAAGTGAGCCTGTTTGGCTTTGACTTGCTCCCCTAGGCTCCACATGCCAGATTGGCGGGGCTCCTGGAATCTAAGACAAGTTTTGGTAAAACAGTTTTGACAGCTAGGTAAGGCTGTATGCTTTAAGATTAAATAGTCGGGTGAGCGTGTTTGGCTTTGACTTGCGCCCCTAGGATGCAAATGCTGGAATAACAGGGTTCCTGGTATTTAAGACAAGTTTTTGTAAATCAGTTTTGGCGTCTATGGGGCTATATGTTTTAAGATATAATAGTCGGGTGAGCCTGTTTATCTTTGACTTGCGCTGCTAGGATGCAAATGCTGGCTAAACAGGGTTCTTGGTATCTGAAACAAGTTTTGGTAAGGCAATTTTGAGTTCCAGGTGAGGCTGAATGTGTTAAGATTTAATAGTCGGGTGAGGCTATTTGGCTTTGCCTTGCTCCCCTAGGCTGCAAATGCTAGATTAACAGGGGTCCTAGTATCTGAGACAAGTTTTGGTAAATCAGTTTTGGCGGCCAGATGGGGCTATATGTTTTAGGATTAAATAGTCGGATGAGCCTGTTGGCTTTGACTTGCTCCCCCAGGCTGTACATGCCAGATTGGCGGGGCTCCGGTCATCTAAGACAAGTTTTGGTAAAACAGGTTTGACAGCTAGGTAAGGTTGTATGCTTTAAGATTAAGTAGTCGGATGAGCGTGTTTGGCTTTGACTTGCGCCCCTAGGATGCAAATGCTGGAATAACAGGGTTCCTGGTATCTAAGACAAGTTTTGGTAAATCCGTTTTGGCAGCCAGATGGGGCTGTATGTTTTAAGATTAAATTCTCGGGTGAGCCTGTTTGGTTTTGACTTTCTCCCCTAGGCGGCACATGCCAGATTGGCGGGGCTCCTGGAATCTAAAAAAATTTTTGGTAAAACAGTTTTAACAGCTACGTAAGTCTGTATGTTTTAAGTTTAAATAGTCGGGTGAGTCTGTTTGACTTTGACTTGCTCCCCTAGGATGCAAATGCTGGACTAACAGGGTTCCTGGTATCTGAGACTAGTTTTGGTAGATCAGTTTTGGCGGCCAGATGGGGCTATATGTTTTAAAATTTAATTGTCGGGTGAGACTATTTGGCTTTGTCTTGCTCCCCTAGGCTGCAAATGCTAGATTAACAGGGCTCCTGGTTTCTAAGGCAAGTTTTGGTAAAGCAGTTTTGGCAGCTACGTAAGTCTGTATGTTTTAAGATTAAATTGTCGGGTGAGCCTGTTTGGCTTTGACTTGCTCCCCTAGGCTCCACATGACAGATTGGCGGGGCTCCTGGAATCTAAGACAAGTTTTGGTTAAACAGTTTTGACAGCTAGGTAAGGCTGTATGCTTTAAGATTGAGCGTGTTTGGCTTTGACTTGCGCCCCTAGGATGCAAATGCTGGAATAACAGGGTTCCTGTATCTAAGACAAGTTTTGGTAAATCATTTTTGGCGGCCAGATGGGGCTATATGTTTTAAGATTTAATAGTCGGGAGAGCCTGTTTGGCTTTGACTTGCGCCCCTAGCATGCAAATGCTGCATTAACAGGGTTCCTGGTATCTAAGACAAGTTTTGGTAAATCAGTTTTGGCAGCTACGTAAGTCTGTATGTTTTAAGATTAAACTGTCGGGAGAGCCTGTTTGGCTTTGACTAGCTCCCCTAGGCTCCACATGCCAGATTGGCTTGGCTCCTGGAATCTAAGACAAGGTTTGGTAAAACAGTTTTGACAGCTGGGCAAGACTGTATGTTTTAAGATTAAATAGTCGGTTGAGCCTGTTTGGCTTTGAGTTGCGCCCCTAGGATGCAAATGCTGGATTAACAGGGTTCCTGGTATCTAAGACATGTTTTGGTAAGTCAGTTTTGGCGGCCAAATGGGGCTATATGTTTTAGGATTAAATAGTCGGATGAGCCTGTTTGGCTTTGACTTGCTCCCCTAGGCTGCAAATGCTAGATTAACAGAGCTCCTGGATTCTATGGCAAGTTTTGGTAAAGCAGTTTTGGCAGCTACGTAAGTCTGTATGTTTTAAGATTAAATTGTCGGGTGAGCCTGTTTGGCTTTGACTAGCTCCCCTAGGCACCACATGCCAGATTGGCGGGGCTCCTGGAATCTAAGACAAGTTTTGGTAAAACAGTTTTGACAATCAGGTAAGCCTGTATGCTTTAAGATTAAATATTCGGGTGAGCGTGTTTGGCTTTGACTTGCGCCCCTAGGATGCAAATGCTGGAATAACAGGGTTCCTGGTATCTAAGACATGTTTTGGTAAGTCAGTTTTGGCGACCAGATGGGGCTATATGTTGTAAGATTTAATAGTTTGGGGAGCCTGTTTGGCTTTGACTTGCGCCCCTAGGATGCAAATGCTGGATTAACAGGGTTCCTGGTATCTGAGACAAGTTTTGGTAAGGCAATTTTGAGTTCCAGGTGTGGCTGAATGAGTTAAAATTTAATAGTCGGGTGAGGCTATTTGGCTTTTTTTTGATCCCCTAGGCTGCAAATGCTAGATTAACAGGGCTCCTGGTTTCTAAGGCAAGTTTTGGTAAAGCAGTTTTGGCAGCTACGTAAGTCTGTATGTTTTAAGATTAAATTGTCGGGTGAGCCTGTTTGGCTTTGACTAGCTCCCCTAGGCACCACATGTTAGATTGGCGGGGCTCCTGGAATCTAAGACAAGTTTTGGTAAAACAGTTTTGACAATCAGGTAAGGCTGTATGCTTTAAGATTAAATTGTCGGGTGAGCCTGTTTGGCTTTGACTAGCTCCCCTAGGCACCACATGCCAGATTGGCGGGGCTCCTGGAATCTAAGACAAGTTTTGGTAAAACAGTTTTGACAATCAGGTAAGGCTGTATGCTTTAAGATTAAATTGTCGGGTTTGCCTGTTTGGCTTTGACTAGCTCCCCTAGGCACCACATGCCAGATTGGCGGGGCTCCTGGAATCTTAGACAAGTTTTGGTAAAACAGTTTTGACAATCAGGTAAGGCTGTATGCTTTAAGATTAAATAGTCGGGTGAGCGTGTTTGGCTTTGACTTGCGCCCCTAGGATGCAAATGCTGGAATAACAGGAATCCTGGTATCTAAGACATGTTTTGCTAAGTCAGTTTTGGCGGCCAGATGGGGCTATATGTTGTAAGATTTAATAGTTTGGGGAGCCTGTTTGGCTTTGACTTGCGCCCCTAGGATGCAAATGCTGCATTAACAGGGTTCCTGGTATCTGAGACAAGTTTTGGTAAAGCAGCTTTGGCAACTACGTAAGTCTGTATGTTTTAAGATTAAATTGTCGGGTGAGCCTGTTTGGCTTTGACTAGCTCCCCTAGGCTCCACATGCCAGATTGGCTTGGCTCCTGGAATCTAAGACAAGGTTTGGTAAAACAGTTTTGACAGCTGGGCAAGACTGTATGTTTTAAGATTAAATAGTCGGTTGAGCCTGTTTGGCTTTGAGTTGCGCCCCTAGGATGCAAATGCTGGATTAACAGGGTTCCTGGTATCTGAGACAAGTTTTGGTAAAGCAGCTTTGGCAACTAAGTAAGTCTGTATGTTTTAAGATTAAATTGTCGGGTAAGCCTGTTTGGCTTTGACTAGCTCCCCTAGGCTCCACATGCCAGATTGGCTTGGCTCCTGGAATCTAAGACAAGGTTTGGTAAAACAGGTTTGACAGCTAGGTAGGGTTGTATGCCTTAAGATTAAATAGTCGGATGAGCGTGTTTGGCTTTGATTTGCGCCCCTAGGATGCAAATGCTGGAATAACAGGGTTCCTGGTATTTAAGACAAGTTTTGGTAAATCAGTTTTGGCGTCTATGGGGCTATATGTTTTAAGATTTAATAGTCGGTTGAGCCTGTTTGGCTTTGTCTTGCTCCCCTAGGCTGCAAATGCTAGATTAACAGGGTTCCTGGTAACTGAGATAAGTTTTGGTAAATCAGTTTTGGCGGCAAGATGGGGCTATATGTTTTAGGATTAAATAGTCGGATGAGCCTGTTTGGCTTTGACTTGCTCCACTAGGCTGCACATGCCAGATTGGCGGTGCTCCTGGTGCTCCTGGCCTGGCGGCCAGATGGGGCTATATGTTTTAAAATTTAATTGTCGGGTGAGACTATTTGGCTTTGTCTTGCTCCCCTAGGCTGCAAATGCTAGATTAACAGGGCTCCTGGTTTCTAAGGCAAGTTTTGGTAAGCAGTTTTGGCAGCTACGTAAGTCTGTATGTTTTAAGATTAAATTGTCGGGTGAGCCTGTTTGGCTTTGACTTGCTCCCCTAGGCTCCACATGCCAGATTGGCGGGGCTCCTGGAATCTAAGACAAGTTTTGGTAAAACAGTTTTGACAGCTAGGTAAAGCTGTATGCTTTAAGATTGAGCGTGTTTGGCTTTGACTTGCGCCCCTAGGATGCAAATGCTGGAATAACAGGGTTCCTGTATCTAAGACAAGTTTTGGTAAATCATTTTTGGCGGCCAGATGGGGCTATATGTTTTAAGATTTAATAGTCGGGAGAGCCTGTTTGGCTTTGACTTGCGCCCCTAGCATGCAAATGCTGCTTTAACAGGGTTCCTGGTATGTAAGACAAGTTTTGGTAAATCAGTTTTGGCAGCTACGTAAGTCTGTATGTTTTAAGATTAAACTGTCGGGAGAGCCTGTTTGGCTTTGACTAGCTCCCCTAGGCTCCACATGCCAGATTGGCTTGGCTCCTGGAATCTAAGACAAGGTTTGGTAAAACAGTTTTGACAGCTGGGCAAGACTGTATGTTTTAAGATTAAATAGTCGGTTGAGCCTGTTTGGCTTTGAGTTGCGCCCCTAGGATGCAAATGCTGGATTAACAGGGTTCCTGGTATCTAAGACATGTTTTGGTAAGTCAGTTTTGGCGGCCAAATGGGGCTATATGTTTTAGGATTAAATAGTCGGATGAGCCTGTTTGGCTTTGACTTGCTCCCCTAGGCTGCAAATGCTAGATTAACAGAGCTCCTGGATTCTATGGCAAGTTTTGGTAAAGCAGTTTTGGCAGCTACATAAGTCTGCATGTTTTAAGATTAAATTGTCGGGTGAGCCTGTTTGGCTTTGACTAGCTCCCCTAGGCACCACATGCCAGATTGGCGGGGCTCCTGGAATCTAAGACAATTTAATAGTTTGGGGAGCCTGTTTGGCTTTGACTTGCGCCCCTAGGATGCAAATGCTGGATTAACAGGGTTCCTGGTATCTGAGACAAGTTTTGGTAAGGCAATTTTGAGTTCCAGGTGTGGCTGAATGAGTTAAAATTTAATAGTCGGGTGAGGCTATTTGGCTTTTTTTTGCTCCCCTAGGCTGCAAATGCTAGATTAACAGGGCTCCTGGTTTCTAAGGCAAGTTTTGGTAAAGCAGTTTTGGCAGCTACGTAAGTCTGTATGTTTTAAGATTAAATTGTCGGGTGAGCCTGTTTGGCTTTGACTAGCTCCCCTAGGCACCACATGCCAGATTGGCGGGGCTCCTGGAATCTAAGACAAGTTTTGGTAAAGCAGTTTTGACAATCAGGTAAGGCTGTATGCTTTAAGATTAAATTGTCGGGTGAGCCTGTTTGGCTTTGACTAGATCCCCTAGGCACCACATGCCAGATTGGCGGGGCTCCTGGAATCTAAGACAAGTTTTGGTAAAACAGTTTTGACAATCAGGTAAGGCTGTATGCTTTAAGATTAAATTGTCGGGTGTGCCTGTTTGGCTTTGACTAGCTCCCCTAGGCACCACATGCCAGATTAGCGGGTCTCCTGGAATCTAAGACAAGTTTTGGTAAAACAGTTTTGACAATCAGGTAAGGCTGTATGCTTTAAGATTAAATAGTCGGGTGAGCGTGTTTGGCTTTGACTTCCGCCCCTAGGATGCAAATGCTGGAATAACAGGGTTCCTGGTATCTAAGATATGTTTTGGTAAGTCAGTTTTGGCGGCCAGATGGGGCTATATGTTGTAAGATTTAATAGTTCGGGGAGCCTGTTTGGCTTTGACTTGCGCCCCTAGGATGCAAATGCTGCATTAACAGGGTTCCTGGTATCTGAGACAAGTTTTGGTAAAGCAGCTTTGGCAACTACGTAGGTCTGTATGTTTTAAGATTAAATTGTAGGGTGAGCCTGTTTGGCTTTGACTAGCTCCCCTAGGCTCCACATGCCAGATTGGCTTGGCTCCTGGAATCTAAGACAAGGTTTGGTAAAACAGTTTTGACAGCTGGGCAAGACTGTATGTTTTAAGATTAAATAGTCGGTTGAGCCTGTTTGGCTTTGAGTTGCGCCCCTAGGATGCAAATGCTGGATTAACAGGGTTCCTGGTATCTGAGACAAGTTTTGGTAAAGCAGCTTTGGCAACTACGTAAGTCTGTATGTTTTAAGATTAAATTGTCGGGTGAGCCTGTTTGGCTTTGACTAGCTCCCCTAGGCTCCACATGCCAGATTGGCTTGGCTCCTGGAATCTAAGACAAGGTTTGGTAAAACAGTTTTGACAGCTGGGCAAGACTGTATGTTTTAAGATTAAATAGTCGGTTGAGCCTGTTTGGCTTTGAGTTGCGCCCCTAGGATGCAAATGCTGGATTAACAGGGTTCCTGGTATCTAAGACATGTTTTGGTAAGTCAGTTTTGGCGGCCAAATGGCGCTATATGTTTTAGGATTAAATAGTCGGATGAGCCTGTTTGGCTTTGACTTGCTCCCCTAGGCTGCAAATGCTAGATTAACAGGGCTCCTGGTTTCTAAGGCAAGTTTTGGTAAAGCAGTTTTGGCAGCTACGTAAGTCTGTATGTTTTAAGATTAAATTGTCGGGTGAGCCTGTTTGGCTTTGACTAGCTCCCCTAGGCACCACATGCCAGATTGGCGGGGCTCCTGGAATCTAAGACAAGTTTTGGTAAAACAGTTTTGACAATCAGGTAAGGCTGTATGCTTTAAGATTAAATAGTCGGGTGAGCGTGTTTGGCTTTGACTTGCGCCCCTAGGATGCAAATGCTGGAATAACAGGGTTCCTGGTTTCTAAGACAAGTTTAGGTAAATCAGTTTTGGCGGCCAGATGGGGCTATATGTTTTAAGATTTAATAGTCGGGTGAGCCTGTTTGTCTTTGACTTGCGCCCCTAGGATGCAAATGCTGCATTAACTGTGTTCCTGGTATCTGAGACAAGTTTTGGTAAAACAGTTTTGACAGCTAGGTAAGGCTGTATGCTTTAAGATTAAATAGTCGGGTGAGGGTGTTTAGCTTTGACTTGCGCCCCTAGGATACAAATGCTGGAATAACAGGGTTCCTGGTATCTAAGACATGTTTTGGTAAGTCCGTTTTGGCGGCCAGATGGGGCTATATGTTTTAAGATTTAATAGTTTGGTGAGCCTGTTTGGCTTTGACTTGCGCCCCTAGGATGCAAATGCCGGATTAACAGGGTTCCTGGTATCTGAGACAAGTTTTGGTAAGGCAATTTTGAGTTCCAGGTGTGGCTGAATGAGTTAAAAGTTAATAGTCGGGTGAGGCTTTTTGGCTTTGTTTTGCTCCCCTAGGCTGCAAATGCTAGATTAACAGGGTTCCTGGTATCTGAGACAAGTTTTGGTAAATCAGTCTTGGCGGCCAGATGGGTCTATATGTTTTAGGATTAAATAGTCGGATGAGCCTGTTTGGCTTTGACTTGCTCCCCTAGGCTCCACATGCCAGATTGGCGGGGCTCCTGGAATCTAAGACAAGTTTTGGTAAAACAGTTTTGACAGCTAGGTAAGGCTGTATGCTTTAAGATTAAATGGTCGGGTGAGCGTGTTTGGCTTTGACTTGCGCCCCTAGGATGCAAATGCTGGAATAACAGTGTTCCTGGTATCTAAGACAAGTTTTGGTAAATCAGTTTTGGCGTCTATGGGGCTATATGTTTTAAGATTTAATAGTCGGGTGAGCCTGTTTGGCTTTGACTTGCGCTCCTAGGATGCAAATGCTGGATAAACAGGGTTCTTGGTATCTAAAACAAGTTTTGGTAAGGCAATTTTGAGTCCCAGGTGAGGCTGAATGTGTTAAGATTTCATAGTCGGGTGAGGCTATTTGGCTTTGTCTTGCTCCCCTAGGCTGCAAATGCTAGATTAACATTGTTCCTGGTATCTGAGACAAGTTTTGGTAAATCAGTTTTGGCGGCCAGATGGGGCTATATGTTTTAGGATTAAATAGTCGGATGAGCCTGGTTAACTTTGACTTGCTCCCCTAGGCTGTACATGCCAGCTTGGAATCTGGAATCTAAGACAAGGTTTGGTAAAACAGTTTTGACAGCTAGGTAAGGCTGTTTGGCTTTGACTTGCGCTCCTAGGATGCAAATGCTGGATAAACAGGGTTCTTGGTATCTGAAACAAGTTTTGGTAAGGCAATTTTGAGTTCCAGGTGAGGCTGAATGTGTTAAGATTTAATAGTCGGGTGATCGTGTTTGGCTTTGACTTGCGCCCCTAGGATGCAAATGCTGGAATAACAGGGCTCCTGCTATCTGAGACAAGTTTTGGCAAATCAGTTTTGGCATCTATGGGGCTATATGTTTTAAGATTTAATAGTCGGGTGAGCCTGTTTGGCTTTGACTTGCGCTCCTAGGATGCAAATGCTGGATAAACAGGGTTCTTGGTATCTGAAACAAGTTTTGGTAAGGCAATTTTGAGTTCCAGGTGAGGCTGAATGTGTTAAGATTTAATAGTCGGGTGAGGTTATTTGGCTTTGTCTTGCTCCCCTAGGCTGCAAATGCTAGATTAACAGGGTTCCTGGTATCTGAGACAAGTTTTGGTAAATCAGTTTTGGCGGCCAGATGGGGCTATATGTTTTAGGATTAAATAGTCGGATGAGCCTGGTTGGCTTTGACTTGCTCCCCTAGGCTGTACATGCCAGATTGGCGGGGCTCCTGGAATCTAAGACAAGTTTTGGTAAAACAGTTTTGACAATCAGGTAAGGCTGTATGCTTTAAGATTAAATTGTCGGGTGAGCCTGTTTGGCTTTGACTAGATCCCCTAGGCACCACATGCCAGATTGGCGGGGCTCCTGGAATCTAAGACAAGTTTTGGTAAAACAGTTTTGACAATCAGGTAAGGCTGTATGCTTTAAGATTAAATTTACGGGTGTGCCTGTTTGGCTTTGACTAGCTCCCCTAGGCACCACATGCCAGATTGGCGGGGCTCCTGGAATCTAAGACAAGTTTTGGTAAAACAGTTTTGACAATCAGGTAAGGCTGTATGCTTTAAGATTAAATAGTCGGGTGAGCGTGTTTGGCTTTGACTTGCGCCCCTAGGATGCAAATGCTGGAGTAACAGGGTTCCTGGTATCTAAGACATGTTTTGGTAAGTCAGTTTTGGCGGCCAGATGGGGCTATATGTTGTAAGATTTAATAGTTTGGGGAGCCTGTTTGGCTTTGACTTGCGCCCCTAGGATGCAAATGCTGCATTAACAGGGTTCCTGGTATCTGAGACAAGTTTTGGTAAAGCAGCTTTGGCAACTACGTAGGTCTGTATGTTTTAAGATTAAATTGTAGGGTGAGCCTGTTTGGCTTTGACTAGCTCCCCTAGGCTCCACATGCCAGATTGGCTTGGCTCCTGGAATCTAAGACATGGTTTGGTAAAACTGTTTTGACAGCTGGGCAAGACTGTATGTTTTAAGATTAAATAGTCGGTTGAGCCTGTTTGGCTTTGAGTTGCGCCCCTAGGATGCAAATGCTGGATTAACAGGGTTCCTGGTATCTGAGACAAGTTTTGGTAAAGCAGCTTTGGCAACTACGTAAGTCTGTATGTTTTAAGATTAAATTGTCGGGTGAGCCTGTTTGGCTTTGACTAGCTCCCCTAGGCTCCACATGCCAGATTGGCTTGGCTCCTGGAATCTAAGACAAGGTTTGGTAAAACAGTTTTGACAGCTGGGCAAGACTGTATGTTTTAAGATTAAATAGTCGGTTGAGCCTGTTTGGCTTTGAGTTGCGCCCCTAGGATGCAAATGCTGGATTAACAGGGTTCCTGGTATCTAAGACATGTTTTGGTAAGTCAGTTTTGGCGGCCAAATGGCGCTATATGTTTTAGGATTAAATAGTCGGATGAGCCTGTTTGGCTTTGACTTGCTCCCCTAGGCTGCAAATGCTGGATTAACAGGGTTCCTGGTATCTGAGACAAGTTTTGGTAAAGCAGTTTTGGCAGCTACGTAAGTCTGTATGTTTTAAGATTAAATTGTCGGGTGAGCCTGTTTGGCTTTGACTAGCTCCCCTAGGCACCACATGCCAGATTGGCGGGGCTCCTGGAATCTAAGACAAGTTTTGGTAAAACAGTTTTGACAATCAGGTAAGGCTGTATGCTTTAAGATTAAATAGTCGGGTGAGCGTGTTTGGCTTTGACTTGCGCCCCTAGGATGCAAATGCTGGAATAACAGGGTTCCTGGTTTCTAAGACAAGTTTTGGTAAATCAGTTTTGGCGGCCAGATGGGGCTATATGTTTTAAAAATTTAATAGTCGGGTGAGACTATTTGGCTTTGCCATGCTCCCCTAGGCTGCAAGTGCTAGATTAACAGGGTTCCTGGTAACTGAGATAAGTTTTGGTAAATCAGTTTTGGCGGCAAGACGGGGCTATATGTTTTAGGATTAAATAGTCGGATGATCCTGTTTGGCTTTGAGTTGCTCCACTAGGCTGCACATGCCAGATTGGCGGTGCTCCTGGAATCTAAGACAAGTTTTGGTAAAACAGTTTTGACAGCTAGGTAAGGCTGTATGCTAGAAAACTGAGCGTGTTTGGCTTTGACTTGCGCCCCTAGCATGCAAATGCTGCATGAACAGGGCTCTTGGTATCTGAGACAAGTTTTGGTAAAGCAGCTTTGGCAACTACGTAAGTCTGTATGTTTTAAGATTAAATTGTCGGGTGAGCCTGTTTGGCTTTGACTTGCTCCCCTAGGCACCACATGCCAGATTGGCGGGGCTCCTGGAATCTAAGACAAGTTTTGGTAAAACAGTTTTGACAGCTAGGTAAGGCTGTATGCTTTATGATTAAATAGTCGGGTGTGCGTGTTTGGCTTTGACTTGCGCCCCTAGGATGCAAATGCTGGAATAACAGGGTTCCTGGTATCTAAGACATGATTTGGTAAGTCAGTTTTGGCGGCCAGATGGGGCTATATGTTGTAAGATTTAATAGTTTGGGGAGCCTGTTTGGCTTTGACTTGCGCCCCTAGGATGCAAATGCTGGAATAACAGGGTTCCTGGTATCTAAGACATGATTTGGTAAGTCAGTTTTGGCGGCCAGATGGGGCTATATGTTGTAAGATTTAATAGTTTGGGGAGCCTGTTTGGCTTTGACTTGCGCCCCTAGGATGCAAATGCTGGAATAACAGGGTTCCTGGTATCTAAGACAAGTTTTGGTAAATCAGTTTTGGCTGCCAAATGGGGCTGTATGTTTTAAGATTAAATTCTCGGGTGAGCCTGTTTGGTTTTGACTTTCTCCCCTAGGCGGCACATGCCAGATTGGCGGGGCTCCTGGAATCTAAAAAAAGTTTTGGTAAAACAGTTTTGACAGCTAGGTAAGGTTGTATGCTTTAAGATTAAGTAGTCGGATGAGCGTGTTTGGCTTTGACTTGCGCCCCTAGGATGCAAATGCTGGAATAACAGGGTTCCTGGTATCTAAGACAAGTTTTGGTAAATCAGTTTTGGCAGCCAAATGGGGCTGTATGTTTTAAGATTAAATTCTCGGGTGAGCCTGTTTGGTTTTGACTTTCTCCCCTAGGCGGCACATGCCAGATTGGCGGGGCTCCTGGAATCTAAAAAAGTTTTGGTAAAACAGTTTTAACAGCTACGTAAGTCTGTATGTTTTAAGTTTAAATAGTCGGGTGAGCCTGTTTGACTTTGACTTGCTCCCCTAGGATGCAAATGCTGGATTAACAGGGTTCCTGGTATCTGAGACAAGTTTTGGTAGATCAGTTTTGGCGGCCAGATGGGGCTATATGTTTCAGGATTAAATAGTCGGATGAGCCTGATTGGCTTTGACTTGTTCCACTAGGCTGCACATGCCAGATTGGCGGTGCTCCTGGAATCTAAGACAAGTTTTGGTAAAACAGTTTTGACAGCTAGGTAAGGGTGTATGCTTTAAGATTGAGTGTGTTTGGCTTTGACTTGCGCCCCTAGGATGCAAATGCTGGATTAACAGGGTTCCTGGTATCTGAGACAAGTTTTGGTAAGGCAATTTTGAGTTCCAGATGTGGCTGAATGAGTTAAAATTTAATAGTCGGGTGAGGCTATTTGGCTTTGTTTTGCTCCCCTAGGCTGCAAATGCTAAATTAAAAGGGTTCCTGGTATCTGAGACAAGTTTTGGTAAGTCTTGGCGGCCAGATGGGGCTATGTGTTTTAAGATTTTGTTTGGCTTTGACTTGCTTTCCTTGGCTGCAAATGCTAGATAAACAGGGCTCCTGGTTTCTAAGGCAAGTTTTGGTAACGCAGTTTTGGCAGCTACGTAAGTCTGTATGTTTTAAGATTAAATTGTCGGGTGAGCCTGTTTGTCTTTCACTTGCTCCCCTAGGCTCCACATGCCAGGTTGGCGGGGCTCCTGTAATCTAAGACAAGTTTTGGTAAAACAGTCTTGACAGCTAGGTAAGGCTGTATGCTTTAAGATTAAATAATCGGGTGAGCGTGTTTGGCTTTGACTTGCGCCCCTAGGATGCAAATGCTGGAATAACAGGGTTCCTGGTATCTAAGACAAGTTTTGGTAAATCAGTTTTGGCGGCCAGATGGGGCTATATGTTTTAAGATTTAATAGTCGGGTGAGCCTGTTTGGCTTTGACTTGCGCCCCTAGGATGCATATGCTGGATAACCAGGGTTCCTGGAATCTGAGACAAGTTTTGGTAAGGCAATTCTGAGTTCCAGGTGAGGCTGAATGTGTTAAGATTTAATAGTCGGGTGAGGCTAATTGGCTTTGTCTTGCGCCCCTAGGCTGCAAATGCTAGATTAACAGGGTTCCTGGTATCTGAGACAAGTTTTGGTAAATCAGTTTTGGCGGCCAGATGGGGCTATATGTTTTAGGATTAAATAGTCGGATGAGCCTGGTTGGCTTTGACTTGCTCCCCTAGGCTGTACATGCAGATTGGCGGGGCTCCTGGAATCTAAGAAAAGTTTTGGTAAAACAGTTTTGACAGCTAGGTAAGGTTGTATGCTTTAAGATTAAGTAATCGGATGAGCGTGTTTGGCTTTGCCTTGTGCCCCTAGGATGCAAATGCTGGAATAACAGGGTTCCTGGTATCTAAGACAAGTTTTGGTAAATCAGTTTTGGCGGCCAGATGGGGCTATATGTTTTAAGATTTAATAGTCGGGTGAGGCTATTTGGCTTTGACTTGCGCCCCTAGGATGCAAATGCTGGATAACCATGGTTCCTGGAATCTGAGACAAGTTTTGGTAAGGCAATTCTGAGTTCCAGGTGAGGCTCAATGTGTTCAGACTTAATAGTCGGGTGAGACTATTTTGCTTTGACTTGCTCCCCTAGGCTGCAAATGCTAGATTAACAGGGCTCCTGGTTTCTAAGGCAAGTTTTGGTAAAGCAGTTTTGGCAGCCAGATGGGGCTGTATGTTTTAAGATTAAATTCTTGGGTGAGCCTGTTTGGTTTTGACTTTCTCCCCTAGGCGGCACATGCCAGATTGGCGGTGCTCCTGGAATCTAAAAAAAGTTTTGGTAAAACAGTTTTAACAGCTACGTAAGTCTGTATGTTTTAAGGTTAAATAGTCGGGTGAGTCTGTTTGACTTTGACTTGCTCCCCTAGGATGCAAATGCTGGATTAACAGGGTTCCTGGTATCTGAGACAAGTTTTGGTAAATCATTTTTGACGGCCAGGTGGGGCTATATGATTTAAAATTTAATAGTCGGGTGAGACTATTTGGCTTTGTCTTGCTCCCCTAGGCTGCAAATGCTAGATTAACAGGGTTCCTGGCAACTGAGATAAGTTTTGGTAAATCAGTTTTGGCGGCAAGATGGGGCTATATGTTTTAGGATTAAATAGTCGGATGAGCCTGTTTGGCTTTGACTTGCTCCACTAGGCTGCACATGCCAGATTGGCGGTGCTCCTGGAATCTAAGACAAGTTTTGATAAAACAGTTTTGACAGCTAGGTAAGGCTGTATGCTTCAAGATTGCGCGTTTTTGGCTTTGACTTGCGCCCCTAGGCTGCAAATGCTAGATTAACAGGGTTCCTGGTATCTGAGACAAGTTTTGGTAAATCAGTTTTGGCGGCCAGATGGGGCTATATGTTTTAGGATTAAATAGTCGGATGAGCCTGGTTGGCTTTGACTTGCTCCCCTAGGCTGTACATGCCAGATTGGCGGGGCTCCTGGAATCTAAGAAAAGTTTTGGTAAAATAGTTTTGACAGCTAGGTAAGGTTGTATGCTTTAAGATTAAGTAATCGGATGAGCGTGTTTGGCTTTGACTTGCGCCCCTAGGATGCAAATGCTGGAATAACAGGGTTCCTGGTATCTAAGACAAGTTTTGGTAAATCAGTTTTGGCGGCCAGATGAGGCTATATGTTTTAAGATTTAATAGTCGGGTGAGCCTGTTTGGCTTTGACTTGCGCCCCTAGGATGCAAATGCTGGATAACCAGGGTTCCTGGAATCTGAGACAAGTTTTGGTAAGGCAATTCTGAGTTCCAGGTAAGGCTGAATGTGTTCAGACTTAATAGTCGGGTGAGACTATTTTGCTTTGACTTGCTCCCCTAGGCTGCAAATGCTAGATTAACAGGGCTCCTGGTTTCTAAGGCAAGTTTTGGTAAAACAGTTTTGGCAGCCAGATGGGGCTGTATGTTTTAAGATCAAATTCTTGGGTGAGCCTGTTTGGTTTTGACTTTCTCCCCTAGGCGGCACATGCCAGATTGGCGGGGCTCCTGGAATCTAAAAAAAGTTTTGGTAAAACAGTTTTAACAGCTACGTAAGTCTGTATGTTTTAAGGTTAAATAGTCGGGTGAGTCTGTTTGACTTTGACTTGCTCCCCTAGGATGCAAATGCTGGATTAACAGGGTTCCTGGTATCTGAGACAAGTTTTTGTAAATCAGTTTTGACGGCCAGGTGGGGCTATATAATTTAAAATTTAATAGTCGGGTGAGACTATTTGGCTTTGTCTTGCTCCCCTAGGCTGCAAATGCTAGATTAACAGGGTTCCTGGCAACTGAGATAAGTTTTGGTAAATCAGTTTTGGCGGCAAGATGGGGCTATATGTTTTAGGATTAAATAGTCGGATGAGCCTGTTTGGCTTTGAGTTGCTCCACTAGGCTGCACATGCCAGATTGGCGGTACTCCTGGAATCTAAGACAAGTTTTGGTAAAACAGTTGTGACAGCTAGGTAAGGCTGTATGCTTCAAGATTGAGCGTGTTTGGCTTTGACTTGCGCCCCTAGGCTGCAAATGCTAGATTAACAGGGTTCCTGGTATCTGAGACAAGTTTTGGTAAATCAGTTTTGGCGGCCAGATGGGGCTATATGTTTTAGGATTAAATAGTCGGATGAGCCTGGTTGGCTTTGACTTGCTCCCCTAGGCTGTACATGCCAGATTGGCAGGGCTCCTGGAATCTAAGAAAAGTTTTTGTAAAACAGTTTTGACAGCTAGGTAAGGTTGTATGCTTTAAGATTAAGTAATCGGATGAGCGTGTTTGGCTTTGACTTGCGCCCCTAGGATGCAAATGCTGGAATAACAGGGTTCCTGGTATCTAAGACAAGTTTTGGTAAATCAGTTTTGGCGGCCAGATGAGGCTATATGTTTTCAGATTTAATAGTCGGGTGAGCCTGTTTAGCTTTGACTTGCGCCCCTAGGATGCAAATGCTGGATAACCAGGGTTCCTGGAATCTGAGACAAGTTTTGGTAAGGCAATTCTGAGTTCCAGGTGAGGCTGAATGTGTTCAGACTTAATAGTCGGGTGAGACTATTTTGCTTTGACTTGCTCCCCTAGGCTGCAAATGCTAGATTAACAGGGCTCCAGGTTTCTAAGGCAGGTTTTGGTAAAACAGTTTTGGCAGCCAGATGGGGCTGTATGTTTTAAGATTAAATTCTTGGGTGAGCCTGTTTGGTTTTGACTTTCTCCCCTAGGCGGCACATGCCAGATTGGCGGGGCTCCTGGAATCTAAAAAAAGTTTTGGTAAAACAGTTTTAACAGCTACGTAAGTCTGTATGTTTTAAGGTTAAATAGTCGGGTGAGTCTGTTTGACTTTGACTTGCTCCCCAAGGATGCAAATGCTGGATTAACAGGGTTCCTGGTATCTGAGACAAGTTTTGGTAAATCAGTTTTGACGGCCAGGTGGGGCTATATGATTTAAAATTTAATAGTCGGGTGAGACTATTTGGCTTTGTCTTGCTCCCCTAGGCTGCAAATGCTAGATTAACAGGGTTCCTGGCAACTGAGATAAGTTTTGGTAAATCAGTTTTGGTGGCAAGATGGGGCTATATTTTTTAGGGTTAAATAGTCGGATGAGCCTCTTTGGCTTTGACTTGCTCCACTAGGCTGCACATGCCAGATTGGCGGTGCTCCTGGAATCTAAGACAAGTTTTGGTAAAACAGTTTTGACAGCTAGGTAAGGCTGTATGCTTCAAGATTGAGCGTGTTTGGCTTTGACTTGCGCCCCTAGTATGCAAATGCTGGAATAACAGGGTTCCTGGTATCTATGACAAGTTTTGGTAAATCATTTTTGGCGGCCAGATGGGGCTATATGTTTTAAGATTTAATAGTCGGGAGAGCCTGTTTGGCTTTGACTTGCGTCCCTAGCATGCAAATGCTGCATTAACAGGGTTCCTGGTATCTGAGACAAGTTTTGGTAAAGCAGCTTTGGCAACTACGTAAGTATGTATGTTTTAAGATTAAATTGTCGGGTGAGCCTGTTTGGCTTTGACTTGCTCCCTCAGGCTCCACATGCCAGATTGGCTTGGCTCCTGGAATCTAAGACAAGGTTTGGTAAAACAGTTTTGACAGCTGGGCAAGACTGTATGTTTTAAGATTAAATAGTCGGTTGAGGCTGTTTGGCTTTGAGTTGCGCCCCTAGGATGCAAATGCTGGATTAACAGTGTTCCTGGTATCTTAAACAAGTTTTGGTAAGGCAATTTTGAGTTCCAGGTGAGGCTGAATATGTTAAGACTTAATAATCGGGTGAGCCTGTTTGGCTTTGACTTGCTCCCCTAGGCTCCACATGCCAGATTGGCGGGGCTCCTGGAATCTAAGACAAGTTTTGGTAAAACAGTTTTGACAGCTAGGTAAGGCTGTATGCTTTAAGATTTAATAGTTTGGTGAGCCTGTTTGGCTTTGACTTGCGCCCCTAGGATGCAAATGCTGAATGAGTTAAAATTTAATAGTCGGGTGAGGCTATTTGGCTTTGTTTTGCGCCCCTAGGCTGCACATGCCAGATTGGCGGGGCTCCTGGAATCTAAGACAAGTTTTGGTAAAACACTTTTGACAGCTAGGTAAGGCTGTATGCTTTCAGATTAAATAGTCGGGTGAGCGTGTTTGGCTTTGACTTGCGCCCCTAGGATGCAAATGCTGGAGTAACAGGGTTCCTGGTATCTAAGACAAGTTTTGGTAAATCAGTTTTGGCGTCTATGGGGCTATATGTTTTAAGATTTAATAGTCGGGTGAGCCTGTTTGGCTTTGACTTGCGCTCCTAGGATGCAAATGCTGGATAAACAGGGTTCTTGGTATCTGAAACAAGTTTTGGTAAGGCAATTTTGAGTTCCAGGTGAGGCTGAATGTGTTAAGATTTAATAGTCGGGTGAGGCTAATTGGCTTTGTCTTGCTCCCCTAGGCTGCAAATGCTAGATTAACAGGGTTCCTGGTATCTGAGACAAGTTTTGGTAAATCAGTTTTGGCGGCCAGATGGGGCTATATGTTTTAGGATTAAATAGTCGGATGAGCCTGGTTGGCTTTGACTTGCTCCCCTAGGCTGTACATGCCAGATTGGCGGGGCTCCTGGAATCTAAGAAAAGTTTTGGTAAAACAGTTTTGACAGCTAGGTAAGGTGTTATGCTTTAAGATTAAGTAATCGGATGAGCGTGTTTGGCTTTGACTTGCGCCCCTAGGATGCAAATGCTGGAATAACAGGGTTCCTGGTATCTAAGACAAGTTTTGGTAAATCAGTTTTGGCGGCCAGATGAGGCTATATGTTTTAGGATTTAATAGTCGGGTGAGCCTGTTTGGCTTTGACTTGCGCCCCTAGGATGCAAATGCTGGATAACCAGGGTTCCTGGAATCTGAGACAAGTTTTGGTAAGGCAATTCTGAGTTCCAGGTGAGGCTGAATGTGTTCAGACTTAATATTCGGGTGAGACTATTTTGCTTTGACTTGCTCCCCTAGGCTGCAAATGCTAGATTAACAGGGCTCCTGGTTTCTAAGGCAAGTTTTGGTAAAGCAGTTTTGGCAGCCAGATGGGCCTGTATGTTTTAAGATTAAATTCTCGGGTGAGCCTGTTTGGTTTTGACTTTCTCCCCTAGGCGGCACATGCCAGATTGGCGGGGCTCCTGGAATCTAAAAAAAGTTTTGGTAAAACAGTTTTAACAGCTACGTAAGTCTGTATGTTTAAAGGTTAAATAGTCAGGTGAGTCTGTTTGACTTTGACTTGCTCCCCTAGGATGCAAATGCTGGATTAACAGGGTTCCTGGTATCTAAGACAAGTTTTGGTAAATCAGTTTTGGCGGCCAGATGGGGCTATATGTTTTAAGATTTAATAGTCGGGTGAGCCTGTTTGGCTTTGACTTGCGCTCCTAGGATGCAAATGCTGGATAAACAGGGTTCTTGGTATCTGAAACAAGTTTTGGTAAGGCAATTTTGAGTTCCAGGTGAGGCTGAATGTGTTAAGATTTAATAGTCGGGTGAGGCTAATTGGCTTTGTCTTGCGCCCCTAGGCTGCAAATGCTAGATTAACAGGGTTCCTGGTATCTGAGACAGGTTTTGGTAAATCAGTTTTGGCGGCCAGATGGGGCTATATGTTTTAGGATTAAATAGTCGGATGAGTCTGGTTGGCTTTGACTTGCTCCCCTAGGCTGTACATGCCAGATTGGCGGGGCTCCTGGTTTCTAAGGCAAGTTTTGGTAAAACAGTTTTGACAGCTAGGTAAGGTTGTATGCTTTAAGATTAAGTAATCGGATGAGCGTATTTGGCTTTGACTTGCGCCCCTAGGATGCAAATGCTGGAATAACAGGGTTCCTGGTATCTAAGACAAGTTTTGGTAAATCAGTTTTGGCGGCCAGATGGGGCTATATGTTTTAAGATTTAATAGTCGGGTGAGCCTGTTTGGCTTTGACTTGCGCCCCTAGGATGCAAATGCTGGATAACCATGGTTCCTGGAATCTGAGACAAGTTTTGGTAAGGCAATTCTGAGTTCCATGTGAGGCTCAATGTGTTCAGACTTAATAGTCGGGTGAGACTATTTTGCTTTGACTTGCTCCCCTAGGCTGCAAATGCTAGATTAACAGGGCTCCTGGTTTCTAAGGCAAGTTTTGGTAAAGCAGTTTTGGCAGCCAGATGGGGCTGTATGTTTTAAGATTAAATTCTTGGGTGAGCCTGTTTGGTTTTGACTTTCTCCCCTAGGCGGCACATGCCAGGTTGGCGGGGCTCCTGGAATCTAAAAAAAGTTTTGGTAAAACAGTTTTAACAGCTACGTAAGTCTGTATGTTTTAAGGTTAAATAGTCGGGTGAGTCTGTTTGACTTTGACTTGCTCCCCTAGGATGCAAATGCTGGATTAACAGGGTTCCTGGTATCTGAGACAAGTTTTGGTAAATCAGTTTTGACGGCCAGGTGGGGCTATATGATTTAAAATTTAATAGTCGGGTGAGACTATTTGGCTTTGTTTTGCGCCCCTAGGCTGCACATGCCAGATTGGCGGGGCTCCTGGAATCTAAGACAAGTTTTGGTAAAACACTTTTGACAGCTAGGTAAGGCTGTATGCTTTCAGATTAAATAGTCGGGTGAGCGTGTTTGGCTTTGACTTGCGCCCCTAGGATGCAAATGCTGGAATAACAGGGTTCCTGTTATCTAAGACAAGTTTTGGTAAATCAGTTTTGGCGTCTATGGGGCTATATGTTTTAGGATTAAATAGTCGGATGAGCCTGTTTGGCTTTGACTTGCTCCCCTAGGCTGCACATGCCAGATTGGCGGGGCTCCTGGAATCTAAGACAAGTTTTGGTAAAACACTTTTGACAGCTAGGTTAGGCTGTATGCTTTAAGATTTAATAGTTTGGTGAGCCTGTTTGGCTTTGACTTGCGCCCCTAGGATGCAAATGCTGAATTAACAGGGCTCCTGGTATCTGAGACAAGTTTTGGTAAGGCAATTTTGAGTTCCAGGTGTGGCTGAATGAGTTAAAATTTAATAGTCGGGTGAGGCTATTTGGCTTTGTTTTGCGCCCCTAGGCTGCACCTGCCAGATTGGCGGGGCTCCTGGAATCTAAGACAAGTTTTGGTAAAACACTTTTGACAGCTAGGTAAGGCTGTATGCTTTCAGATTAAATAGTCGGGTGAGCGTGTTTGGCTTTGATTTGCGCCCCTAGGATGCAAATGCTGGAATAACAGGGTTCCTGTTATCTAAGACAAGTTTTGGTAAATCAGTTTTGGCGTCTATGGGGCTATATGTTTTAGGATTAAATAGTCGGATGAGCCTGTTTGGCTTTGACTTGCTCCCCTAGGCTGCACATGCCAGATTGGCGGGGCTCCTGGAATCTAAGACAAGTTTTGGTAAAACACTTTTGACAGCTAGGTAAGGCTGTATGCTTTCAGATTAAATAGTCGGGTGAGCGTGTTTGGCTTTGACATGCGCCCCTAGGATGCAAATGCTGGAGTAACAGGGTTCCTGGTATCTAAGACAAGTTTTGGTAAATCAGTTTTGGCGTCTATGGGGCTATATGTTTTAAGATTTAATAGTCGGGTGAGCCTCTTTGGCTTTGACTTGCGCTCCTATGATGCAAATGCTGGATAAACAGGGTTCTTGGTATCTGAAACAAGTTTTGATAAGGCAATTTTGAGTTGCAGGTGAGGCTGAATGTGTTAAGATTTAATAGTCGGGTGAGGCTAATTGGCTTTGTCTTGCTCCCCTAGGCTGCAAATGCTGGATTAACAGGGTTCCTGGTATCTGAGACAAGTTTTGATCAAGCAGTTTTGGCGGCCAGATGGGGCTGTATATTTTAAGACTTAATAGTCGGGTGAGACTATTTTACTTTGACTTGCCCCCCTATGCTGCAAATGCTAGATTAACAGGGCTCCTGGAATCTAAAAAAAGTTTTAGTGAAACAGTTTTGAAAGCTAGGTAAGGCTGTATGTTTGGGGATTAAATAGTCGGGTGAGCCTGTTTAGCTTTGTTTTGCGCCCCTAGGATGCAAATGCTGGATTAACAGGGTTCCTGGTATCTGAGACAAGTTTTGGTAAGGAAATTTTGAATTCCAGGTGAGGCTGAATGTTTTACGACTTAATAGTCGGGTGAGGCTATTTGGCTTTGACTTGCTCCCCTAGGGTCCACATGCCAGGTTGGCGGGGCTCCTGGAACCTAAGACAAGGTTTGGTAAAACAGTTTTCAGAGCAAGGCAAGACTGTATGTTTTAAGATTAAAGAGTCGGGTGAGCCTGTTTGGCTTTGATCCCCTAGGATGCATATGCTGGGTTAACAGGGTTCCTGGTATCTGAGACAAGTTTTGGTAAGGCAATTTTGAGTTCCAGGTGAGGCTGAATGTGTTAAGACTTAATAGTCGGGTGAGTCTATTTTGCTTTGACTTGCTCCCCCAAGCTGCAAATTCTATATTAACAGGGCTCCTGGAATCTAAAAAAAGTTTGAGTAAAACAGTTTTGACAGCTAGGTATGGCTGTATGTTTTAAGATTAAATAGTCGGGTGAGCCGGATTGGCTTTGACTTGCGCCCCCAGGATGCAAATACTGGATTAACAGGGTTCCTGGTATCTGAGACAGGTTTTGTTCAAGCAGTTTTGGCGGCCAGATGGGGCTGTATGTTTTAAGACTTAATAGTCGGATGAGACTATTTGGCTTTTACTTGCTCCCCTACGCTGCAAATGCTAGATTAACAGGGCTCCTGGTATCCATGGCAAGTTTTGATAAAGCAGATTTGGCAGCCAGATGGGGCTTTATTATTTGTTTTAAGATTAAATTGTAGGATGAGCCTGTTTGGCTTTGAACTTCTCCTCTAGGCTGCACACGCCAAATTGGCGGGGCTCCTGGAATCTAAGAAAAGTTTTGGTAAAACAGTTTTGACAGCTAGGTAAGGTTGTATGCTTTAAGATTAAATAATCGGGTGAGCGTGTTTGGCTTTGACTTGCGCCCCTAGGATGCAAATGCTGGAATAACAGGGTTCCTGGTATCTAAGACAAGTTTTGATAAATCAGTTTTGGCGGCCAGATGGGGCTATATGATTTAAAATTTAATAGTCGGGTGAGACTATTTGGCTTTGTTTTGCGCCCCTAGGCTGCACATGCCAGATTGGCGGGGCTCCTGGAATCTAAGACAAGTTTTGGTAAAACACTTTTGACAGCTAGGTAAGGCTGTATGCTTTCAGATTAAATAGTCGGGTGAGCGTGTTTGGCTTTGACTTGCGCCCCTAGGATGCAAATGCTGGAATAACAGGGTTCCTGTTATCTAAGACAAGTTTTGGTAAATCAGTTTTGGCGTCTATGGGGCTATATGTTTTAGGATTAAATAGTCGGATGAGCCTGTTTGTCTTTCACTTGCTCCCCTAGGCTCCACATGCCAGGTTGGCGGGGCTCCTGTAATCTAAGACAAGTTTTGGTAAAACAGTCTTGACAGCTAGGTAAGGCTGTATGCTTTAAGATTAAATAATCGGGTGAGCGTGTTTGGCTTTGACTTGCGCCCCTAGGATGCAAATGCTGGAATAACAGGGTTCCTGGTATCTAAGACAAGTTTTGATAAATCAGTTTTGGCGGCCAGATGGGGCTATATGTTTAAGGATTAAATAGTCGGATGAGCCAGGTTGGCTTTGACTTGCTCCCCTAGGCTGTACATGCCAGATTGGCGGGGCTCCTGGAATCTAAGAAAAGTTTTGGTAAAACAGTTTTGACAGCTAGGTAAGGTTGTATGCTTTAAGATTAAGTAATCGGATGAGCGTGTTTGGCTTTGACTTGCGCCCCTAGGATGCAAATGCTGGAATAACAGGGTTCCTGGTATCTAAGACAAGTATTGGTAAATCAGTTTTGGCGGCCAGATGAGGCTATATGTTTTAAGATTTAATAGTCGGGTGAGCCTGTTTGGCTTTGACTTGCGCCCCTAGGATGCAAATGCTGGATAACCAGGGTTCCTGGAATCTGAGACAAGTTTTGGTAAGGCAATTCTGAGTTCCAGGTGAGGCTGAATGAGTTCAGACTTAATATTCGGGTGAGACTATTTTGCCTTGACTTGCTCCCCTAGGCTGCATATGCTAGATTAACAGGGCTCCTGGTTTCTAAGGCAAGTTTTGGTAAAGCAGTTTTGGGAGCCAGATGGGGCTGTATGTTTTAAGATTAAATTCTTGGGTGAGCCTGTTTGGTTTTGACTTTCTCCCTTAGGCGGCACATGCCAGGTTGGCGGGGCTCCTGGAATCTAAAAAAAGTTTTGGTAAAACAGTTTTAACAGCTACGTAAGTCTGTATGTTTTAAGGTTAAATAGTCGGGTGAGTCTGTTTGACTTTGACTTGCTCCCCTAGGATGCAAATGCTGGATTAACAGGGTTCCTGGTACCTGAGACAAGTTTTGGTAAATCAGTTTTGACGGCCAGGTGGGGCTATATGATTTAAAATTTAATAGTCGAGTGAGACTATTTGGCTTTGTTTTGCGCTCCTAGGCTGCACATGCCAGATTGGCGGGGCTCCTGGAATCTAAGACAAGTTTTGGTAAAACACTTTTGACAGCTAGGTAAGGCTGTATGCTTTCAGATTAAATAGTCGGGTGAGCGTGTTTGGCTTTGACTTGCGCCCCTAGGATGCAAATGCTGGAATAACAGGGTTCCTGTTATCTAAGACAAGTTTTGGTAAATCAGTTGTGGCGTCTATGGGGCTATATGTTTTAGGATTAAATAGTCGGATGAGCCTGTTTGGCTTTGACTTGCTCCCCTAGGCTGCACATGCCAGATTGGCGGGGCTCCTGGAATCTAAGACAAGTTTTGGTAAAACACTTTTGACAGCTAGGTAAGGCTGTATGCTTTAAGATTTAATAGTTTGGTGAGCCTGTTTGGCTTTGACTTGCGCCCCTAGGATGCAAATGCTGAATTAACAGGGTTACTGGTATCTGAGACAAGTTTTGGTAAGGCAATTTTGAGTTCCAGGTGTGGCTGAATGAGTTAAAATTTAATAGTCGGGTGAGGCTATTTGGCTTTGTTTTGCGCCCCTAGGCTGCACCTGCCAGATTGGCGGGGCTCCTGGAATCTAAGACAAGTTTTGGTAAAACACTTTTGACAGCTAGGTAAGGCTGTATGCTTTCAGATTAAATAGTCGGGTGAGCGTGTTTGGCTTTGACTTGCGCCCCTAGGATGCAAATGCTGGAATAACAGGGTTCCTGTTATCTAAGACAAGTTTTGGTAAATCAGTTTTGGCGTCTATGGGGCTATATGTTTTAGGATTAAATAGTCGGATGAGCCTGTTTGGCTTTGACTTGCTCCCCTAGGCTGCACATGCCAGATTGGCGGGGCTCCTGGAATCTAAGACAAGTTTTGGTAAAACACTTTTGACAGCTAGGTAAGGCTGTATGCTTTCAAATTAAATAGTCGGGTGAGCGTGTTTGCCTTTGACATGCGCCCCTAGGATGCAAATGCTGGAGTAACAGGGTTCCTGGTATCTAAGACAAGTTTTGGTAAATCAGTTTTGGCGTCTACTGGGCTATATGTTTTAAGATTTAATAGTCGGGTGAGCCTGTTTGGCTTTGACTTGCGCTCCTAGGATGCAAATGCTGGATAAACAGGGTTCTTGGTATCTGAAACAAGTTTTGGTAAGGCAATTTTGAGTTCCAGGTGAGGCTGAATGTGTTAAGATTTAATAGTCGGGTGAGGCTAATTGGCTTTGTCTTGCTCCCCTAGGCTGTACATGCCAGATTGGCGGGGCTCCTGGAATCTAAGAAAAGTTTTGGTAAAACAGTTTTGACAGCTAGGTAAGGTTGTATGCTTTAAGATTTAGTAATCGGATGAGCGTGTTTGGCTTTGACTTGCGCCCCTAGGATGCAAATGCTGGAATAACAGGGTTCCTGGTATCTAAGACAAGTTTTGGTAAATCAGTTTTGGCGGCCAGATGAGGCTATATGTTTTAAGATTTAATAGTCGGGTGAGCCTGTTTGGCTTTGACTTGCGCCCCTAGGATGCAAATGCTGGATAACCAGGGTTCCTGGAATCTGAGACAAGTTTTGGTAAGGCAATTCTGAGTTCCAGGTGAGGCTGAATGTGTTCAGACTTAATATTCGGGTGAGACTATTTTGCTTTGACTTGCTCCCCTAGGCTGCAAATGCTAGATTAACAGGGCTCCTGGTTTCTAAGGCAAGTTTTGGTAAAGCAGTTTTGGCAGCCAGATGGGCCTGTATGTTTTAAGATTAAATTCTCGGGTGAGCCTGTTTGGTTTTGACTTTCTCCCCTAGACGGCACATGCCAGATTGGCGGGGCTCCTGGAATCCAAAAAAAGTTTTGGTAAAACAGTTTTAACAGCTACGTAAGTCTGTATGTTTTAAGGTTAAATAGTCGGGTGAGTCTGTTTGACTTTGACTTGCTCCCCTAGGATGCAAATGCTGGATTAACAGGGTTCCTGGTATCTGAGACAAGTTTTGGTAAATCAGTTTTGACGGCCAGATGGGGCTATATGTTTTAAGATTTAATAGTCGGGTGAGCCTGTTTGGCTTTGACTTGCGCCCCTAGAATGCAAATGCTGGATAACCAGGGTTCCTGGAATCTGAGACAAGTTTTGGTAAGGCAATTCTGAGTTCCAGGTGAGGCTGAATGTGTTAAGATTTAAGGCTATATGTTTTAAGATTTAATAGTCGGGTGAGCCTGTTTGGCTTTGACTTGCGCTCCTAGGATGCAAATGCTGGATAAACAGGGTTCTTGGTATCTGAAACAAGTTTTGGTAAGGCAATTTTGAGTTCCAGGTGAGGCTGAATGTGTTAAGATTTAATAGTCGGGTGAGGCTAATTGGCTTTGTCTTGCTCCCCTAGGCTGCAAATGCTAGATTAACAGGGTTCCTGGTATCTGAGACAAGTTTTGGTAAATCAGTTTTGGCGGCCAGATGGGGCTATATGTTTAAGGATTAAATAGTCGGATGAGCCTGGTTGGCTTTGACTTTCTCCCCTAGACGGCACATGCCAGATTGGCGGGGCTCCTGGAATCTAAAAAAAGTTTTGGTAAAACAGTTTTAACAGCTACGTAAGTCTGTATGTTTAAAGGTTAAATAGTCGGGTGAGTCTGTTTGACTTTGACTTTTTCCCCTAGGATGCAAATACTGGATTAACAGGGTTCCTGGTATCTAAGACAAGTTTTGGTAAATCAGTTTTGGCGGCCAGATGGGGCTATATGTTTTAAGATTTAATAGTCGGGTGAGCCTGTTTGGCTTTGACTTGCGCCCCTAGAATGCAAATGCTGGATAACCAGGGTTCCTGGAATCTGCGACAAGTTTTGGTAAGGCAATTCTGAGTTCCAGGTGAGGCTGAATGTGTTAAGATTTAATAGTCGGGTGAGGCTAATTGGCTTTGTCTTGCGCCTCTAGGCTGCAAATGCTAGATTAACAGGGTTCCTGGTATCTGAGACAAGTTTTGGTAAATCAGTTTTGGCGGCCAGATGGGGCTATATGTTTTAGGATTAAATAGTCGGATGAGCCTGGTTGGCTTTGACTTGCTCCCCTAGGCTGTACATGCCAGATTGGCGGGGCTCCTGGTTTCTAAGGCAAGTTTTGGTAAAACAGTTTTGACAGCTTGGTAAGGTTGTATGCTTTAAGATTAAGTAATCGGATGAGCGTGTTTGGCTTTGACTTGCGCCCCTAGGATGCAAATGCTGGAATAACAGGGTTCCTGGTATCTAAGACAAGTTTTGGTAAATCAGTTTTGGCGGCCAGATGGGGCTATATGTTTTCAGATTTAATAGTCGGGTGAGCCTGCTTGGCTTTGACTTGCGTCCCTATGATGCAAATGCTGGATAACCAGTGTTCCTGGAATCTGAGACAAGTTTTGGTAAGGCAATTCTGAGTTCCAGGTGAGGCTGAATGTGTTCAGACTTAATAGTCGGGTGAGACTATTTTGCTTTGACTTGCTCCCCTAGGCTGCAAATGCTAGATTAACAGGGCTCCTGGTTTCTAAGGCAAGTTTTGGTAAAGCAGTTTTGGCAGCCAGATGGGGCTGTATGTTTTAAGATTAAATTCTTGGGTGAGCCTGTTTGGTTTTGACTTTCTCCCCTAGGCGACACATGCCAGATTGGCGGGGCTCCTGGAATCTAAAAAAAATTTTGGTAAAACAGTTTTAACAGCTACGTAAGTCTGTATGTTTTAAGGTTAAATAGTCGGGTGAGTCTGTTTGACTTTGACTTGCTCCCCTAGGATGCAAATGCTGGATTAACAGGGTTCCTGGTATCTGAGACAAGTTTTGGTAAATCAGTTTTGACGGCCAGGTGGGGCTATATGATTTAAAATTTAATAGTCGGGTGAGACTATTTGGCTATGTCTTGCTCCCCTAGGCTGCAAATGCTAGATTAACAGGGTTCCTGGCAACTGAGATAAGTTTTGGTAAATCAGTTTTGGCGGCAAGATGGGGCTATATGTTTTAGGATTAAATAGTCGGATGAGCCTATTTGGCTTTGTCTTGTTCCCCTAGGCTGCAAATGCTAGATTAACAGGGTTCCTGGTAACTGAGATAAGTTTTGGTAAATCAGTTTTGGCGGCGAGATGGGGCTAAATGTTTTAGGATTAAATAGTCGGATGAGCCTGTTTGGCTTTGACTTGCTCCACTAGGCTGCACATGCCAGATTGGCGGTGCTCCTGGAATTTAAGACAAGTTTTGGTAAAACAGTTTTGACAGCTAGGTAAGGCTGTATGCTTCAAGATTGAGCGTGTTTGGCTTTGACTTGCGCCCCTAGTATGCAAATGCTGGAATAACAGGGTTCCTGGTATCTAAGACAAATTTTGGTAAATCATTTTTGGCGGCCAGATGGGGCTATATGTTTTAAGATTTAATAGTCGGGTGAGCCTGTTTGGCTTTGACTTGCGCTCCTAGGATGCAAATGCTGGATAAACAGGGTTCTTGGTATCTGAAACAAGTTTTGGTAAGGCAATTTTGAGTTCCAGGTGGGGCTATATGATTTAAAATTTAATAGTCGGGTGAGACTATTTGGCTTTGTCTTGTTCCCCTAGGCTGCAAATGCTAGATTAACAGGGTTCCTGGTAACTGAGATAAGTTTTGGTAAATCAGTTTTGGCGGCAAGATGGGGCTAAATGTTTTAGGATTAAATAGTCGGATGAGCCTGTTTGGCTTTGACTTGCTAGACTAGGCTGCACATGCCAGATTGGCGGTGCTCCTGGAATTTAAGACAAGTTTTGGTAAAACAGTTTTGACAGCTAGGTAAGGCTGTATGCTTCAAGATTGAGCGTGTTTGGCTTTGACTTGCGCCCCTAGTATGCAAATGCTGGAATAACAGGGTTCCTGGTATCTAAGACAAGTTTTGGTAAATCATTTTTGGCGGCCAGATGGGGCTATATGTTTTAAGATTTAATAGTCGGGTGAGCCTGTTTGGCTTTGACTTGCGCTCCTAGGATGCAAATGCTGGATAAACAGGGTTCTTGGTATCTGAAACAAGTTTTGGTAAGGCAATTTTGAGTTCCAAGTGAGGCTGAATGTGTTAAGATTTAATAGTCGGGTGAGGCTAATTGGCTTTGTCTTGCTCCCCTAGGCTGCAAATGCTAGATTAACAGGGCTCCTGATTTCTAAGGCAAGTTTTGGTAAAGCAGTTTTGGCAGCTACGTAAGTCTGTATGTTTTAAGATTAAATTGTCGGGTGAGCCTGTTTTGCTTTGACTTGCTCCACTAGGCTCCACATGCCAGATTGGCGGGGCTCCTGGAATCTAATACAAGTTTTGGTAAAACAGTTTTGACAGCTAGGTAAGGCTGTATGCTTTAAGATCAAATAGTCGGGTGAGCGTGTTTGGCTTTGACTTGCGCCCCTAGGATGCAAATGCTGGAATAACAGGGTTCCTGGTATCTAAGACATGTTTTGGTACGTCAGTTTTGGCGGCCAGATGGGGCTATATGTTTTAAGATTTAATAGTTTGGTGAGCCTGTTTGGCTTTGACTTGCGCCCCTAGGATGCAAATGCTGAATTAACAGGGTTCCTGGTATCTGAGACAAGTTTTGGTAAGGCAATTTTGAGTTCCAGGTGTGGCTGAATGAGTTAAAATTTAATAGTCGGGTGAGGCTATTTGGCTTTGTTTAGCGCCCCTAGGCTGCACATGCCAGATTGGCGGGGCTCCTGGAATCTAAGACAAGTTTTGGTAAAACACGTTTGACAGCTAGGTAGGGCTGTATGCTTTCAGAATAAATAGTCGGGTGAGCGTGTTTGGCTTTGACTTGCGCCCCTAGGATGCAAATGCTGGAATAACAGGGTTCCTGTTATATAAGACAAGTTTTGGTAAATCAGTTTTGGCGTCTATGGGGCTATATGTTTTAGGATTAAATAGTCGGATGAGCCTGTTTGGCTTTGACTTGCTCCCCTAGGCTGCACATGCCAGATTGGCGGGGCTCCTGGAATCTAAGACAAGTTTTGGTAAAACACTTTTGACAGCTAGGTAAGGCTGTATGCTTTCAGATTAAATAGTCGGGTGAGCGTGTTTGGCTTTGACTTGCGCCCCTAGGATGCAAATGCTGGAATAACAAGGTTCCTGTTATCTAAGACAAGTTTTGGTAAATCAGTTTTGGCGTCTATGGGGCTATATGTTTTAGGATTAAATAGTCGGATGAGCCTGTTTGGCTTTGACTTGTTCCCCTAGGCTGCACATGCCAGATTGGCGGGGCTCCTGGAATCTAAGACAAGTTTTGGTAAAACACTTTTGACAGCTAGGTAAGGCTGTATGCTTTCAGATTAAATAGTCGGTTGAGCCTGTTTGGCTTTGAGTTGCGCCCCTAGGATGCAAATGCTGGATTAACAGTGTTCCTGGTATCTAAGACAAGTTTTGGTAAATCAGTTTTGGCGTCTATGGGGCTATAAGTTTTAGGATTAAATAGTCGGATGAGCCTGTTTGGCTTTGACTTGCTCCCCTAGGCTGCACATGCCAGATTGGCGGGGCTCCTGGAATGTAAGACAAGTTTTGGTAGAGCAGTTTTGAGTGCTAGGTAAGGCTGTATGTTTTAAGATTAAATAGTCGGTTGAGCCTGTTTGGCTTTGAGTTGCGCCCCTAGGATGCAAATGCTGGATTAACAGTGTTCCTGGTATATAAGACAAGTTTTGGTAAATCAGTTTTGGCGTCTATGGGACTATAAGTTTTAGGATTAAATAGTCGGATGAGCCTGTTTGGCTTTGACTTTCTCCCCTAGGCGGCACATGCCAGATTGGCGGGGCTCCTGGAATCTAAGACAAGTTTTGGTAAAACAGTTTTGACAGCTAGGTAAGGCTGTATGCTCTAAGACTAAATAGTCGGGTCAGCGTGTTTGGCTTTGACTTGCTCCCCTAGGCTGCAAATGCTAGATTAACAGGGTTCCTGGTATCTGAGACAAGTTTTGGTAAGGCAATTTTGAGTTCCAGGTGAGGCTGAATGTATTCAGACTTAATAGTCGTTTGAGACTATTTGGCTTTGACTTTCTCCCCTAGGCGGCACATGCCAGATTGGCGGGGCTCCTGGAATCTAAGACAAGTTTTGGTAGAACAGTTTTGAGTGCTAGGTAAGGCTGTATGCTTTAAGATTAAATAGTCGGGTGAGCGTGTTTGGCTTTGACTTGCGCCCCTAGGATGCAAATGCTGGAATAACAGGGTTCCCGGTATCTGAGACAAGTTTTGGTAAATCAGTTTTGGCATCTATGGGGCTATATGTTTTAGGATTAAATAGTCGGATGAGCCTGTTTGGCTTTGACTTGCTCCCCTAGGCTGCACATGCCAGATTGGCGGGGCTCCTGGAATGTAAGACAAGTTTTGGTAAAACAGTTTTGACAGCTAGGTAAGGCTGTATGCTTTAAGATTTAATAGTCGGATGAGCCTGTTTGGCTTTGACTTGCTCCCCTAGGATGCAAATGCTGGATTAACAGGGTTCCTGGTATCTGAAACAAGTTTTGGTAAGGCAATTTTGGGTTCCAGGTGATGCTGAATGTTTTCAGATTTAATAGTCGGATGAGTCTGTTTGGCTTTGACTTGCTCCCCTAGGGTGCACATGCCAGATTGGCGGGGCTCCTGGAATCTAAGACAAGATTTGGTAAAACAGCTTTGACAGCTATGTAAGTCTGTATTTTTTAAGGTTAAATAGTCGGGTGAGTCTGTTTGACTTTGACTTGCTCCCCTAGGATGCAAATGCTGTATTAACAGGGTTCCTGGTATCTGAGACATGTTTTGGTAAATCAGTTTTGGCGGCCAGGTGGGGCAATATGATTTAAAATTTAATAGTCGGGTGAGACTATTTAGCTTTGTCTTGATCCCCTAGGCTACAAATGCTAGATTAACAGGGTTCCTGGTAACTGAGATAGGTTTAGGTAAATCAGTTTTGGCAGCTACGTAAGTCTGTATGTTTTAACAAACAAGTTTTGGCAATTTTGAGTTCAAGGTGAGGCTGAATGTGTTAAGACTTAATAGTCGGGTGAGACTATTTTGCTTTGACTTGCTCCCCAAGGCTGCAAATGCTACATTAACAGGGCTCCTGATTTCTAAGGCAAGTTTTGGTAAAGCAGTTTTGGCGGCCAGATATAGCTAAATGTTTTAGGATTAAATGGTCGGATGAGCCTGTTTGGCATAGACTTGCTCCCCTAGGCTCCACAGGCCAGATTGGCGGGGCTCCTGGAATCTAAAAAAGTTTTGGTAAAGCAATTTTGACAGATACGTAAGTCTGTATGTTTTAAGGTTAAATAGTCGGGTGAGTCTGTTTGACTTTGACTTGCTCCCCTAGGATGCAAATGCTGGATTAACAGGGTTCCTGGTATCTGAGACAAGTTTTGGTAAAGCAATTTTGAGTTCCAGGTGAGGCTGAATGTATTCAGACTTAATAGTCGTTTGAGACTATTTGGCTTTGACTTTCTCCCCTAGGCGGCACATGCCAGATTGGCGGGGCTCCTGGAATCTAAGACAAGTTTTTCTAAAACAGTTTTGACAGCTAGATAAGGCTGTATGCTTTAAGATTAAATAGTCGGGTGAGCGTGTTTGGGTTTGACTTGCGCCCCTAGGATGCAAATGCTGGAATAACAGGGTTCTTGGTATCTAAGACAAGTTTTGGTAAATCAGTTTTGGCAGCTACGTAAATCTGTATGTTTTAAGATTAAACTGTCGGGAGAGCCTGTTTGGCTTTGACTGGCTCCCCTAGGCTACACATGCCAGATTGGCTTGGCTCCTGGAATCTAAGACAAGGTTTGGTAAAACAGTTTTGACAGCTGGGCAAGACTGTATGTTTTAAGATTAAATAGTCGGTTGAGCCTGTTTGGCTTTGAGTGGCGCCCCTAGGATGAAAATGCTGGATAAACAGGGTTCCTGGTATCTAAGACATGTTTTGGTAAGTCGGTTTTGGCGGCCAGATGGGGCTATATGTTTTAAGATTTAATAGTTTGGTGAACCTGTTTGGCTTTGACTGGCGCCCCTAGGATGCAAATGCTGGATTAACAGGGTTCCTGGTATCTGAGACAAGTTTTGGTAAGTCAGGTTTGGCGGCCAGATGGGGCTATATGTTTAAGGATTAAATAGTCGGATGAGCCTGTTTGGCTTTTACTTGCTCCCCTAGGATGCAATTGCTGAATTAACAGGGTTCCTGGAATCTGAGACAATTTTGGTAAAGCAGCTTTGGCAACTACGTAAGTCTGTATGTTTTAAGATTAAATTGTCGGGTGAGCCTGTTTGGCTTTGACTTGCTCCCTTAGGCTCCACATGCCAGGTTGTCTTGGCTCCTGGAATCTAAGACAAGGTTTGGTAAAACAGTTTTGACAGCTACGTAAGTCTGTATTTTTTAAGGTTAAATAGTCGGGTGAGTCTGTTTGACTTTGACTTGCTCCCCTAGGATGCAAATGCTGGATTAACAGGGTTCCTTGTATCTGAGACATGTTTTGGTAAATCAGTTTTGGCAGCTACGTAAGTCTGTATGTTTTAGGATTAAATAATCGGATGAGCCTGTTTGGCTTTGACTTGGTCCCCTAGGCTGCACATGCCAGATT
Source organism: Drosophila kanekoi (assembly GCA_037075305.1). NCBI lineage: Eukaryota > Metazoa > Arthropoda > Insecta > Diptera > Drosophilidae > Drosophila > Drosophila kanekoi. Next base: position 146,190 of record JBAMCE010000444.1, on the reverse strand, counting down.
GGCGGGGCTCCTGGAATCTAAGACAAGTTTTGGTAAAACAGTTTTGACAGCTACGTAAGTCTGTATTTTTTAAGGTTAAATAGTCGGGTGAGTCTGTTTGACTTTGACTTGCTCCCCTAGGATGCAAATGCTGGATTAACAGGGTTCCTGGTATCTGAGACATGTTTTGGTAAATCAGTTTTGGCAGCTACGTAAGTCTGTATGTTTTAGGATTAAATAATCGGATGAGCCTGTTTGGCTTTGACTAGCTCCCCTAGGCTCCACATGCCAGATTGGCTAGGCTCCTGGAATCTAAGACAAGGTTTGGTAAAACAGTTTTGACAGCTGGGCAAGACTGTATGTTTTAAGATTAAATAGTCGGTTGAGCCTGTTTAGCTTTGAGTTGCGCCCCTAGGATGCCAATGCTGGATTAACAGGGTTCCTGGTATCTGAAACAAGTTTTGGTAAGGCGATTTTGAGTTCCAGGTGAGGCTGAATGTGTTAAGACTTAATAGTCGGGTGAGACTATTTTGCTTTGACTTGCTCCCTAGGCTGCAAATGCTAGATTAACAGGGCTCCTGGTTTCTAAGGCAAGTTTTGGTAAATCAGTTTTGGCAGCTACGTAAGTCTGTATGTTTTAGGATTAAATAATCGGATGAGCCTGTTTGGCTTTGACTTGCTCCCCTAGGCTGCACATGCCAGATTGGCGGGGCTCCTGGAATCTAAGACAAGTTTTGGTAAAACAGTTTTGACAGCTACGTAAGTCTGTATTTTTAAGGTTAAATAGTCGGGTGAGTTTGTTTGGCTTTGACTTGCTCCCCTAGGATGCAAATGCTGGATTAACAGGGTTCCTGGTATCTGAGACATGTTTTGGTAAATCAGTTTTGGCGGCCAGATGGGGCAACATGATTTAAAATTGAATAGTCGGGTGAGACTAATTGGCTTTGTCTTGCTCCAAATGCTACAAATGCTAGATTAACAGGGTTCCTGGTAACTGAGATAGGTTTAGGTTAATCAGTTTAGGCAGCTGCGTAAGTCTGTATGTTTTAACAAACAAGTTTTGGTAAGGCAATTTTGAGATCAAGGTGAGGCTGAATGTGTTAAGACTTAATAGTCGGGTGAGACTATTTTGCTTTGACTTGCTCCCCTAGGCTGCAAATGCTAGATTAACAGGGCTCCTGGTTTCTAAGGCAAGTTTTGGTATGTCAGTTTTGACGGCCAGATGGGGCTAAATGTTTTAGGATTAAATGGTCGGATGAGCCTGTTTGGCATTGACTTGCTCCCCTAGGCTCCACAGGCCAGATTGGCGGGGCTCCTGGAACTTAAAAAAAGTTTTGGTGAAGCAATTTTGACAGCTACGTAAGTCTGTATGCTTTAAGGTTAAATAGTCGGGTGAGTCTGTTTGACTTTGACTTGCTCCCCTAGGATACAAATGCTGGATTAACAGGGTTCCTGGTATCTGAGACAAGTTTTGTTAAGGCAATTTTGAGTTCCAGGTGAGGCTGAATGTATTCAGACTTAATAGTCGTTTGAGACTATTTGGCTTTGACTTTCTCCCCTAGGCGGCACATGCCAGATTGGCGGGGCTCCTGGAATGTAAGACAAGCTTTGGTAAAACAGTTTTTACAGCTAGGTAAGGCTGTATGCTTTAAGATTAAAAAGTCGGGTGAGCGTGTTAGGCTTTGACTTGCGCCCCTAGGATGCAAATGCTGAATTAACGGGGTTCCTGGTATCTGAGACAAGTTTTGGTAAGGCAATTTTGAGTTCCAGGTGTGGCTGAAAGGTTTAACATTTAATAGTCGGGTGAGGCTATTTGTCTTTGTTTTGCGCCCCTAGGCTGCACATGCCAGATTGGCGGGGCTCCTGGAATCTAAGACAAGTTTTGGTAAAACAGTTTTGATAACTAGGTAAGGCTGTATGCTTTAAGATTAAATAGTCGGCTGAGCGTGTTTGGCTATGACTTGCGCCCCTAGGATGCAAATGCTGGAATAACAGGGTTCCTGGTATCTAAGACAAGTTTTGGTAAATCAGTTTTGGCATCTATGGGTCTATATGTTTTAGGATTAAATAGTCGGATGAGCCTGTTTGGCTTTGACTTGCTCCCCTAGGCTGCACATGCCAGATTGGCGGGGCTCCTGGAATCTAAGACAAGTTTTGGTAAAACACTTTTGACAGCTGGGTAAGGCTGTATGCTTTCAGATTAAATAGTCGGGTGAGCGTGTTAGGCTTTGACTTGCGCCCCTAGGATGCAAATGCTGGAATAACATGGTTCCTGGTATCTAAGACAAGTTTTGGTAAGTCAGTTTTGGCGTCTATGGGGCTATATGTTTTAGGATTAAATAGTCGGATGAGCCTGTTTGGCTTTGACTTGCTCCCCTAGGCTGCACATGCTAGATTGGCGGGGCTCCTGGAATCTAAGACAAGTTTTGGTAAAACAGTTTTGACAGCTACGTAAGTCTGTATTTTTTAAGGTTAAATAGTCGGGTGAGTCTGTTTGACTTTGACTTGCTCCCCTAGGATGCAAATGCTGGATTAACAGGGTTCCTGGTATCTGAGACATGTTTTGGTAAATCAGTTTTGGCGGCCACGTGGGGCAACATGTTTTAAAATTGAATAGTCAGGTAAATCAGTTTGGCACCTGCGTAAGTCTGTATGTTATAACAAACAAGTTTTGGTAAGGCAATTTTGAGATCAAGGTGAGGCTGAATGTGTTAAGACTTAATAGTCGGGTAAGACTATTTTGCTTTGACTTGCTCCCCTAGGCTGCAAATGCTAGATTAACAGGGCTCCTGGTTTCTAAGGCAAGTTTTGGTAAATCAGTTTTGACGGCCAGATGGTGCTAAATGTTTTAGGATTAAATGGTCGGATGAGCCTGTTTGGCATTGACTTGCTCCCCTAGGCTCCACAGGCCAGATTGGCGGGGCTCCTGGAATTTAAAAAAAGTTTTGGTGAAGCAATTTTGACAGCTACGTAAGTCTGTATGTTTTAAGGTTAAATAGTCGGGTGAGTCTGTTTGACTTTGACTTGCTCCCCTAGGATGCAAATGCTGGATTAACAGGGTTCCTGGTATCTGAGACAAGTTTTGTTAAGGCAATTTTGAGTTCCAGGTGAGGCTGAATGTATTCAGACTTAATAGTCGTTTGAGACTATTTGGCTTTGACTTTCTCCCTAGGCGGCACATGCCAGATTGGCGGGGAACCTGGAATCTAAAAAAGTTTTGGTAAAACAGTTTTGACAGCTACGTAAGTCTGTATGTTTTAAGATTAAACTGTCGGGAGAGCCTGTTTGGCTTTGACTTGCTCCCCTAGGCTCCACATGCCAGATTGGCTTGGCTCCTGGAATCTAAGACAAGGTTTGGTAAAACAGTTTTGACAGCTGGGCAAGACTGTATGTTTTAAGATTAAATAGTCGGTTGAGCCTGTTTGGCTTTGAGTTGCGCCCCTAGGATGCAAATGCTGGATAAACAGGGTTCCTGGTATTGGTAAGGCAATTGTGAGTTCCAGGTGAGGCTGAATGTGTTAAGACTTAATAGTCGGGTGAGACTATTTTGCTTTGACTTGCTCCCCTAGGCTGCAAATGCTAGAATAACAAGGCTCCTGGTTTTTAAGGCAAGTTTTGGTAAAGCAGTTTTGGCAGCTACGTAAGTCTGTATGTTTTAAGATTAAATTGTCGGGTGAGCCTGTTTGGCTTTGACTTGCTCCCCTAGGCTCCACATGCCAGATCCGCGGGACTCCTGGAATCTAAGACATGTTTTGGTAAAACAGTTTTGACAGCTAGGTAAGGCTGTATGCTTTAAGATTAAATAGTCGGGTGACCGTGTTTGGCTGTGACTTTCGCCCCTAGGATGCAAATGCTGGAATAACAGGGTTCCTGGTATCTAAGACATGTTTTGGTAAGTCGGTTTTGGCGGCCAGATGGGGCTATATGTTTTAAGATTTAATAGTTTGGTGAACCTGTTTAGCTTTGACTGGCGCCCCTAGGATGCAAATGCTGGATTAACAGGGTTCCTGGTATCTGAGACAAGTTTTGGTAAGGCAATTTTGAGTTCCAGGTGAGACTGAATGTATTCAGACTTAATAGTCGTTTGAGACTATTTGGCTTTGACTTTCTCCCCTAGGCGGCACATGCCAGATTGGCGGGGCTCCTGTAATCTAAGACAAGTTTTGGTAAAACAGTTTTGACAGCTACGAAAGTCTGTATGTTTTAGGATTAAATAGTCGGATGAGCCTGTTTGGCTTTGACTTGCTCCCCTAGGCTGCACATGCCAGATTGGCGGGGCTCCTGTAATCTAAGACAAGTTTTGGTAAAACAGTTTTGACAGCTAGGTAAGGCTGTATGTTTTAAGATTAAATAGTCGGGTGAGCGTGTTTGGTTTGACTTGCGCCCCTAGGATGCAAATGCTGGAATAACAGGGTTCCTGGTATCTGAGACAAGTTTTGGTAAGGCAATTTTGAGTTCCAGGTGAGACTGAATGTATTCAGACTTAATAGTCGTTTCAGACTATTTGGCCCTGACTTTCTCCCCTAGGCGGCACATGCCAGATTGGCGGGGCTCCTGGATTCTAAAAAAAGTTTTGGTAAAACAGTTTTGACAGCTACGTAAGTCTGTATGTTTTAAGATTAAACTGTCGGGGGAGCCTGTTTGGCTTTGACTTGCTCCCCTAGGCTCCACATGCCAGATTGGCTTGGCTCCTGGAATCTTAGACAAGGTTTGGTAAAACAGTTTTGACAGCTGGGCAAGACTGTATGTTTTAAGATTAAATAGTCGGTTGAGCCTGTTTGGCTTTGAGTTGCGCCCCTAGGATGCAAATGCTGGATGAACAGGGTTCCTAGTATTGGTAAGGCAATTTTGAGTTCCAGGTGAGGCTGAATGCGTTAAGACTTAATAGTCGGGTGAGACTATTTTGCTTTGACTTGCTCCCCTAGGCTGCAAATGCTAGATTAACAAGGCTCCTGGTTTTTAAGGCAAGTTTTCGTTAATCAGTTTTGGCGGCCAGATGGGGCTATTTGTTTTAAGATTTAATAGTCGGGTGAGTCTGTTTGACTTTGACTTGCTCCCCTAGGATGCAAATGCTGGATTAACAGGGTTCCTGGTATCTGAGACAAGTTTTGGTAAGGCAATTTTGAGTTCCAGGTGAGACTGAATGTATTCAGACTTAATAGTCGTTTGAGACTATTTGGCTTTGACTTTCTCCCCTAAGCGGCACATGCCAGATTGGCGGGGCTCCTGGATTCTAAAAAAAGTTTTGGGAAAACAGTTTTGACAGCTAGGTAAGGCTGTATGCTTTAAGATAAAATAGTCGGGTGAGCGTGTTTGGCTTTGACTTGCGCCCCTAGGATGCAAATGCTTGAATAACAGGGTTCCTGGTATCTAAGACATGTTCTGGTAAGTCGGTTTTGGCGGCCAGATGGGGCTATATGTTTTAAGATTTAATAGTTGGGTGAGCCTGTTTGGCTTTGACTTGCGCCCCTAGGATGCAAGTGCTGCATTAACAGTGTTCCTGGTATCTGAGACAAGTTTTGGTAAAACAGTTTTGACAGCTAGGTAAGGCTGTATGTTTTAAGATTAAATAGTCGGGTGAGCCTGTTTGGCTTTCAGTTGCGCCCCTAGGATGATGGGGCCAGATGGGGCTATATGTTTTAAGATTTAATAGTTGGGTGAGCCTGTTTGGCTTTGACTTGCGCCCCTAGGATGCAAATGCTGCATTAACAGTGTTCCTGGTATCTGAGACAAGTTTTGGTAAAACAGTTTTGACAGCTAGGTAAGGCTGTATGCTTTAAGATAAAATAGTCGGGTGAGCGTGTTTGGCTTTGACTTGCGCCCCTAGGATGCAAATGCTTGAATAACAGGGTTCCTGGTATCTAAGACATGTTCTGGTAAGTCGGTTTTGGCGGCCAGATGGGGCTATATGTTTTAAGATTTAATAGTTTGGTGAGCCTGTTTGGCTTTGACTTGCGCCCCTAGGATGCAAATGCTGGATTAACAGGGTTCCTGGTATCTAAGACATGTTTTGGTAAGTCGGTTTTGGCGGCCAGATGGGGCTATATGTTTTAAGATTTAATAGTTGGGTGAGCCTGTTTGGCTTTGACTTGCGCCCCTAGGATGCAAATGCTGCATTAACAGTGTTCCTGGTATCTGAGACAAGTTTTGGTAAAACAGTTTTGACAGCTAGGTAAGGCTGTATGCTTTAAGATAAAATAGTCGGGTGAGCGTGTTTGGCTTTGACTTGCGCCCCTAGGATGCAAATGCTTGAATAACAGGGTTCCTGGTATCTAAGACATGTTCTGGTAAGTCGGTTTTGGCGGCCAGATGGGGCTATATGTTTTAAGATTTAATAGTTTGGTGAGCCTGTTTGGCTTTGACTTGCGCCCCTAGGATGCAAATGCTGGATTAACAGGGTTCCTGGTATCTGAGACAAGTTTTGGTAAAACAGTTTTGACAGCTAGGTAAGGCTGTATGTTTTAAGATTAAATAGTCGGTTGAGCCTGTTTGGCTTTGAGTTGCGCCCCTAGGATGATGGGGCCAGATGGGGCTATATGTTTTAAGATTTAATAGTTGGGTGAGCCTGTTTGGCTTTGACTTGCGCCCCTAGGATGCAAATGCTGCATTAACAGTGTTCCTGGTATCTGAGACAAGTTTTGGTAAAACAGTTTTGACAGCTAGGTAAGGCTGTATGCTTTAAGATAAAATAGTCGGATGAGCGTGTTTGGCTTTGACTTGCGCCCCTAGGATGCAAATGCTTGAATAACAGGGTTCCTGGTATCTAAGACATGTTCTGGTAAGTCGGTTTTGGCGGCCAGATGGGGCTATATGTTTTAAGATTTAATAGTTTGGTGAGCCTGTTTGGCTTTGACTTGCGCCCCTAGGATGTAAATGCTGGATTAACAGGGTTCCTGGTATCTAAGACATGTTTTGGTAAGTCGGTTTTGGCGGCCAGATGGGGCTATATGTTTTAAGATTTAATAGTTGGGTGAGCCTGTTTGGCTTTGACTTGCGCCCCTAGGATGCAAATGCTGCATTAACAGTGTTCCTGGTATCTGAGACAAGTTTTGGTAAAACAGTTTTGACAGCTAGGTAAGGCTGTATGCTTTAAGATAAAATAGTCGGGTGAGTCTGTTTGGCTTTGACTTGCTCCCCTAGGCTGCAAATGCTGGATTAACAGGGTTCCTGGTATCTGAGACAAGTTTTGGTAAGGCAATTTTGAGTTCCAGGTGAGACTGAATGTATTCAGACTTAATAGTCGTTTGAGACTATTTGGCTTTGACTTTCTCCTCTAGGCGGCACATGCCAGATTGGCGGGGCTCCTGGAATCTAAAAAAAGTTTTGCTAAAACAGTTTTGACAGCTACGTAAGTCTGTATGTTTTAAGATTAAACTGTCGGGGGAGCCTGTTTGGCTTTGACTTGCTCCCCTAGGCTCCACATGCCAGATTGGCTTGGCTCCAGGAATCTTAGACAAGGTTTGGTAAAACAGTTTTGACAGCTGGGCAAGACTGTATGTTTTAAGATTAAATAGTCGGTTGAGCCTGTTTGGCTTTGAGTAGCGCCCCTAGGATGCAAATGCTGGATGAACAGGGTTCCTGGTATTGGTCAGACAATTTTGAGTTCCAGGTGAGGCTGAATGTGTTAAGACTTAATAGTCGGGTGAGACTATTTTGCTTTGACTTGCTCCCCTAGGCTGCAAATGCTAGATTAACAAGGCTCCTGGTTTTTAAGGCAAGTTTTGGTAAAGCAGTTTTGGCAGCTACGTAAGTCTGTATGTTTTAAGATTAAATTTTCGGGTGAGCCTGTTTGGCTTTGACTTGCTCCCCTAGGCTCCACATGCCAGATTGGCGGGACTCCTGGAATCTACGACAAGTTTTGGTAAAACAGTTTTGACAGCTAGGTAAGGCTGTATGCTTTAAGATTAAATAGTCGGGTGAGCGTGTTTGGCTTTGACTTGCGCCCCTAGGATGCAAATGCTTGAATAACAGGGTTCCTGGTATCTAAGACATGTTTTGGTAAGTCGGTTTTGGCGGCCAGATGGGGCTATATTTTTTAAGATTTAATAGTTTGGTGAGCCTGTTTGGCTTTGACTTGCGCCCCTAGGATGCAAATGCTGGATTAACAGGGTTCCTGGTATCTGAGACAAGTTTTGGTAAGGTAATTTTGAGTTCCAGGTGTGGCTGAATGAGTTAAAATTTAATAGTCGGGTGAGGCTATTTGGCTTTGTTTTGCTCCCCTAGGCTGCACATGCCAGATTGGCGGGGCTCCTGGAATCTAAGACAAGTTTTGGTAAAACAGTTTTGACAGCTAGGTAAGGCTGTATGCCTTAAGATTAAATAGTCGGGTGAGCGTGTTTGGCTTTGACTTGCGCCCCTAGGATGCAAATGTTGGAATAACAGGGTTCCTGGTATCTAAGACAAGTTTTGGTAAATCAGTTTTGGTGTCTATGGGGCTATATGTTTTAGGATTAAATAGTCGGATGAGCCTGCTTGGCTTTGACTTGCTCCCTTTGGCTGCACATGCCAGATTGGCGGGGCTCCTGGAATCTAAGACAAGTTTCGGTAAAACAGTTTTGACAGCTACGTAAGTCTGTATGTTTTAAGATTAAACTGTCGGGGGAGCCTGTTTGGCTTTGACTTGCTCCCCTATTCTCCACATGCCAGATTGGCGGGACTCCTGGAATCTAAGACAAGTTTTGGTAAAACAGTTTTGACAGCTAGGTAAGGCTGTATGCTTTAAGATAAAATAGTCGGGTGAGCGTGTTTGGCTTTGACTTGCGCCCCTAGGATGCAAATGCTTGAATAACAGGTTTCCTGGTATCTAAGACATGTTTTGGTAAGTCGGTTTTGGCGGCCAGATGGGGCTATATGTTTTAAGATTTAATAGTTTGGTGAGCCTGTTTGGCTTTGACTTGCGCCCCTAGGCTGCAAATGCTAGATAAACAGGGTTCCTGGTATCTGAGACAAGTTTTGATAAAACAGTTTTGACAGCTAGGTAAGGCTATATGTTTTAGGATTAAATAGTCGGATGATCCTGTTTGGCTTTGACTTTCTCCCCTAGGCTGCACATTCCAGATTGGCGGGGCTCCTGGAATCTAAGACAAGTTTTGGTAAAACAGTTTTGACAGCTAAGGTAAGGACAGGTAAGGCTGTATGCTTTAAGATTAAATAGTCGGGTGAGCGTGTTTGGCTTTGACTTGCGCCCCTAGGATGCAAATGCTGGAATAACAGGGTTCCTGGTATCTAAGACAAGTTTTGGTAATTCAGTTTTGGCGTCTATGGGGCTATATGTTTTAGGATTAAATAGTCGGATGAGCCTGCTTGGCTTTGACTTGCTCCCCTTGGCTGCACATGCCAGATTGGCGGGGCTCCTGGAATCTAAGACAAGTTTCGGTAAAACAGTTTTGACAGCTACGTTAGTCTGTATGTTTTAAGATTAAACTGTCGGGGGAGCCTGTTTGGCTTTGACTTGCTCCCCTTGGATTCAATGCTGGAATAATAGGGTTCCTGGTATCTAAGACAAGGTTTCGTAAATCAGTTTTGGCGGCCAGATGGGGCTACATGTTTTAAGATTTAATAGTGGGGTTAGCCTGTTTGACTTTGACTTGCTCCCCTAGGATGCAAATGCTGGAATAACAGGGTTCCTGGTATCTGAGACAAGTTTTGGTAAGGCAATTTTGAGTTCCAGGTGAGACTGAATGTATTCAGACTTAATAGTCGTTTGAGACTATTTGGCTTTGACTTTCTCCCCTAGGCGGCACATGCCAGATTGGCGGGGCTCCTGGAATCTAAAAAAAGTTTTGGTAAAACAGTTTTGACAGCTACGTAAGTCTGTATGTTTTAAGATTAAACTGTCGGGGGAGCCTGATTGGCTTTGACTTGCTCCCCTAGGCTCCACATGCCAGATTGACTTGGCTCCTGGAATCTTAGACAAGGTTTGGTAAAACAGTTTTGACAGCTGACCAAGACTGTATGTTTTAAGATTAAATAGTCGGGCGAGCGTGTTTGGCTTTGACTTGCGCCCCTAGGATGCAAATGCTGGAATAACAGGGTTCCTGGTATCTAAGACAAGTTTTGGTAAATCAGTTTTGGCGTCCAGATGGGGCTATATGTTTTAAGATTTAATAGTCGGGTGAGCCTGTTTGCCTTTGCCTTGCGCCCCTAGGATGCAAATGCTGCATTAGCAGTGTTCCTGGTATCTTAGACAAGTTTTGGTAAAACAGTTTTGACAGCTAGGTAAGGCTGAATGCTTTAAGATTAAATAGTCGGGTGACCGTGTTTGGCTTTGACTTGCGCCCCTAGGATGCAAATGCTGGAATAACAGGGTTCCTGGTATCTAAGGCGGCCAGATGGGGCTATATGTTTTAAGATTTAATAGTTTGGTGAGCCTGTTTGGCTTTGACTGGCGCCCCTAGGATGCAAATGTTGGATTAACAGGGTTCCTGGTATCTGAGACAAGTTTTGGTAAATCAGTTTTGGCGGCCAGATGGGGCTATATGTTTTAGGATTAAATAGTCGGATGAGCCTGTTTGGCTTTGACTTGCTCCCCTAGGCTGCACATGCCAGATTGGCGGGGCTCCTGGAATCTAAGACAAGTTTTGGTAAAACAGTTTTGACAGCTAGGTAAGGCTGTATGCTTTAAGATTAAATAGTCGGGTGAGCGTGTTTGGCTTTGACTTGCGCCCCTAGGATGCAAATGCTGGAATAACAGGGTTCCTGGTATCTAAGAGAAGTTTTGGTAAATCAGTTTTGGCAGCTACGTAAGTCTGTATGTTTTAAGATTAAATTGTCGGGTGAGCCTGTTTGGCTTTGACTTGCTCCCCTAGGCTGCACATGCCAGATTGCCGGGGCTGGAATCTAAGACAAGTTTTGGTAAAACAGTTTTGACAGCTACGTAAGTCTGTATGTTTTAAGATTAAACTGTCGGGGGAGCCTGTTTGGCTTTGACTTGCTCCCCTAGGCTCCACATGCCAGATTGGCTTGGTTCCTGGAATCTTAGACAAGGTTTGGTAAAACAGTTTTGACCGCTGGGCAAGACTGTATGTTTTAAGATTAAATAGTCGGTTGAGCCTGTTTGGCTTTGAGTTGCGCCCCTAGGATGCAAATGCTGGATAAACAGGGTTCCTGGTATTGGTAAGGCAATTTTGAGTTCCAGGTGAGGCTGACTGTTTTAAGACTTAATAGTCGGGTGAGACTATTTTGCTTTGACTTGGTCCCCTAGGCTGCAAATGCTAGATTAACAAGGCTCCTGGTTTTTAAGGCAAGTTTTGGTAAAGCAGTTTTGGCAGCTACGTAAGTCTGTATGTTTTAAGATCAAATTGTCGGGTGAGACTGTTTGGCTTTGACGTGCTCCCCTAGGCTCCACATGTCAGATTGGCGGGACTCCTGGAATCTAAGACAAGTTTTGGTAAAACAGTTTTGACAGCTAGGTAAGGCTGTATGCTTTAAGATTAAATAGTCGGGTGAGCGTGTTTGGCTTTGACTTGCGCCCCTAGGATGAAAATGCTGGGATAACAGGGTTCCTGGTATCTAAGACAAGTTTTGGTAAATCAGTTTTGGCGTCTATGGGGCTATATGTTTTAGGATTAAATAGTCGGATGAGCCTGTTTGGCTTTGACTTGCTCCCCTAGGCTGCACATGCCACATTGGCGGGGCTCCTGGAATCTAAGACAAGTTTGGTAAAACAGTTTTGACAGCTAGGTAAGGCTGTATGTTTTAAGATTGAATAGTCATGTGAGCGTGTTTGGCTTTGACTTGCGCCCCTAGGATGCAAATGCTGGAATAACAGGGTTCCTGGTATCTAAGACAAGTTTTCGTAAATCAGTTTTGGCGGCTAGATGGGGATATATGTTTTAAGATTTAATAGTCGGGTGAGCCTGTTTGGCCTTGACTTGCGCCCATAGGATGCAAATGCTGGATTAACAGGGTTCCTGGTATCTGAAACAAGTTTTGGTAAGGCAATTTTGAGTTCCAGGTGATGCTGAATGTTTTCAGATTTAATAGTCGTGTGAGACTATTTGGCTTTGACTTTCTCCCCTAGGCGGAAGATGGCAGATTTGCGGGGCTCCTGGAATCTAAAAAAAGTTTTGGTAAAACAGTTTTGACAGCTACGTAAGTCTGTATGTTTTAAGGTTAAATAGTCGGGTGAGTCTGTTTGACTTTGACTTGCTCCCCTAGGAAGCAAATGCTGGATTAACAGGGTTCCTGGTATCTGAGACAAGTTTTGGTCAATCAGTTTTGGCGGCCAGGTGGGGCTATATGATAAAATTTAATAGTCGGGTGAGACTATTTGGCTTTGTCTTGCTCCCCTAGGCTGCAAATGCTAGATTAACAGGGTTCCTGGTAACTGAGATAGGTTTTGGTAAATCAGTTTTGGCGGCCAGATGGGGCTATATGTTTTAGGATTAAATAGTCGGATGAGCCTGTTTGGCTTTGAGTTGCTCCGCTAGGCTGCACATGCCAGATTGGCGGGGCTCCTGGAATCTAAGACAAGTTTTGGTAAAACCGTTTTGACAGCTAGGTAAGGCTGTTTGCTTTAAGATTAAATAGTCGGGTGAGCGTGTTTGGCTTTGACTTGCGCCCCTAGGATGCAAATGCTGGAATAACAGGGTTCCTGGTATCTAAGACAAGTTTTTGTAAGGCAATTTTGAGTTCCAGGTGAGGCTGAATGTATTCAGACTTAATAGTCGTGTGAGACTATTTGACTTTGACTTTCTCCCCTAGGCGGTACATGCCAGATTGGCGGGGCTCCTGGAATCTAAGACAAGTTTCGGTAAAACAGTTTTGACAGCTACGTTAGTCTGTATGTTTTAAGATTAAACTGTCGGGGGAGCCTGTTTGGCTTTGACTTGCTCCCCTAGGATGCAAATGCTGGATTAACAGGGTTCTGGTATCTGAGACAAGTTTTGGTAAATCAGTTTTGGCGGCCAGATGGGGCTACATGTTTTCGGATTAAATAGTCGGATGATCCTGTTTGGCTTTGACTTTCTCCACTAGGCTGCACATGCCAGATTGGCGGGGCTCCTGGAATCTAAGACAAGTTTTGGTAAAACAGTTTTGACAGCTAAGGTAAGGACAGGTAAGGCTGTATGCTTTAAGATTAAATAGTCGGGTGAGCGTGTTTGGCTTTGACTTGCGTCCCTAGGATGCAAATGCTGGAATAACAGGGTTCCTGGTATCTAAGACAAGTTTTGGTAATTCAGTTTTGGCGTCTATGGGGCTATATGTTGTAGGATTAAATAGTCGGATGAGCCTGCTTGGCTTTGACTTGCTCCCCTTGGCTGCACATGCCAGATTGGCGGGGCTCCTGGAATCTAAGACAAGTTTCGGTAAAACAGTTTTCACAGCTACGTTAGTCTGTATGTTTTAAGATTAAACTGTCGGGGGAGCCTGTTTGGCTTTGACTTGCTCCCCTTGGATTCAATGCTGGAATAATAGGGTTCCTGGTATCTAAGACAAGGTTTCGTAAATCAGTTTTGGCGGCCAGATGGGGCTACATGTTTTAAGATTTAATAGTGGGGTTAGCCTGTTTGACTTTGACTTGCTCCCCTAGGATGCAACTGCTGGATTAACAGGGTTCCTGGTATCTGAGACAAGTTTTGGTAAGGCAATTTTGAGTTCCAGGTGAGACTGAATGTATTCAGACTTAATAGTCGTTTGAGACTATTTGGCTTTGACTTTCTCCCCTAGGCGGCACATGCCAGATTGGCGGGGCTCCTGGAATCTAAGAAAAGTTTTGGTAAAACAGTTTTGACAGCTACGTAAGTCTGTATGTTTTAAGATTAAACTGTCGGGGGAGCCTGATTGGCTTTGACTTGCTCCCCTAGGCTCCACATGCCAGATTGACTTGGCTCCTGGAATCTTAGACAAGGTTTGGTAAAACAGTTTTGACAGCTGGCCAAGACTGTATGTTTTAAGATTAAATAGTCGGGTGAGCCTGTTTGCCTTTGCCTTGCGCCCCTAGGATGCAAATGCTGCATTAGCAGTGTTCCTGGTATCTTATACAAGTTTTGGTAAAACAGTTTTGACAGCTAGGTAAGGCTGAATGCTTTAAGATTAAATAGTCGGGTGACCGTGTTTGGCTTTGACTTGCGCCCCTAGGATGCAAATGCTGGAATAACAGGGTTCCTGGTATCTAAGGCGGCCAGATGGGGCTATATGTTTTAAGATTTAATAGTTTGGTGAGCCTGTTTGGCTTTGACTGGCGCCCCTAGGATGCAAATGTTGGATTAACAGGGTTCCTGGTATCTGAGACAAGTTTTGGTAAATCAGTTTTGGCGGCCAGATGGGGCTATATGTTTTAGGATTAAATAGTCGGATGAGCCTGTTTGGCTTTGACTTGCTCCCCTAGGCTGCACATGCCAGATTGGCGGGGCTCCTGGAATCTAAGACAAGTTTTGGTAAAACAGTTTTGACAGCTAGGTAAGGCTGTATGTTTTAAGATTAAATAGTCGGGTGAGCGTGTTTGGCTTTGACTTGCTCCCCTAGGCTCCACATGCCAGATTGGCTTGGTTCCTGGAATCTTAGACAAGGTTTGGTAAAACAGTTTTGACCGCTGGGCAAGACTGTATGTTTTAAGATTAAATAGTCGGTTGAGCCTGTTTGGCTTTGAGTTGCGCCCCTAGGATGCAAATGCTGGATAAACAGGGTTCCTGGTATTGGTAAGGCAATTTTGAGTTCCAGGTGAGGCTGACTGTTTTAAGACTTAATAGTCGGGTGAGACTATTTTGCTTTGACTTGGTCCCCTAGGCTGCAAATGCTAGATTAACAAGGCTCCTGGTTTTTAAGGCAAGTTTTGGTAAAGCAGTTTTGGCAGCTACGTAAGTCTGTATGTTTTAAGATCAAATTGTCGGGTGAGACTGTTTGGCTTTGACTTGCTCCCCTAGGCTCCACATGTCAGATTGGCGGGACTCCTGGAATCTAAGACAAGTTTTGGTAAAACAGTTTTGACAGCTAGGTAAGGCTGTATGCTTTAAGATTAAATAGTCGGGTGAGCGTGTTTGGCTTTGACTTGCGCCCCTAGGATGAAAATGCTGGGATAACAGGGTTCCTGGTATCTAAGACAAGTTTTGGTAAATCAGTTTTGGCGTCTATGGGGCTATATGTTTTAGGATTAAATAGTCGGATGAGCCTGTTTGGCTTTGACTTGCTCCCCTAGGCTGCACATGCCACATTGGCGGGGCTCCTGGAATCTAAGACAAGTTTGGTAAAACAGTTTTGACAGCTAGGTAAGGCTGTATGTTTTAAGATTGAATAGTCATGTGAGCGTGTTTGGCTTTGACTTGCGCCCCTAGGATGCAAATGCTGGAATAACAGGGTTCCTGGTATCTAAGACAAGTTTTCGTAAATCAGTTTTGGCGGCTAGATGGGGATATATGTTTTAAGATTTAATAGTCGGGTGAGCCTGTTTGGCCTTGACTTGCGCCCATAGGATGCAAATGCTGGATTAACAGGGTTCCTGGTATCTGAAACAAGTTTTGGTAAGGCAATTTTGAGTTCCAGGTGATGCTGAATGTTTTCAGATTTAATAGTCGTGTGAGACTATTTGGCTTTGACTTTCTCCCCTAGGCGGCAGATGGCAGATTTGCGGGGCACCTGGAATCTAAAAAAAGTTTTGTTAAAACAGTTTTGACAGCTACGTAAGTCTGTATGTTTTAAGGTTAAATAGTCGGGTGAGTCTGTTTGACTTTGACTTGCTCCCCTAGGAAGCAAATGCTGGATTAACAGGGTTCCTGGTATCTGAGACAAGTTTTGGTCAATCAGTTTTGGCGGCCAGGTGGGGCTATATGATAAAATTTAATAGTCGGGTGAGACTATTTGGCTTTGTCTTGCTCCCCTAGGCTGCAAATGCTAGATTAACAGGGTTCCTGGTAACTGAGATAGGTTTTGGTAAATCAGTTTTGGCGGCCAGATAGGGCTATATGTTTTAGGATTAAATAGTCGGATGAGCCTGTTTGGCTTTGACTTGCTCCGCTAGGCTGCACATGCCAGATTGGCGGGGCTCCTGGAATCTAAGACAAGTTTTGGTAAAACCGTTTTGACAGCTAGGTAAGGCTGTTTGCTTTAAGATTAAATAGTCGGGTGAGCGTGTTTGGCTTTGACTTGCGCCCCTAGGATGCAAATGCTGGAATAACAGGGTTCCTGGTATCTAAGACAAGTTTTTGTAAGGCAATTTTGAGTTCCAGGTGAGGCTGAATGTATTCAGACTTAATAGTCGTGTGAGACTATTTGGCTTTGACTTTCTCCCCTAGGCGGTACATGCCAGATTGGCGGGGCTCCTGGAATCTAAAAAAAGTTTTGGTAAATCAATTTTGACAGCTACGTAGGTCTGTATGTTTTAAGGTTAAAAAGTCGGGCGAGTCTGTTTGACTTTGACTTGCTCCCCTAGGATGCAAATGCTGGATTAACAGGGTTCTGGTATCTGAGACAAGTTTTGGTAAATCAGTTTTGGCGGCCAGATGGGGCTATATGTTTTCGGATTAAATAGTCGGATGAGCCTGTTTGGCTTTGATTTGCTCCGCTAGGCTGCACATGCCAGATTGGCGGGGCTCCTGGAATCTAAGACAAGTTTTGGTAAAACCGTTTTGACAGCTAGGTAAGGCCGTTTGCTTTAAGATTAAATAGTCGGGTGAGCGTGTTTGGCTTTGACTTGCGCCCCTAAAATGCAAATGCTGGATTAACAGGGTTCCTGGGATCTGGGACAAGTTTTGGTAAATCAGTTTTGGCGGCCAGGTGGGGCTATATGATTTAAAATTTAATAGTCGGGTGAGACTAATTGGCTTTGTCTTGCTCCCCTATGCTGCAAATGCTAGATTAACAGGGTTCCTGGTAACTGAGATAGGTTTTTGGTAAATCAGTTTTGGCGGCCAGTTGGGGCTATATGTTTTAGGATTAAATAGTCGGATGAGCCCGTTTGGCTTTGACTTGCTCCCCTAGGCTGCACATGCCAGATTGGCGGGGCTCCTGGAATCTGAGACAAGTTTTGGTAAAACAGTTTTGACAGCTAGGTAAGGCCGTATGCTTTAAGATTAAATAGTCGGGTGAGCGTGTTTGGCTTTGACTTGCGCCCCTAGGATGCAAATGCTGGAATAACAGGGTTCCTGGTATCTAAGACAAGTTTTGGAAAGGCAAATTTGAGTTCCAGGTGAGGCTGAATGTATTCAGACTTAATAGTCGTGTGAGACTATTTGGCTTTGACTTTCTCCCCTAGGCGGTACATGCCAGATTGGCGGGGCTCCTGGAATCTAAAAAAAGTTTTGGTAAAACAGTTTTGACAGCTACGTAGGTCTGTATGTTTTAAGGTTAAATAGTCGGATGAGTCTGTCTGACTTTGACTTGCTCCCCTAGGATGCAAATGCTGGATTAACAGGGTTCTGGTATCTGAGACAAGTTTTGGTAAATCAGTTTTGGCAGCCAGATGAGGCTATATGTTTTTAGATTTAATAGTCGGGTGAGGCTATTTGGCTTTGTCTTCCTCCCCTAGGCTGCATATGGCAGATTGGCGGGGCTCCTGGAATCTAAGACAAGTTTTGGTAAATCAGTTTTGACAGCTAGGTAAGGCTGTATGCTTTAAGATTAAATAGTCGGGTGAGCGTGTTTGGCTTTGACTTGCGCCCCTAGGATGCAAATGCTGGAATAACAGGGTTCCTGGTATCTAAGACAAGTTTTGGTAAGGCAATTTTGAGTTCCAGGTGAGGCTGAATGTATTTAGACTTAATAGTCGTGTGAGACTATTTGGCTTTGACTTTCTCCCCTAGGCGGTACATGACAGATTGGCGGGGCTCCTGGAATCTAAAAAAGTTTTGGTAAAACAGTTTTGACAGCTACGTAAGTCTGTATGTTTTAAATAGTCGGGTGAGTCTGTTTGACTTTGAATGCTGGAATAACAGGGTTTCTGGTATCTAAGACAAGTTTTGGTAAGTCAGTTTTGGCGTCTATGGGGCTATATGTTTTAGGATTAGATAGTCGGATGAGCCTGTTTGGCTTTAACTTGCTCCCCTAGGCTGCACATTCCAGATTGGCGGGGCTCCTGGAATCTAAGACAAGTTTTAGTAAATCAGTTTTGACAGCTAGGTAAGCCTGTATGTTTTAAGATTTAATAGTTGGGTGAGCCTGTTTGGCTTTGACTTGCGACCCTAGGATGCAAATGCTGGATTAACAGGGTTCCTGGTATCTGAAACAAGTTTTAGTAAGGCAATTTTGAGTTCCAGGTGATGCTGAATGTTTTCAGATTTAATAGTCGTGTGGGACTATTTGGCTTTGACTTTCTCCCCTAGGCGGCAGATGCCAGAGGGCGTCTATGGGGCTATATGTTTTAGGATTAAATAGTCGGATGAGCCTGTTTGGCTTTGACTTGCTCCCCTAGGCTGCACAATCCAGATTGGCGGGGCTCCTGGAATCTAAAAAAAGCTTTGGTAAAACAGTTTTGACAGCTACGTAAGTCTGTATGTTTTAAGGTTAAATAGTCGGGTGAGTCTGTTTGACTTTGACTTGCTCCCCTAGGATGCAAATGCTGGATTAACAGGGTTCCTGGTATCTGAGACAAGTTTTGGTAAATCAGTTTTGGCGGCCAGGTGGGGCTATGTGATTTAAAATTGAATAGTCGGGTGAGACTATTTGGCTTTGTCTTGCTCCACTTGGCTGCAAATGCTAAATTAACAGGGTTCCTGGTAACTGAGATAGGTTTTGGTAAATCAGTTTTGGCGGCCAGATGGGGCCATATGTTTTAGGATTAAATAGTCGGATGAGCCTGTTTGGCTTTGACTTGCTCCCCTAGGCTGCACATTCCAGATTGGCGGGGCTCCTGGAATCTAAAAACAAGTTTTGGTAAAACAGTTTTGACAGCTAGATAAGGCTGTTTGCTTTAAGATCAAATAGTCGGGTGAGCTTGTTTGGCTTTGACTTGCGCCCCTAGGATGCAAATGCTGGAAGAACAGGGTTCCTGGTATCTAAGACAAGTTTTGGTAAGGCAATTTTGAGTTCCAGGTGAGGCTGAATTTATAAAGACTTAATAGTCGAGTGAGACTATTTGGCTTTGACTTTCTCCCCTAGGCGGTACATGCCAGATTGGCGGGGCTCCTGGAATCTAAAAAAAGTTTTGGTAAAACAGTTTTGACAGCTACGTAGGTCTGTATGTTTTAAGGTTAAATAGTCGGGTGAGTCTGTTTGACTTTGACATGCTCCCCTAGGATGCAAATGCTGGATAAACAGGGTTCTGGTATCTAAGACAAGTTTTGGTAAATCAGTTTTGGCGGCCAGATGAGGAAATATGTTTTAAGATTTAATAGTCGGGTGAGGCTATTTGGCTTTGTCTTCCTCCCCTAGGCTGCACATGCCACATTGGCGGGACTCCTGGAATCTAAGACAAGTTTTGGTAAATCAGTTTTGACAGCTAGGTAAGGCTGTATGCTTTAAGATTTAATAGTCGTGTGAGCCTGTTTGGCCTTGACTTGCGCCCCTAGGATGCAAATGCTGGATTAACAGGGTTCCTGGTATCTGAAACAAGTTTTGGTATGGCAATTTTGAGTTCCAGGTGATGCTGAATGTTTTCAGATTTAAAAGTCGTGTGAGACTATTTGGCTTTGACTTTCTCCCCTAGACGGCAGATGCCAGATTGGCGGGGCTCCTGGAATCTAAAAAAAGTTTTGGTAAAACAGTTTTGACAGCTACGTAGGTCTGTAGGTTTTAAGGTTAAATAGTCGGGTGAGTCTGTTTGACTTTGACTTGCTCCCCTAGGATGCAAATGCTGGATTAACAGGGTTCCTGGTATCTGAGACATGTTTTGGTAAATCAGTTTTGGCGGCCAGGTGGTGCTATATGATTTAAAATTTAATAGTCGGGTGAGACTAATTGGCTTTGTCTTGCTCCCCTAGGCTGCAAATGCTAGATTAACAGGGTTCCTGGTAACTGAGATGGGTTTTTGGTAAATCAGTTTTGGCGGCCAGATGGGGCTATATGTTTAAGGATTAAATGGTCTGATGAGCCCGTTTGGCTTTGATTTGCTCCCCTAGGCTGCACATGCCAGATTGGCGGGGCTCCTGGAATCTAAGACAAGTTTTGGTAAAACAGTTTTGACAGCTAGGTAAGGCCGTATGCTTTAAGATTAAATAGTCGGGTGAGCGTGTTTGGCTTTGACTTGCGCCCCTAGGATGCAAATGCTGGAATAACAGGGTTCCTGGCATCTAAGACAAGTTTTGGAAAGGCAATTTTGAGTTCCAGGTGAGGCTGAATGTATTCAGACTTAATAGTCGTGTGAGACTATTTGGCTCTGACTTTCTCCCCTAGGCGGTACATGCCAGATTGGCGGGGCTCCTGGAATCTAAAAAGTTTTGGTAAAACAGTTTTGACAGCTACGTAGGTCTGTATGTTTTAAGGTTAAATAGTCGGATGAGTCTGTCTGACTTTGACTTGCTCCCCTAGGATGCAAATGCTGGATTAACAGGGTTCTGGTATCTGAGACAAGTTTTGGTAAATCAGTTTTGGCAGCTAGATGAGGCTATATGTTTTTAGATTTAATAGTCGGGTGAGGCTATTTGGCTTTGTCTTCCTCCCCTAGGCTGCATATGCCAGATTGGCGGGGCTCCTGGAATCTAAGACAAGTTTTGGTAAATCAGTTTTGACAGCTAGGTAAGGCTGTATGCTTTAAGATTAAATAGTCGGGTGAGCGTGTTTGGCTTTGACTTGCGCCCCTAGGATGCAAATGCTGGAATAACAGGGTTCCTGGTATCTAAGACAAGTTTTGGTAAGGCAATTTTGAGTTCCAGGTGAGGCTGAATGTATTAAGACTTAATAGTCGTGTGAGACTATTTGGCTTTGACTTTCTCCCCTAGGCGGTACATGACAGATTGGCGGGGCTCTTGGAATCTAAGACAAGTTTTGGTAAAACAGTTTTGACAGCTACGTAAGTCTGTATGTTTTAAATAGTCGGGTGAGTCTGTTTGACTTTGAATGCTGGAATAACAGGGTTCCTGGTATCTAAGACAAGTTTTGGTAAATCAGTTTTGGCGTCTATGGGGCTATATGTTTTAGGATTAAATAGTCGGATGAGCCTGTTTGGCTTTAACTTGCTCCCCTAGGCTGCACATTCCAGATTGGCGGGGCTCCTGGAATCTAAGACAAGTTTTGGTAAATCAGTTTTGACAGCTAGGTAAGCCTGTATGTTTTAAGATTTAATAGTTGGGTGAGCCTGTTTGGCTTTGACTTGCGACCCTAGGATGCAAATGCTGGATTAACAGGGTTCCTGGTATCTGAAACAAGTTTTGGAAAGGCAATTTTGAGTTCCAGGTGATGTTGAATGTTTTCAGATTTAATAGTCGTGTGGGACTATTTGGCTTTGACTTTCTCCCCTAGGCGGCAGATGCCAGAGGGCGTCTATGGGGCTATATGTTTTAGGATTAAATAGTCGGATGAGCCTGTTTGGCTTTGACTTGCTCCCCTAGGCTGCACATTCCAGATTGGCGGGGCTCCTGGAATCTAAAAAAAGCTTTGGTAAAACAGTTTTGACAGCTACGTAAGTCTGTATGTTTTAAGGTTAAATAGTCGGGTGAGTCTGTTTGACTTTGACTTGCTCCCCTAGGATGCAAATGCTGGATTAACAGGGTTCCTGGTATCTGAGACAAGTTTTGGTAAATCAGTTTTGGCGGCCAGGTGGGGCTATGTGATTTAAAATTTAATAGTCGGGTGAGACTATTTGGCTTTGTCTTGCTCCACTTGGCTGCAAATGCTAAATTAACAGGGTTCCTGGTAACTGAGATAGGTTTTGGTAAATCAGTTTTGGCGGCCAGATGGGGCTATATGTTTTAGGATTAAATAGTCGGATGAGCCTGTTTGGCTTTGACTTGCTCCCCTAGGCTGCACATGCCAGATTGGCGGGGCTCCTGGAATCTAAAAAAAGTTTTGGTAAAACAGTTTTGACAGCTACGTAAGTCTGTATGTTTTAAATAGTCGGGTGAGTCTGTTTGACTTTGAATGCTGGAATAACAGGGTTTCTGGTATCTAAGACAAGTTTTGGTAAGTCAGTTTTGGCGTCTATGGGGCTATATGTTTTAGGATTAGACAGTCGGATGAGCCTGTTTGGCTTTAACTTGCGCCCCTAGGATGCAAATGCTGGAATAACAGGGTTCCTGGTATCTAAGACAAGTTTTGGTAATTCAGTTTTGGCGTCTATGGGGCTATATGTTGTAGGATTAAATAGTCGGATGAGCCTGCTTGGCTTTGACTTGCTCCCCTTGGCTGCACATGCCAGATTGGCGGGGCTCCTGGAATCTAAGACAAGTTTCGGTAAAACAGTTTTGACAGCTACGTTAGTCTGTATGTTTTAAGATTAAACTGTCGGGGGAGCCTGTTTGGCTTTGACTTGCGCCCCTAGGATGCAAATGCTGGAATAACAGGGTTCCTGGTATCTAAGACAAGTTTTGGTAAGGCAATTTTGAGTTCCAGGTGAGGCTGAATGTATTTAGACTTAATAGTCGTGTGAGACTATTTGGCTTTGACTTTCTCCCCTAGGCGGTACATGACAGATTGGCGGGGCTCCTGGAATCTAAAAAAAGTTTTGGTAAAACAGTTTTGACAGCTACGTAAGTCTGTATGTTTTAAATAGTCGGGTGAGTCTGTTTGACTTTGAATGCTGGAATAACAGGGTTTCTGGTATCTAAGACAAGTTTTGGTAAGTCAGTTTTGGCGTCTATGGGGCTATATGTTTTAGGATTAGATAGTCGGATGAGCCTGTTTGGCTTTAACTTGCTCCCCTAGGCTGCACATTCCAGATTGGCGGGGCTCCTGGAATCTAAGACAAGTTTTGGTAAATCAGTTTTGACAGCTAGGTAAGCCTGTATGTTTTAAGATTTAATAGTTGGGTGAGCCTGTTTGGCTTTGACTTGCGACCCTAGGATGCAAATGCTGGATTAACAGGGTTCCTGGTATCTGAAACAAGTTTTAGTAAGGCAATTTTGAGTTCCAGGTGATGCTGA
Source organism: Drosophila kanekoi (assembly GCA_037075305.1). Classification (NCBI taxonomy): domain Eukaryota; kingdom Metazoa; phylum Arthropoda; class Insecta; order Diptera; family Drosophilidae; genus Drosophila; species Drosophila kanekoi. The sequence goes on along the minus strand of JBAMCE010000444.1, from coordinate 123,262 downwards.
ATGTTTTCAGATTTAATAGTCGTGTGGGACTATTTGGCTTTGACTTTCTCCCCTAGGCGGCAGATGCCAGAGGGCGTCTATGGGGCTATATGTTTTAGGATTAAATAGTCGGATGAGCCTGTTTGGCTTTGACTTGCTCCCCTAGGCTGCACAATCCAGATTGGCGGGGCTCCTGGAATCTAAAAAAAGCTTTGGTAAAACAGTTTTGACAGCTACGTAAGTCTGTATGTTTTAAGGTTAAATAGTCGGGTGAGTCTGTTTGGCTTTGACTTGCTCCCCTAGGATGCAAATGCTGGATTAACAGGGTTCCTGGTATCTGAGACAAGTTTTGGTAAATCAGTTTTGGCGGCCAGGTGGGGCTATGTGATTTAAAATTGAATAGTCGGGTGAGACTATTTGGCTTTGTCTTGCTCCACTTGGCTGCAAATGCTAAATTAACAGGGTTCCTGGTAACTGAGATAGGTTTTGGTAAATCAGTTTTGGCGGCCAGATGGGGCCATATGTTTTAGGATTAAATAGTCGGATGAGCCTGTTTGGCTTTGACTTGCTCCCCTAGGCTGCACATTCCAGATTGGCGGGGCTCCTGGAATCTAAAAACAAGTTTTGGTAAAACAGTTTTGACAGCTAGATAAGGCTGTTTGCTTTAAGATCAAATAGTCGGGTGAGCTTGTTTGGCTTTGGCTTGCGCCCCTAGGATGCAAATGCTGGAATAACAGGGTTCCTGGTATCTAAGACAAGTTTTGGTAAGGCAATTTTGAGTTCCAGGTAAGGCTGAATGTATAAAGACTTAATAGTCGAGTGAGACTATTTGGCTTTGACTTTCTCCCCTAGGCGGTACATGCCAGATTGGCGGGGCTCCTGGAATCTAAAAAAAGTTTTGGTAAAACAGTTTTGACAGCTACGTAGGTCTGTATGTTTTAAGGTTAAATAGTCGGGTGAGTCTGTTTGGCTTTGACTTGCTCCCCTAGGATGCAAATGCTGGATTAACAGGGTTCCTGGTATCTGAGACAAGTTTTGGTAAATCAGTTTTGGCGGCCAGGTGGGGCTATGTGATTTAAAATTGAATAGTCGGGTGAGACTATTTGGCTTTGTCTTGCTCCACTTGGCTGCAAATGCTAAATTAACAGGGTTCCTGGTAACTGAGATAGGTTTTGGTAAATCAGTTTTGGCGGCCAGATGGGGCCATATGTTTTAGGATTAAATAGTCGGATGAGCCTGTTTGGCTTTGACTTGCTCCCCTAGGCTGCACATTCCAGATTGGCGGGGCTCCTGGAATCTAAAAACAAGTTTTGGTAAAACAGTTTTGACAGCTAGATAAGGCTGTTTGCTTTAAGATCAAATAGTCGGGTGAGCTTGTTTGGCTTTGGCTTGCGCCCCTAGGATGCAAATGCTGGAATAACAGGGTTCCTGGTATCTAAGACAAGTTTTGGTAAGGCAATTTTGAGTTCCAGGTAAGGCTGAATGTATAAAGACTTAATAGTCGAGTGAGACTATTTGGCTTTGACTTTCTCCCCTAGGCGGTACATGCCAGATTGGCGGGGCTCCTGGAATCTAAAAAAAGTTTTGGTAAAACAGTTTTGACAGCTACGTAGGTCTGTATGTTTTAAGGTTAAATAGTCGGGTGAGTCTGTTTGACTTTGACATGCTCCCCTAAGATGCAAATGCTGGATTAACAGGGTTCTGGTATCTAAGACAAGTTTTGGTAAATCAGTTTTGGCGGCCAGATGAGGAAATATGTTTTAAGATTTAATAGTCGGGTGAGGCTATTTGGCTTTGTCTTCCTCCCCTAGGCTGCACATGCCACATTGGCGGGACTCCTGGAATCTAAGACAAGTTTTGGTAAATCAGTTTTGACAGCTAGGTAAGGCTGTATGCTTTAAGATTTAATAGTCGTGTGAGCCTGTTTGGCCTTGACTTGCGCGCCTAGGATGCAAATGCTGGATTAACAGGGTTCCTGGTATCTGAAACAAGTTTTGGTATGGCAATTTTGAGTTCCAGGTGATGCTGAATGTTTTCAGATTTAAAAGTCGTGTGAGACTATTTGGCTTTGACTTTCTCCCCTAGACGGCAGATGCCAGATTGGCGGGGCTCCTGGAATCTAAAAAAGTTTTGGTAAAACAGTTTTGACAGCTACGTAGGTCTGTAGGTTTTAAGGTTAAATAGTCGGGTGAGTCTGTTTGACTTTGACTTTCTCCCCTAGGATGCAAATGCTGGATTAACAGGGTTCCTGGTATCTGAGACATGTTTTGGTAAATCAGTTTTGGCGGCCAGGTGGGGCTATATGATTTAAAATTTAATAGTCGGGTGAGACTAATTGGCTTTGTCTTGCTCCCCTAGGCTGCAAATGCTAGATTAACAGGGTTCCTGGTAACTGAGATAGGTTTTTGGTAAATCAGTTTTGGCGGCCAGATGGGGCTATATGTTTTAGGATTAAATAGTCTGATGAGCCCGTTTGGCTTTGATTTGCTCCCCTAGGCTGCACATGCCAGATTGGCGGGGCTCCTGGAATCTAAGACAAGTTTTGGTAAAACAGTTTTGACAGCTAGGTAAGGCCGTATGCTTTAAGATGAAATAGTCGGGTGAGCGTGTTTGGCTTTGACTTGCGCCCCTAGGATGCAAATGCTGGAATAACAGATTTCCTGGCATCTAAGACAAGTTTTGGAAAGGCAATTTTGAGTTCCAGGTGAGGCTGAATGTATTCAGACTTAATAGTCGTGTGAGACTATTTGGCTCTGACTTTCTCCCCTAGGCGGTACATGCCAGATTGGCGGGGCTCCTGGAATCTAAAAAAAGTTTTGGTAAAACAGTTTTGACAGCTACGTAGGTCTGTATGTTTTAAGGTTAAATAGTCGGATGAGTCTGTCTGACTTTGACTTGCTCCCCTAGGATGCAAATGCTAGATTAACAGGGTTCTGGTATCTGAGACAAGTTTTGGTAAATCAGTTTTGGCAGCTAGATGAGGCTATATGTTTTTAGATTTAATAGTCGGGTGAGGCTATTTGGCTTTGTCTTCCTCCCCTAGGCTGCATATGCCAGATTGGCGGGGCTCCTGGAATCTAAGACAAGTTTTGGTAAATCAGTTTTGACAGCTAGGTAAGGCTGTATGCTTTAAGATTAAATAGTCGGGTGAGCGTGTTTGGCTTTGACTTGCGCCCCTAGGATGCAAATGCTGGAATAACAGGGTTCCTGGTATCTAAGACAAGTTTTGGTAAGGCAATTTTGAGTTCCAGGTGAGGCTGAATGTATTAAGACTTAATAGTCGTGTGAGACTATTTGGCTTTGACTTTCTCCCCTAGGCGGTACATGACAGATTGGCGGGGCTCTTGGAATCTAAGACAAGTTTTGGTAAAACAGTTTTGACAGCTACGTAAGTCTGTATGTTTTAAATAGTCGGGTGAGTCTGTTTGACTTTGAATGCTGGAATAACAGGGTACCGGTATCTAAGACAAGTTTTGGTAAATCAGTTTTGGCGTCTATGGGGCTATATGTTTTAGGATTAAAAAGTCGGATGAGCCTGTTTGGCTTTAACTTGCTCCCCTAGGCTGCACATTCCAGATTGGCGGGGCTCCTGGAATCTAAGACAAGTTTTGGTAAATCAGTTTTGACAGCTAGGTAAGCCTGTATGTTTTAAGATTTAATAGTTGGGTGAGCCTGTTTGGCTTTGACTTGCGACCCTAGGATGCAAATGCTGGATTAACAGGGTTCCTTGTATCTGAAACAAGTTTTGGTAAGGCAATTTTGAGTTCCAGGTGATGTTGAATGTTTTCAGATTTAATAGTCGTGTGGGACTATTTGGCTTTGACTTTCTCCCCTAGGCGGCAGATGCCAGAGGGCGTCTATGGGGCTATATGTTTTAGGATTAAATAGTCGGATGAGCCTGTTTGGCTTTGACTTGCTCCCCTAGGCTGCACATTCCAGATTGGCGGGGCTCCTGGAATCTAAGACAAGTTTTGGTAAAACAGTTTTGACAGCTACGTAAGTCTGTATGTTTTAAGGTTAAATAGTCGGGTGAGTGTGTTTGACTTTGACTTGCTCCCCTAGGATGCAAATGCTGGATTAACAGGGTTCCTGGTATCTGAGACAAGTTTTGGTAAATCAGTTTTGGCGGCCAGGTGGGGCTATGTGATTTAAAATTTAATAGTCGGGTGAGACTATTTGGCTTTGTCTTGCTCCACTTGGCTGCAAATGCTAAATTAACAGGGTTCCTGGTAACTGAGATAGGTTTTTGGTAAATCAGTTTTGGCGGCCAGATGGGGCTATATGTTTTAGGATTAAATAGTCTGATGAGCCCGTTTGGCTTTGATTTGCTCCCCTAGGCTGCACATGCCAGATTGGCGGGGCTCCTGGAATCTAAGACAAGTTTTGGTAAAACAGTTTTGACAGCTAGGTAAGGCCGTATGCTTTAAGATGAAATAGTCGGGTGAGCGTGTTTGGCTTTGACTTGCGCCCCTAGGATGCAAATGCTGGAATAACAGATTTCCTGGCATCTAAGACAAGTTTTGGAAAGGCAATTTTGAGTTCCAGGTGAGGCTGAATGTATTCAGACTTAATAGTCGTGTGAGACTATTTGGCTCTGACTTTCTCCCCTAGGCGGTACATGCCAGATTGGCGGGGCTCCTGGAATCTAAAAAAGTTTTGGTAAAACAGTTTTGACAGCTACGTAGGTCTGTATGTTTTAAGGTTAAATAGTCGGATGAGTCTGTCTGACTTTGACTTGCTCCCCTAGGATGCAAATGCTAGATTAACAGGGTTCTGGTATCTGAGACAAGTTTTGGTAAATCAGTTTTGGCAGCTAGATGAGGCTATATGATTTTAGATTTAATAGTCGGGTGAGGCTATTTGGCTTTGTCTTCCTCCCCTAGGCTGCATATGCCAGATTGGCGGGGCTCCTGGAATCTAAGACAAGTTTTGGTAAATCAGTTTTGACAGCTAGGTAAGGCTGTATGCTTTAAGATTAAATAGTCGGGTGAGCGTGTTTGGCTTTGACTTGCGCCCCTAGGATGCAAATGCTGGAATAACAGGGTTCCTGGTATCTAAGACAAGTTTTGGTAAGGCAATTTTGAGTTCCAGGTGAGGCTGAATGTATTAAGACTTAATAGTCGTGTGAGACTATTTGGCTTTGACTTTCTCCCCTAGGCGGTACATGACAGATTGGCGGGGCTCTTGGAATCTAAGACAAGTTTTGGTAAAACAGTTTTGACAGCTACGTAAGTCTGTATGTTTTAAATAGTCGGGTGAGTCTGTTTGACTTTGAATGCTGGAATAACAGGGTACCGGTATCTAAGACAAGTTTTGGTAAATCAGTTTTGGCGTCTATGGGGCTATATGTTTTAGGATTAAAAAGTCGGATGAGCCTGTTTGGCTTTAACTTGCTCCCCTAGGCTGCACATTCCAGATTGGCGGGGCTCCTGGAATCTAAGACAAGTTTTGGTAAATCAGTTTTGACAGCTAGGTAAGCCTGTATGTTTTAAGTTTTAACAGTCGGGTGAGCCTGTTTGGCTTTGACTTGCGACCCTAGGATGCAAATGCTGGATTAACAGGGTTCCTTGTATCTGAAACAAGTTTTGGTAAGGCAATTTTGAGTTCCAGGTGATGTTGAATGTTTTCAGATTTAATAGTCGTGTGGGACTATTTGGCTTTGACTTTCTCCCCTAGACGGCAGATGCCAGAGGGCGTCTATGGGGCTATATGTTTTAGGATTAAATAGTCGGATGAGCCTGTTTGGCTTTGACTTGCTCCCCTAGGCTGCACATTCCAGATTGGCGGGGCTCCTGGAATCTAAGACAAGTTTTGGTAAAACAGTTTTGACAGCTACGTAAGTCTGTATGTTTTAAGGTTAAATAGTCGGGTGAGTCTGTTTGACTTTGACTTGCTCCCCTAGGATGCAAATGCTGGATTAACAGGGTTCCTGGTATCTGAGACAAGTTTTGGTAAATCAGTTTTGGCGGCCAGGTGGGGCTATGTGATTTAAAATTTAATAGTCGGGTGAGACTATTTGGCTTTGTCTTGCTCCACTTGGCTGCAAATGCTAAATTAACAGGGTTCCTGGTAACTGAGATAGGTTTTGGCGGCCAGATGAGGAAATATGTTTTAAGATTTAATAGTCGGTTGAGGCTATTTGGCTTTGTCTTCCTCCCCTAGGCTGCACATGCCACATTGGCGGGACTCCTGGAATCTAAGACAAGTTTTGGTAAATCACTTTTGACAGCTAGGTAAGGCTGTATGCTTTAAGATTTAATAGTCGTGTGAGCCTGTTTGGCCTTGACTTGCGCCCCTAGGATGCAAATGCTGGATTAACAGGGTTCCTGGTATCTGAAACAAGTTTTGGTAAGGCAATTTTGAGTTCCAGGTGATGCTGAATGTTTTCAGATTTAAAAGTCGTGTGAGACTATTTGGCTTTGACTTTCTCCCCTAGACGGCAGATGCCAGATTGGCGGGGCTCCTGGAATCTAAAAAAAGTTATCGTAAAACAGTTTTGACAGCTACGTAGGTCTGTAGGTTTTAAGGTTAAATAGTCGGGTGAGTCTCTTTGACTTTGACTTGCTCCCCTAGGATGCAAATGCTGGATTAACAGGGTTCCTGGTATCTGAGACATGTTTTGGTAAATCAGTTTTGGCGGCCAGGTGGGGCTATGTGATTTAAAATTGAATAGTCGGGTGAGACTATTTGGCTTTGTCTTGCTCCCCTAGGCTGCAAATGCTAGATTAACAGGGTTCCTGGTAACTGAGATAGGTTTTGGTAAATCAGTTTTGGCGGCCAGATGGGGCTATATGTTTTAGGATTAAATAGTCGGATGAGCCTGTTTGGCTTTGACTTGCTCCCCTAGGCTGCACATGCCAGATTGGCGGGGCTCTTGGAATCTAAGACAAGTTTTGGTAAAACAGTTTTGACAGCTAGGTAAGGCTGTTTGCTTTAAGATTAAATAGTCGGGTGAGACTATTTGGCTTTGACTTGCGCCCCTAGGATGCAAATGCTGGAATAACAGGGTTCCTGGTATCTAAGAAAAGTTTTGGTAAGGCAATTTTGAGTTCCTGGTTAGGCTGAATGTATTCAGACTTAATAGTCGTGTGAGACTATTTGGCTTTGACTTTCTCCCCTAGGCGGTACATGCCAGATTGGCGGGGCTCCTGGAATCTAAAAAAAGCTTTGGTAAAAAAGTTTTGACAGCTACGTAAGTCTGTATGTTTTAAGGTTAAATAGTCGGGTGAGTCTGTTTGACTTGGACTTGCTCCCCTAGGATGCAAATGCTGGATTAACAGGGTTCCTGGTATCTGAGACAAGTTTTGGTAAATCAGTTTTGGCGGCCAGGTGGCGCTATATGATTTAAAATTTAATAGTCGGGTGAGACTATTTGGCTTTGTCTTGCTCCCCTAGGCTGCAAATGCTAGATTGACAGAGTTCCTGGTAAGTGAGATAGGTTTTGGTAAATCAGTTTTGGCGGCCAGATGGGGCTATATGTTTTAGGATTGAATAGTCGGATGAGCCTGTTTGGCTTTGACTTGCTCCCCTAGGCGGTACATGCCAGATTGGCGGGGCTCCTGGAATCTAAAAAAAGTTTTGGTAAAACAGTTTTGACAGCTACGTAGGTCTGTATGTTTTAAGGTTAAATAGTCGGGTAGGCGTGTTTGGCTTTGACTTGCGCCCCTAATATGCAAATGCTGGAATAACAGGGTTCCTGGTATCTAAGACATGTTTTGGTAAATCAGTTTTGGCGGTCAGATGGGGCTTTATGTTTTAAGTTTTAACAGTCGGGTGAGCCTGTTTGGCTTTCACTTGCGCCCCTACGATGCAAATGCTGGATTAACAGGGTTCCTGGTATCTGAGACAAGTTTTGGTAAGGCAATTTTGAGTTCCAGGTGAGGCTGAATGTGTTAAGACTTAATAGTCGGCTGAGACTATTTTGCTTTGACTTGCTCCCCTAGGCTGCAAATGCTAGATTAACAGGGCTCCTGGTATCTTAGACAAGTTTTGGTAAAGCAGTTTTGGCAGCCAATTGGAGCTGTATGCTTAAAGATTAAATTGTCGGGTGAGCCTGTTTGGCTTTGAACTGCGCCCCTAGGATGCAAATGCAGGACTAACAGGGTTCCTGGTATCTGACACAAGTTTTGGTAAGGCAATTTTGAGTTCCAGGTGATGCTGAATGTTTTCAGATTTAATAGTCGTGTGAGACTATTTGGCTTTGACTTTCTCCCCTAGGCGGCAGATGCCAGATTGGCGGGGCTCCTGGAATCTAAAAAAAACTTTGGTAAAACAGTTTTGACAGCTAGGTAAGGCTGTATGCCTTAAGATTAAATAGTCGGGTTAGCGTGTTTGGCTTGCGCCCCTAATATGCAAATGCTGGAATAACAGGGTTCCTGGTATCTAAGACATGTTTTGGTAAATCAGTTTTGGCGGTCAGATGGGGCTTTATGTTTTAAGTTTTAACAGTCGGGTGAGCCTGTTTGGCTTTCACTTGCGCCCCTACGATGCAAATGCTGGATTAACAGGGTTCCTGGTATCTGAGACAAGTTTTGGTAAGGCAGTTTTGGCAGCCAGATGGGGCTGTATGTTTTAAGATTAAATTGTCGGGTGAGCCTGTTTGGCTTTTAACTGCGCCCCTAGGATGCAAATGCAGGATTAACAGGGTTCCTGGTATCTGAGACAAGTTTTGTTAAATCAGTTTTGGCGGCCAGGTGGGGCTATATGATTTAAAATTTAATAGTCGGGTGAGACTATTTGGCTTTGTCTTGCTCCCCTAGGCTGCAAATGCTAGATTAACAGGGTTCCTGGTAACTGAGATAGGTTTTGGTAAATCAGTTTTGGCGGCCAGATGGGGCTATATGTTTTAGGATTAAATAGTCGGATGAGCCTGTTTGGCTTTGACTTGCTCCCCTAGGCTGCACATGCCAGATTTGCGGGAATCTAAGACAAGTTTTGGTAAAACAGTTTTGACAGCTAGGTAAGGCTGTATGCTTTAAGATTAAATAGTCTGGTGAACGTGTTTGGCTTTGACTTGCGCCCCTAGGATGCAAATGCTGGAATAACAGGGTTCTGGTATCTAAGACAAGTTTTGATAAATCAGTTTTGGCGGCCAGATGGGGCTATATGTTTTAGGATTAAAAAGGCGGATGAGCCTGTTTGGCTTTGACTTGCTCCCCTAGGCGGTACATGCCAGATTGGCGGGAATCTAAGACAAGTTTTGGTAAAACAGTTTTGACAGCTAGGTAAGGCTGTATGCTTTTAGATTAAATAGTCGGGTGAGCGTGTTTGGCTTTGACTTGCGCCCCTAGGATGCAAATGCTGGATTAACAGGGTTCCTGGTATCTGCAACAAGTTTTGGTAAGGCAATTTTGAGTTCCAGGTGATGCTGAATGTTTCCAGATTTAATAGTCGTGTGAGACTATTTGGCTTTGACTTTCTCCCCTAGGCGGCAGATGCCAGATTGGCGGGGCTCCTGGAATCTAAAAAAGGCTTTGGTAAAACAGTTTTGACAGCTACGTAAGTCTGTATGTTTTAAGGTTAAATAGTCGGGTGAGTCTGTTTGACTTTGACTTGCTCCCCTAGGATGCAAATGCTGGATTAACAGGGTTCCTGGTATCTGAGACAAGTTTTGGTAAATCAGTTTTGGCGGCCAGGTGGGACTATATGATTTAAAATTTAATAGTCGGGTGAGACTATTTGGCTTTGTCTTGCTCCCCTAGGCTGCAAATGCTAGATTAACAGGGTTCCTGGTAACTGAGATAGGTTTTGGTAAATCAGTTTTGGCGGCCAGATGGGGCTGTATGCTTTAGGATTAAATAGTCGGATGAGCCTGTTTGGCTTTGACTTGCTCCCCTAGGCGGTACATTCCAGATTGGCGGGAATCTAAGACAAGTTTTGGTAAAACAGTTTTGACAGCTAGGTAAGGCTGTATACTTTAAGATTAAATAGTCGGGTGAGCGTGTTTGGCTTTGACTTGCGCCCCTAGGACGCAAATGCTGGAATAACAGGGTTCTGGTATCTAAGACAAGTTTTGGTAAATCATATGTTTTATATATGTATGTTTTTAGGATTAAATAGTCGGATGAGCCTGTTTGGCTTTGACTTGCTCCCCTAGGCGGTACATGCCAGATTGGCGGGGCTTCTGGAATCTAAAAAAAGTTTTGGTAAAACAGTTTTGAGAGCTACGTAGGTCTGTATGTTTTAAGGTCAAATAGTCGGGTGAGCGTGTTTGGCTTTGACTTGCGCCCCTAATATGCAAATGCTGGAATAACAGGGTTCCTGGTATCTAAGACATGTTTTGGTAAATCAGTTTTGGCGGTCAGATGGGGCTTTATGTTTTAAGTTTTAACAGTCGGGTGAGCCTGTTTGGCTTTCACTTGCGCCCCTACGATGCAAATGCTGGATTAACAGGGTTCCAGGTATCTGAGACAAGTTTTGGTAAGGCAATTTTGAGTTCCAGGTGAGGCTGAATGTGTTAAGACTTAATAGTCGGCTGAGACTATTTTGCTTTGACTTGCTCCCCTAGGCTGCAAATGCTAGATTAACAGGGCTCCTGGTATCTTACACAAGTTTTGGTAAAGCAGTTTTGGCAGCCAGATGGGGCTGTATGTTTTAAGATTAAAATGTCGGGTGAATCTGTTTGGCTTTGAACTGCGCCCCTAGGATGCAAATGCAGGATTAACAGGGTTCCTGGTATCTGACACAAGTTTTGGTAAGGCAATTTTGAGTTCCAGGTGATGCTGAATGTTTTCAGATTTAATAGTCGTGTGAGACTATTTGGCTTTGACTTTCTCCCCTAGGCGGCAGATGCCAGATTGGCGGGGCTCCTGGAATCTAAAAAAAACTTTGGTAAAACGGTTTTGACAGCTAGGTAAGGCTGTATGCCTTAAGATAAAATAGTCGGGTGAGCGCGTTTGGCTTTGACTTGCGCCCCTAATATGCAAATGCTGGAATAACAGGGTTCCTGGTATCTAAGACATGTTTTGGTAAATCAGTTTTGGCGGTCAGATGGGGCTTTATGTTTTAAGTTTTAACAGTCGGGTGAGCCTGTTTGGCTTTCACTTGCGCCCCTACGATGCAAATGCTGGATTAACAGGGTGGTATCTGAGACAAGTTTTGGTAAGGCAATTTTGAAATCCAGGTGAGGCTAAATGTGTTAAGACTTAATAGACGGCTGAGACTATTTTGCTTTGACTTGCTCCCCTAGGCTGCAAATGCTAGATTAACAGGGCTCCTGGTATCTTAGACAAGTTTTGGTAAAGCAGTTTTTGCAGCCAGATGGGGCTGTATGTTTTAAGATTAAATTGTCGGGTGAGCCTGTTTGGCTTTGAACTGCGCCCCTATGATGCAAATGCAGGATTAACAGGGTTCCTGGTATCTGACACAAGTTTTGATAAAGCAGTTTTGGCGGCCAGATGGGGCTATATGTTTTAAGATTTAATAGTCGTGTGAGCCTGTTTGGCTTTGACTTGCGCCCCTAGGATGCAAATGCTGGATTAACAGGGTTCCTGGTATCTGAAACAAGTTTTGGTAAGGCAATTTTGAGTTCCAGGTGATGCTGAATGTTTTAAGACTTAATAGTCGTGTGAGACTATTTGGCTTTGACTTTCTCCCCTAGGCGGCAGATGCCAGATTGGCGGGGCTCCTGGAATCTAAAAAAAGCTTTGGTAAAACAGTTTTGACAGCTACGTAAGTCTGTATGTTTTAAGGTTAAATAGTCGGGTGAGTCTGTTTGACTTTGACTTGCTCCCCTAGGATGCAAATGCTGGATTAACAGGGTTCCTGGTATCTGAGACAAGTTTTGGTAAATCAGTTTTGGCGGCCAGGTGGGGCTATATGTTTTAGGATTAAATAGTCGGATGAGCCTGTTTGGCTTTGACTTGCTCCCCTAGGCTGCAAATGCTAGATTAACAGGGTTCCTGGTAACTGAGATAGGTTTTGGTAAATCAGTTTTGGCGGCCAGATGGGGCTGTATGTTTTAGGATTAAATAGTCGGATGAGCCTGTTTGGCTTTGACTTGCTCCCCTAGGCGGTACATGCCAGATTGGCGGGAATCTAAGACAAGTTTTGGTAAAACAGTTTTGACAGCTAGGTAAGGCTGTATGCTTTAAGATTAAATAGTCTGGTGAGCGTGTTTGGCTTTGACTTGCGCCCCTAGCATGCAAATGCTGGAATAACAGGGTTCTGGTATCTAAGACAAGTTTTGGTAAATCAGTTTTGGCGGCCAGATGGGGCTATATGTTTAAAGATTTAAAAGTCGGGTGAGCCTGTTTGGCCTTGACTTGCCCCCTAGGATGCAAATGCTGGATCAACAGGGTTCCTGGTATCTGAAACAAGTTTCGGTAAAGCAATTTTGACTTCCAGGTGAGGATGTATGTTTTAGGATTAAATAGTCTGATAAGCCTATTTGGCTTTGACTTTCTCCCCTAGGCGGCAGATGCCAGATTGGCGGGGCTCCTGGAATCTAAAAAAAAGCTTTGCTAAAACAGTTTTTACAGCTACGTAAGTCTGTATGTTTTAAGGTTAAATAGTCGGGTGAGTCTGTTTGACTTTGACTTGCTCCCCTAGGATGCAAATGCTGGATTAACAGGGTTCCTGGTATCTGAGACAAGTTTTGGTAAATCAGTTCTGGCGGCCAGGTTGGGCTATATGATTTAAAATTTAATAGTCGGGTGAGACTATTTGGCTTTGTCTTGCTCCCCTAGGCTGCAAATGCTAGATTAACAGGGTTCCTGGTAACTGAGATAGGTTTTGGTAAATCAGTTTTGGCGGCCAGATGGGGCTATATGTTTTAGGAATAGATAGTCGGATGAGCCTGTTTGGCTTTGACTTGCTCCCCTAGGCTGCACATGCCAGATTGGCGGGGCTCCTGGAATCTAAGACAAGTTTTGGTAAAACAGTTTTGACAGCAAGGTAAGGCTGTATGCTTTAAGATTAAATAGTCGGGTGAGCGTGTTTGGCTTTGACTTGCGCCCCTAGGATGCAAATGCTGGAATAACAGGGTTCCTGGTATCTAAGAAAAGTTTTGGTAAGGCAATTTTGAGTTCCAGGTGAGGCTGAATGTATTCAGACTTAATAGTCGTGTGAGACTATTTGGCTTTGACTTTCTCCCCTAGGCGGCCTATCCAGATTGGCGGGGCTCCTGGAATCTAAAAAAGTTTTGGTATAACAGTTTTGACAGCTACGTAAGTCTGTATGTTTTAAGGTTAAATAGTCGGGTGAGTCTGTTTGACTTCGACTTGCTCCCCTAGGATGCAAATGCTGGATTAACAGGGTTCCTGGTATCTGAGACAAGTTTTGGTTAATCAGTTTTGGCGGCCAGATGAACTATATGTTTAAAGATTTAATAGTCGGGTGAGGCTATTTGACTTTGTCTTCCTCCCCTAGGCTGCACATGCCAGATTGGCGGGACTCCTGGAATCTAAGACAAGTTTTGGTAAATCAGTTTTGACAGCTAGGTAAGGCTGTATGCTTTAAGAATAAATAGTCGGGTGAGCGTGTTTGGCTTTGACTTGCGCCCCTAGGATGCAAATGCTGGAATAACAGGGTTCCTGGTATCTAAGACAAGTTTTCGTAAATCTGTTTGTTTTAAGATTAAATTGTAGGGTGAGCCTGTATGACTTTGACTTGCGCCCCCAGGATGCAAATACTGGATTACCAGGGCTCCTGTTATCTGAGACAAGTTTTGGGAAAGTAGTTTTGTCGGCCAAATGGGGTTGTATGTTTTAAGGTTTAAAAGTCGGGTGAGACTAGGCTGCAAATGCTAGATTATCAGGGCACCTTGTATCTGAGACAAGTTTCGGTAAAGCAATTTTGACTTCCAGGTGAGGCTGTATGTTGTAGGATTAAATAGTCGGATAAGCTTGTTTGGCTTTGACTTGCTCCCCTAGGCTACACATGCCAGATTTTCGGGGCTCCAGGAATCTAAGACAAGTTTTGGTAAAACAGTTTTGACAGCTAGGTAGGGTGAATGTTTTCAGATTAAGTAGTCGGGTGAGCCTGTTTAACTTTGAATTGCGCCCCCAGGATGCAAATACTGGATTTACAGGGTTCCTGGTATCTGTGACAAGTTTTGGTAAGGCAATTTTGAGTTCCAGGTGAGGCTGAATGTGTTAAGACTTAATAGTCGGGTGAGACTATTTTGCTTTGACTTGGTCCCCTAGGCTGCAAATGCTAGATTAACAGGGCTCCTGGAAACTAAAAAAAGTTTTAGTAAAACAGTTTTGACAGCTAGGTAAGGCTGTATGTTTTAAGATTAAATAGTCGGGTGAGACCATTTGGCTTTGACTTGGGCCCCCAGGATGCAAATGCTAGATTATCTGGGATCCTTGTATCTGAGACAAGTTTCGGTAAAGCAATTTTGACTTCCAGGTGAGGCTGTATGTTTTAGGATTAAATAGTCGGATGAGCCTGTTTGGCTTTGACTTGCTCCCCTAGGCTCCACATGCCAGATAGGCGGGGCTCCTGGTATCTAAGACAAGGTTTGGTAAAACAGTTTTGACAGCTAGGCAAGACTGTATGTTTTAAGATTAAAAAGTCGGTTGAGCATGTTTGGCTTTGACTTGCGCCCCTAGGCGGAACCTGCCAGATTGGCGGGGCTCCTGGAATCTGATAGATGTTTTGGTTAAGCAGTTTTGGCAACCAGATTTATTTATTTATTAATTATTTTATTTTATTATTGGTCGACAAAACGAGTGTCTTCCTCATTATTCATATTATACATACAGTAGATAATGGACTTATATGCTAAAAGCCTAGTTAGAAAACACAGTTCTCTAAATAGCATCACCGACCGATGGAGGTGTTTTATTTGGCAGCCCGGCCAGCTGTGCCCCTTTTCACAGCTAAATTTGTAAGTGACGCTATAAGAGCCTACATCAAAGCTGAAGGGTGTAAGTAGGAAAAAAGTGTTCTTATGTAAAATTAAAAATAATCTTAGTTTGCTATGTTAATTAATAAAATACAATAAATAGGAAAAAAGAAAGTAAGAAGATTGTTAATAAAGTAAAGACATGTAAGCTAGATAGATATATAGAGTGTTAAGTAGATAGGATAGAGAGAAAAGTAATGGGAAATCACCGACCCGGTGGGGGAAAATTTACAGCCTGTCCGGCAAGCTATGCCCCTGCTCATAGCTGGGAATGGTCGGTGACTTCCCGAAGGTATCCTGAAAGCAACGATTTTATTAGGGGTAGAGAAAGTTCGGTAGAGAAAACATGATGTAAACTATTATAATTTTTACATAGCACGCGAAAAGGATTGTGCATAGCGTAGTGTGTTGTGCACGTAGACAGGAATAAGGGGCGGTAATTTCTGGTTGGTCTAGACGGAAAAGAGAATTGAAGACGCCCTAGCAGAAAAGGAGAATCTAAATCGCCAATAATCAACTTATGTAGAAGGACAACACCGAGAATTGTCCTACGGTTGGTTAACGACGGAAGGTTAAGAAGAAGCAGCCTGCTGGAGTAGGATGGCAACCGAAGATTAGGGTCCCAATTTAAGCCTCGTAAGGCAAAAGCAGAAATTGCTTCTGAACAGATTCAATACGATCCTGGCTATTGTTATACTGCGGAGACCAGATGCAAGAGCAGTATTCAAGGATAGGGCGAACAAGAGAGATGTACAGAAGTTTAGTTATAAAAGGATCGTTAAACTCTTTAGACCATCGTTTAATGAATCCAAGTACACCTTTTGCCTCATTAACGATGGTATCTATGTGAAGATTGAAACAGAGTTTAGAATCAAAAAGAACGCCTAGATCCTTAACTGTTAGTATACGTTGCAAAGGGGTATTGTCGATTGTATAACCGACAAGATAAGGTGTAGTACGATTAAATGTCATAAACATACACTTTGAACAATTCAGATGCAATTGATTGGTCGAACACCAAAGTTGCATCGCGTTCAAATCGTCTTGTAGACGAGAATGGTGTAGGGGATTAGTGTATGATAGAATAAGTTTTACATCATCCGCATGCATGAGTACACGGGCATGTGATATAACAGAGGGGAGATCATTTATAAAAAGAGTAAAGAGTAAAGGTCCAAGATGACTACCTTGAGGAACACCAGAAGTAACGTGAACTTGTTTAGAGGTAGTCAGCCTCAGCATTACTCGTTGGGTCCTACCTTTTAAATAAGAATTAATCCAAAGCAAAAGAGACGGAGGGAAACCTATTTTGTCAAGTTTAAAAAGTAAAGTGTCATGGTGCACAGAGTCAAACGCCTTACTGAAGTCAGTATAAATGACATCAGTTTGCATTTTCGAAAGAAAAGCATCATTTACCAAGGAAGTAAACTCAAGCAGATTGGTCGTAGTTGACCGATTCTTTACGAATCCATGTTGAACAGGGGAAACAACTGATTTGCAGAAATGCTGCAAATTCGAAGTGATTATTTTTTCAAATAATTTAGGAATAGCGGACAGTTTTGCAATGCCCCTGTAATTTTGTATATAAGACTTTCCACCTTTCTTGTGGAGAGGAATGATATAAGATGCTTTCCAAAGAGATGGAAAGACAGAAGATTCAAGAGATAGATTAAAAAGCTTTTGCAATGGATACAGAAGGGAAGAACTGCACTCCTTAAGTAGACAACTAGGAATATTGTCAGGCCCAGGAGAGTAAGAAGATTGTAAAGAGTTTATAGCTAAAAGGAGAGATGAGTGTGAAATAATAGGAGCAGGTATAGAACTAGAGGAAGAAATAGTATAAGGGTAAGAATTATTATTAGGACAGACAGAGGAGTAAGTTGATTGGAAAAAATTAGCAAAGAGGTTAGCAGAATCAGAGTCATTACTAGCTTTATCCATCCCGAAAGAAAAATAAGTTGGCAAACTTGAAGATTTACGCTTCAAGTTTACAAAATTGTAAAACTGTCTCGGATTTTGGGCAAATTGCCTTTTACAACGAGTAAGATAATTCTCATAGCATTGAGAATTCAGAAGAAAGAAGTTCGACTTGACTATGGAATATCTAGCCAGAATATCAGATGGGACTGTGTGTTTTCAGATTGGATAATGAGGTCCGACTAATTGGCTTTGACTTGTTTCCCTAGGCTGCAAATGCCAGATTGGCCGGGTTTTGGTAGAGCAGTTTCGGCGGCCAGATGGGGCTGTATGTTTAGTATTAAATAGTCGGGTGAGCCTGTTTTGCTTTGACCTGCATTTTTGACTTCCAGGTGAGGCTGTATGTTTTAGGATTAAATAGTCGGATGAGCTTGTTTGGCTTTGACTTGCTCCCCTAGGCTACACATGCAAGATTGGCGGGGCTCCTGGAATCTAAGACAAGGTTTGGTAAAACAGTTTTGACAGCTAGGCAAGACTGTATGTTTTAAGATTAAGACGTCGGTTGAGCATGTTTGGCTTTGACTTGCGCCCCTAGGCGGCACATGCCAGATTGGCGGGGCTCCTGGAATCTGATAGATGTTTTGGTCAAGCAGTTTTGGCAACCAGATGGGACTGTGTGTTTTCAGATTGGATAATGAGGTCCGACTAATTGGCTTTGACTTGTTCCCCTAGGCTGCAAATGCCAGATTGGCCGGGTTTTGGTAGAGCAGTTTTGGCGGCCAGATGGAGCTGTATGTTTAGTATTAAATAGTCGGGGGAGCCTGTTTTGCTTTGACCTGCTCCCCTAGGCTGCACATGCCAGATTGGCAGGGCTCCTGGTATCTGAGACAAGTTTTGGTAAAACTGTTTTGACAGCTAGGCAAGACTGTATGTTTTAAGATTAAAGAGTCGGGTAAGCCAGTTTGGCTTTGACTTGCGCCCCTAGGATGCAAATGCTGGATTAACAGGGTTCCTGGTATCTGAGACAAGTTTTGGTAAGGCAATTTTGAGTTCCAGGTGAGGCTGAATGTGTTAAGACTTAATAGTCGGGTGAGACTATTTTACTTTGACCTGGTCCACTAGGCTGCAAATGCTAGATTAACAGGGCTCCTGAAATCTAAAAAAAGTTTTAGTAAAACAGTTTTGACAGCTAGGTAAGGCTGTATGTTTTAAGATGAAATAGTCGGGTGAGCCTGTTTAGCTTTGACTTGCGCCCCCAAGATGCAAATACTGGATTTACAGGGTTCCTGGTATGTGAGACAAGTTTTGGTAAGGTAATTTTGAGTTACAGGTGAAGCTGAATGTGTTAAGACTTAATAGTCGGGTGAGACTATTTTGCTTTGATTTGGTCAGGCAAGACTGTATTTTTTAAGATTAAAGAGTCGGGTGAGCCCAGGGTTCCTGGTATCTGAGACAAGTTTTGTTAAAGCAGTTTTGGCGGCCAGATGGGGCTGTAGGTTTTAAGATTTAATAGTCAGGTGAGGCTATTTGGCTTTGACTTGCTCCCATACGCTGCAAATGCTAGATTAACAGGGCTCCTGGTATCCATGACAAGTTTTGATAAAGCAGCTTTGGCAGCCAGATGGGGCTGTTTGTTTTAAGATTAAATTGATTAACAGGGATCCTTGTATCTGAGACAAGTTTCGATAAAGCAATTTTGACTTCCAGTTGAGGCTGTATGTTTTAGGATTAAATAGTTGGATGAGCCTAGTTGGCTTTAACTTGCGCCCCTAGGATGCAAATGCTAGATTATCAGGGATCCTTGTATCTGAGACAAGTTTCGGTAAAGCAGTTTTGACTTCCAGGTGAGGCTGTATGTTTTAGGATTAAATAGTCGGATGAGCCTGTTTGGCTTTGAATTTCTCCCCTAGGCTCCACATGCCAGATTGGCGGGGCTCCTGGAATCTAAGACAAGGTTTGGTAAAACAGTTTTTAGAGCTAGGCAAGACTGTATGTTTTAAGATTAAAGAGTCAGGTGAGCCAGTTTGGCTTTGACTTGCGCCCCTAGGATGCAAATGCTGGATTAACAGGGTTCCTGGTGTCTGAGACAAGCTTTGGTAAAGCAATTTTGACTTCCAGGTGAGGCTGTATGTTTAAGGATTAAATAGTCGGATGAGCCTGTTTGGCTTTGACTTTCGCCCCTAGGATGCAAATGCTGGATTAACAGGGTTCCTGGTGTCTGAGACAAGCTTTGGTAAGGCAATTTTGACTTCCAGGTGAGGCTGAATTTTTTACGACTTAATAGTCGGGTGAGACTAATTTGCTTTGACTTGCTCCCTTAGGCTGCAAATGCTAGATTAACAGGGTTTCTGGAATCTAAAAAAAGTTTTAGTAAAACAGTTTTGACAGCTAGGTAAGGCTGTATGTTTGGGGATTAAATAGTCGGATGAGCCTGTTTGGCTTTGACTTCCGCCCCTAGGATGCAAATGCTGGATTAACAGGGTTCCTGGTGTCTGAGACAAGCTTTGGTAAAGCAATTTTGACTTCCAGGTGAGGCTGTATGTTTTAAGATTAAATTGTAGGATGAGCCTGTTTGGCCTTGAACTGCGCACCTAGGATGCAAATGCTGGATTAACAGGGTTCCTGGTATCTGACACAAGTTTTGGTAAAGCAGTTTGGCGGCCAGTTGGGGTTGTCTGTTTTAAGATTTAATAGTCGGGTGAGACTATTTGGCTTTGACTTGCTACCCTAGGCTGCAAATGCTAGATTAACAGAGATCCTTGTATCTGAGACAAGTTTCGGTAAAGCAATTTTGACTTCCAGGTGGCTTTGACAGCTAGATGGGGCAGTATGTTTTAAGATTAAATTGTCGGGTGAGCCTGTTTGGCTTTGAACTGCGCCTCTAGGATGCAAATGCTGGATTAACAGGGTTCCTGGTATCTGACACAAGTATTGGTAAAGCAGTTTGGCGGCCAGATGGGGTTGTATGTTTTAAAATTTAATAGTCGGGTGAGACTATTTGGCTTTGACTTGCTCCCTAGGCTGCAAAAGCTAGATTAACAGAGATTGGTGGGGCTCCTGGTAAGTGAGACAAGGTTTGGTAAAACAGTTTTGACAGCTAGGCAAGACTGTATGTTTTAAGATTAAATAGACGGGTGAGCCCAGGGTTCCTGGAATCTGAGACAAGTTTTGTTAAAGCAGTTTTGGCGGCCAGATGGGGCTGTATGTTTTACGATTTAATAGTCGGGTGAGGCTATTTGGCTTTAACTTGCTCCCCTACGCTGCAAATGTTAGATTAACAGGGCTCCTGGTATCCATGACAAGTTTTGATAAAGCAGCTTTGGCAGCCAGATGGGGCTGTTTGTTTTAAGATTAAATTATAGGATGAGCCTGTTAGGCTTTGAACTTCTCCCCCGGGCTGCACACGCCAAATTGGCAGGGCTCCTGGTAACTGGGACAAGGTTTGGTAAAACAGTTTTGACAGCTAGGCTAGACCGTATGTTTTAAGATTAAAGAGTCGGGTGAGCCTGTTTGGCTTTGTCTTGCGCCCCTTGGATGCAAATGCTGGATTAACAGGGTTCCTGGTATCTGAGACAAGTTTTGGTAATGCAATTTTGAGTTCCAGGTTAGGCTGAATGTTTTAAGACTTAAGAGTCGGGTGAGGCTATTTGGCTTTGCCTTGCTCCCCTAGGCGGCACATGCCAAATTGGTGGGGCTCCTGGAATCTAAAAAAAGTTTTGGTAAAACAGTTTTGACAGCTAGGTCAGGCTACATGTATTAAGATTAAATAGTCGGGTGAGCTTGTTTGCCTTTGACTTTCGCCCACAGGATGCAAATACTGGATTAACAGGGTTCCTGGTATCTGACACAAGTTTTGGTAAAGCAGTTTGGCGGCCAGGTGGGGTTGTATGTTTTAAGATTTAATAGTCGGGTGAGACTATTTGGCTTTGACATGCTAGCTTAGGCTGCAAATGCTACATTAACAGAGATCCTTGTATCTGAGACAAGTTTCGGTAAAGTAATTTTGACTTCCAGGTGAGGCTGTATGTTTTAAGATTAAAAAGTTGGATGAGCCTGTTTGGCTTTGACTTGCTCCTCTAGGCTCCACACGCCAGATTGTCGGGGCTCCTGGCATCTAAGACAAGGTTTGGTAAAACAGTTTTGACAGCTAGGCAAGACTGTATGTTTTTAGATTAAATAGTCGGTTGAACCTGTTTGGCTTTGACTTGCTCCCCTAGGCTGCAAATGCCAGTTTAAAAGGTCTCCTGGTATCTAAGACAAGTTTTGGTAAAGCAGTTTTGGCAGCCAGATGGGGCTGTTTGCTTTAAGGTTAAATTTTAAATTGTCCTGGTATCTGAGACAAGTTTTGGTAAGGCAATTTTGAGTTACAGGTGAGGCTGAATGTGTTAGGACTTAAAAGTCAGGTGAGACTATTTTGCTTTGACTTGCTCCCCTAGGCTGCAAATGCTAATTAACAGAGATCCTTGTATCTGAGACAAGTTTCGGTAAAGCAATTTTGACTTCCAGGTGGCTTTGGCAGCCAGATGGGGCAGTATGTTTTAAGATTAAATTGTCGGGTGAGCCTGTTTGGCTTTAAACTGCGCCTCTAGGATGCAAATGCTGGATTAACAGGGTTCCTGGTATCTGACACAAGTTTTGGTAAAGCAGTTTAAGATTTAATAGTCGGGTGAGACTATTTGGCTTTGACTTGCTACCCTAGGCTGCAAATGCCAGATTAAAAGGTCTCCTGGTGTCTAAGACAAGTTTTGGTAAAGCAGTTTTGGCAGCCAGATGGGGCTGTTTGTTTTAAGATTAAATTGTAAATTGTCCTGGTATCTGAGACAAGTTTTGGTAAGGCAATTTTGAGTTACAGGTGAGGCTGAATGTGTTAAGACTTAAAAGTCAGGTGAGACTATTTGGCTTTGACTTGCTCCCCTAGGCTGCAAATGATAGATTAACAGGGCTCCTGAAATTTAAAAAAAGTATTGCTAAAACAGTTTTGACAACTAGGTCAGGCTACATGTTTGAAGATTAAATAGTCGGGTGAGCCTGTTTGACTTTGACTTGCGCCCCCAGGATGCAAATACTGGATTAACAGTGTTCCTGGTATCTGAGACAATTTTTGGTAAGGCAATTTTGAGTTAGAGGTGAGGCTGAATGTGTTAAGACTTAATAGTCAGGTTAGACTATTTTGCTTTGACTTGCTCCCCTAGGCTGCAAATGCTAGATTAACAGGGCTCCTGGTATCTAAGACAAGTTTTGGTAAAGCAGTTTTGGCAGCCAGATGGGGCTGTATGTTTTAAGATTAAATTGTCGGGTGAGCCTGTTCGGCTTTGAGCTGCGCCCCTAGGCTGCAAATGCTAGATTAACAGAGATCCTTGTACCTGAGACAAGTTTCGGTAAAGCAATTTTGACATCCAGGTTGCTTTTGGCAGCCAGATGGGGCTGTATGTTTTAAGATTAAATTGTAGGTTGAACCTGTTTGGCTTTGACTTGCTCCCCTAGGCTGCAAATGCCAGTTTAAAAGGTCTCCTGGTATCTAAGACAAGTTTTGGTAAAGCAGTTTTGTCAGCCAGATGGGGCTGTTTGCTTTAAGGTTAAATTTTAAATTGTCCTGGTATCTGAGGCAAGTTTTGGTAAAGCAATTTTGAGTTACAGGTGAGGCTGAATGTGTTAGGACTTAAAAGTCAGGTGAGACTATTTTGCTTTGACTTGCTCCCCTAGGCTGCAAATGCTAGATTAACAGGGCTCCTGGAATCTAAAAAAAGTTTTGGTAAAACAGTTTTGACAGCTAGGTCAGGCTACATGTATTAAGATTAAATAGTCGGGTGAGCCTGTTAGCCTTTGACTTGCGCCCACAGGATGCAAATACTGGATTAACAGGGTTCCTGGTATCTGAGACAAGTTTTTGTAAGGCAATTTTGAGTTACTGGTGAGGCTGAATGTGTTAAGACTTAATAGTCAGGTGAGACTATTTTGCTTTGACTTGCTCCCCTACGCTGCAAATGCTAGATTAACAGGGCTCCTGGTATCTAAGACAAGTTTTGGAAAAGCAGTTTTGGCAGCCAGATGGGGCTGTATGTTTTAAGATTAAATTGTCGGGTGAGCCTGTTTGGCTTTGAACTGCGCCCCTAGGATGCAAATGCTGGATTAACAGGGTTCCTGGTATCTGACACAAGTTTTGGTAAAGCAGTTTGGCGGCCAGTTGGGGTTGTATTTGACTTGCTTTGACTTGCTACCCTAGGCTGCAACTGCTAATTAACAGAGATCCTTGTATCTGAGACAAGTTTCGGTAAAGCAATTTTGACTTCCAGGTGGCTTTGGCAGCCAGATGGGGCAGTATGTTTTAAGATTAAATTGTCGGGTGAGCCTGTTTGGCTTTAAACTGCGCCTCTAGGATGCAAATGCTGGATTAACAGGGTTCCTGGTATCTGACACAAGTTTTGGTAAAGCAGTTTAAGATTTAATAGTCGGGTGAGACTATTTGGCTTTGACTTGCTACCCTAGGCTGCAAATGCCAGATTAAAAGGTCTCCTGGTGTCTAAGACAAGTTTTGGTAAAGCAGTTTTGGCAGCCAGATGGGGCTGTTTGTTTTAAGATTAAATTGTAAATTGTCCTGGTATCTGAGACAAGTTTTGGTAAGGCAATTTTGAGTTACAGGTGAGGCTGAATGTGTTAAGTCTTAAAAGTCAGGTGAGACTATTTGGCTTTGACTTGCTCCCCTAGGCTGCAAATGCTAGATTAACAGGGCTCCTGAAATTTAAAAAAAGTATTGGTAAAACAGTTTTGACAACTAGGTCAGGCTACATGTTTGAAGATTAAATAGTCGGGTGAGCCTGTTTGACTTTGACTTGCGCCCCCAGGATGCAAATACTGGATTAACAGTGTTCCTGGTATCTGAGACAATTTTTGGTAAGGCAATTTTGAGTTAGAGGTGAGGCTGAATGTGTTAAGACTTAATAGTCAGGTTAGACTATTTTGCTTTGACTTGCTCCCCTAGGCTGCAAATGCTAGATTAACAGGGCTCCTGGTATCTAAGACAAGTTTTGGTAAAGCAGTTTTGGCAGCCAGAAGGGGCTGTATGTTTTAAGATTAAATTGTCGGGTGAGCCTGTTTGGCTTTGAGCTGCGCCCCTAGGCTGCAAATGCTAGATTAACAGAGATCCTTGTACCTGAGACAAGTTTCGGTAAAGCAATTTTGACATCCAGGTTGCTTTTGGCAGCCAGATGGGGCTGTATGTTTTAAGATTAAATTGTAGGTTGAACCTGTTTGGCTTTGACTCGCTCCCCTAGGCTGCAAATGCCAGTTTAAAAGGTCTCCTGGTATCTAAGACAAGTTTTGGTAAAGCAGTTTTGTCAGCCAGATGGGGCTGTTTGCTTTAAGGTTAAATTTTATATTGTCCTGGTATCTGAGACAAGTTTTGGTAAAGCAATTTTGAGTTACAGGTGAGGCTGAATGTGTTAGGACTTAAAAGTCAGGTGAGACTATTTTGCTTTGACTTGCTCCCCTAGGCTGCAAATGCTAATTAACAGAGATCCTTGTATCTGAGGCAAGTTTCGGTAAAGCAATTTTGACTTCCAGGTGGCTTTGGCAGCCAGATGGGGCAGTATGTTTTAAGATTAAATTGTCGGGTGAGCCTGTTTGGCTTTAAACTGCGCCTCTAGGATGCAAATGCTGGATTAACAGGGTTCCTGGTATCTGACACAAGTTTTGGTAAAGCAGTTTAAGATTTAATAGTCGGGTGAGACTATTTGGCTTTGACTTGCTACCCTAGGCTGCAAATGCCAGATTAAAAGGTCTCCTGGTGTCTAAGACAAGTTTTGGTAAAGCAGTTTTGGCAGCCAGATGGGGCTGTTTGTTTTAAGATTAAATTGTAAATTGTCCTGGTATCTGAGACAAGTTTTGGTAAGGCAATTTTGAGTTACAGGTGAGGCTGAATGTGTTAAGACTTAAAAGTCAGGTGAGACTATTTGGCTTTGACTTGCTCCCCTAGGCTGCAAATGATAGATTAACAGGGCTCCTGAAATTTAAAAAAAGTATTGCTAAAACAGTTTTGACAACTAGGTCAGGCTACATGTTTGAAGATTAAATAGTCGGGTGAGCCTGTTTGACTTTGACTTGCGCCCCCAGGATGCAAATACTGGATTAACAGTGTTCCTGGTATCTGAGACAATTTTTGGTAAGGCAATTTTGAGTTAGAGGTGAGGCTGAATGTGTTAAGACTTAATAGTCAGGTTAGACTATTTTGCTTTGACTTGCTCCCCTAGGCTGCAAATGCTAGATTAACAGGGCTCCTGGTATCTAAGACAAGTTTTGGTAAAGCAGTTTTGGCAGCCAGATGGGGCTGTATGTTTTAAGATTAAATTGTCGGGTGAGCCTGTTCGGCTTTGAGCTGCGCCCCTAGGCTGCAAATGCTAGATTAACAGAGATCCTTGTACCTGAGACAAGTTTCGGTAAAGCAATTTTGACGTCCAGGTTGCTTTTGGCAGCCAGATGGGGCTGTATGTTTTAAGATTAAATTGTAGGTTGAACCTGTTTGGCTTTGACTTGCTCCCCTAGGCTGCAAATGCCAGTTTAAAAGGTCTCCTGGTATCTAAGTCAAGTTTTGGTAAAGCAGTTTTGTCAGCCAGATGGGGCTGTTTGCTTTAAGGTTAAATTTTAAATTGTCCTGGTATCTGAGGCAAGTTTTGGTAAAGCAATTTTGAGTTACAGGTGAGGCTGAATGTGTTAGGACTTAAAAGTCAGGTGAGACTATTTTGCTTTGACTTGCTCCCCTAGGCTGCAAATGCTAGATTAACAGGGCTCCTGGAATCTAAAAAAGTTTTGGTAAAACAGTTTTGACAGCTAGGTCAGGCTACATGTATTAAGATTAAATAGTCGGGTGAGCCTGTTAGCCTTTGACTTGCGCCCACAGGATGCAAATACTGGATTAACAGGGTTCCTGGTATCTGAGACAAGTTTTTGTAAGGCAATTTTGAGTTACTGGTGAGGCTGAATGTGTTAAGACTTAATAGTCAGGTGAGACTATTTTGCTTTGACTTGCTCCCCTACGCTGCAAATGCTAGATTAACAGGGCTCCTGAAATTTAAAAAAGTATTGGTAAAACAGTTTTGACAACTAGGTCAGGCTACATGTTTAAAGATTAAATAGTCGGGTGAGCCTGTTTGACTTTGACTTGCGCCCCCAGGATGCAAATACTGGATTAACAGAGTTCCTGGTATCTGAGACAATTTTTGGTAAGGCAATTTTGAGTTAGAGGTGAGGCTGAATGTGTTAAGACTTAATAGTCAGGTGAGACTATTTTGCTTTGACTTGCTACCCTAGGCTGCAAATGCTAGATTAACAGGGATCCTGGTATCTAAGACAAGTTTTAGTAAAGCAGTTTTGGCAGCCAGATGGGGCTGTATGTTTTAAGATTAAATTGTCGGGTGAGCCTGTTTGGCTTTGAACTGCGCCCCTAGGCTGCAAATGCTAGATTAACAGAGATCCTTGGATCTGAGAAAAGTTTCGGTAAAGTAATTTTGACTTCCAGGTGAGGCTGTATATTTTAAGATTTAATAGTTGGATGAGCCTGTTTGGCTTTGACTTGCTCCTCTAGGCTCCACATGCCAGATTGTCGGGGCTCCTGGAATCTGAGACAAGGTTTGGTAAAACAGTTTTGACAGCTAGGCAAGACTTTATGTTTTAAGATTAAATAGTCGGTTGAACCTGTTTGGCTTTGACTTGCTCCCCTAGGCTGCAAATGCCAGTTTAAAAGGTCTCCTGGTATCTAAGACAAGTTTTGGTAAAGCAGTTTTGGCAGCCAGATGGGGCTGTTTGCTTTAAGGTTAAATTGTAAATTGTCCTGGTATCTGAGACAAGTTTTGGTAAGGCAATTTTGAGTTACAGGTGAGGCTGAATGTGCTAGGACTTAAAAGTCAGGTGAGACTATTTTGCTTTGACTTGCTCCCCGAGGCTGCAAATGCTAGATTAACAGGGCTCCTGGAATCTAAAAAAAGTTTTGGTAAAACAGTTTTGACAGCTAGTTCAGGCTACATGTTTGAAGATTAAATAGTCGGGTGAGCCTGTTTGACTTTGACTTGCGCCCCCAGGTTGCAAATACTGGATTAACAGTGTTCCTGGTATCTGAGACAAGTTTTGGTAAGGCAATTTTGAGTTACAGGTGAGGCTGAATGTGCTAAGACTTAATAGTCAGGTGAGACTATTTTGCTTTGACTTGCTCCCCTAGGCGGCAAATGCTAGATTAACAGGGCTCCAGGTATCTAAGACAAGTTTTGGTAAAGCAGTTTTGGCAGCCAGATGGGGCTGTATGTTTTAAGATTAAATTGTCGGGTGAGCCTCTTTGGTTTTGAACTGCACCCCTAGGATGCAAATGCTGGATTAACAGGATTCCTGGTATCTGACACAAGTTTTGGTAAAGCAGTTTTGGCGGCCAGATGGGGCTGTATGCTTAAAGATTTAATAGTCGGGTGAGGCTATTTGGCTTTGACTTGCTCCCTCACGCTGCAAATGCTAGATTAACAGGGCTACTGGTATTCATGACAAGCCTTGATCAAGCAGCTTTGGCAGCCAGATGGGACTGTTTGTTTTAAGATTAAATTGTAGAGTGAGCCTGTTTGGCTCTGAACTTCTCCCCTGGGCTGCACACGCCAGATTGGCAGGGCTCCAGGTAACTGAGACAAGGTTTGGTAAAACAGTTTTGACAGCTAGGCAAGACTGTATGTTTTCAGATTAAATAGTCGGGTAAGCCTGTTTGGCTTTGTCTTGCGCCCCCAAGATGCAAATACTGGATTAACAGGGTTCCTGGTATCTGAGACAAGTTTTGGTAAGGCAATTTTGAGTTACAGGTGAGGCTGAATGTTTTAAGATTTAATTGTCCGGTGAGGCTATTTGGCTTTGACTTGCGCCCCAAGGCGGCACATGCCAGATTGGCGGGGCTCCTCTAATCTGATAGATGTTTTGGTAAAGCAGTTTTGGCAGCCAGATGGGGCTGTATGTTTTAAGATTAAATTGTCGGGTGAGCATTTTTGGCATTGAACTGTGCCCCTATGATGCAACTGCTGGATTAACAGGGTTTCCCGGTATCTAACACAAGTTTTGGTAAAGCAGTTTTGGCGGCCAGATGGGGTTGTATGTTTTAAGATTTAATAGTCGGGTGAGACTATTTGGCTTTGACTTGCTACCCTAGGCTGCAAATGCTAGATTAACAGAGATCCTTGTATCTGAGACAAGTTTCGTTAAAGCAATTTTGACTTCCAGGTGAGGCTGTATGTTTTAGGATTAAATAGTCGGATGAGCCTGTTTGGCTTTGACTTGAGCCCCTAGGATGCAAATGCTGGATAAACAGGGTTCCTGGTATCTGAGACAAGTTTTGGTAAGGCAATTTTGAGTTCCAGGTGAGGCTGAATGTTTTAAGACTTAATGGTCGTGTGAGCCTGTTTGGCTTTGACTTGCTTCCCTTGGCTGCACGTGCCAGATTGGCGGGGCTCGTGGAATCTAAGACAAATTTGGGTAAAACAGTTTTGACAGCTATTTAAGGCTGTATGTCTTAAGATTAAATAGTCAAGTGAGTTTGTTTGGCTTTGACTTGCGCCCCTAGGATGCAAATGCTGGAATAACAGGGTTCCTGGTATCTGAGACAAGTTTTGGTAAATAAGTTTTGGCGGCCAGATGGGGCTATATGTTTAAAGATTTAATAGTCGGGTGAGCCTGTTTGGCTTTGACTTGCGCCCCTAGGATACAAATGCTGGATTAACAGGTTTCTGGTATCTGAGACAAGTTTTGGTAAGGCAATTTTGAGTTCCAGGTGAGGCTGAATGTGTTAAGACTTAATAGGCAGGTGAGACTATTTTGCTTTGACTTGCTCCCCTAGGCTGCAAATGCTAGATTAACAGGGCTCCTGGTATCTGAGACAAGTTTTGGTAAAGCAGTTTTGGCGGCCAGATGTGGTTGTATGTTTTAAGATTTAATAGTCGGGTGAGGCTATTTGGCTTTGACTTGCTCCCCTAGGCTACAAATGCCAGATTAACAGCGCTCCTGGTATCTAAGACAAGTTTTGGTAAAGCAGTTTTGGCAGCCAGATGGGGCTAAATGTTTTAGGATTAAATGGTCGGATGAGCCTGTTCGGCATTGACTTGCTCCCCTAGGCTGCACACGCCAGATTGGCAGGTCTCCTGGTATCTGAGGCAAGGCTTGGTAAAACATTTTTGAACAGCTAGGTCAGGCTACATGTTTGAAGGTTAAATGGTCGGGTGATCCTGTTTGGTTTTGACTTGCTCCCCTAGGATGCAAATGCTGGAATAACAGGGTTCCTGGCATCTGAGACAAGTTTCGGTAAGACAATTTTGACTTCCAGGTGAGGCTGTATGTTTTAAGACTTAATAGTCGGGTGAGACTATTTGGCTTTGACTTGCTCCCCTAGCCGCACATGCCAGATTGGCAAGGTTCCTGGAATCTAATAAAAGTTTTATTAAAACAGTTTTGACAGCCAGACGGCGCTGTTTGTTTTAAGATTAAATTGTAGGGTGAGCCTGTATGACTTTGACTTGAGCCCCCAGGATGCAAATGCTGGATTAACAGGGTTCCTGGTATCTGAGACAAGTTTTGGTAAGGCAATTTTGAGTTCCAGGTGAGGCTAAATGTGTTAAGACTTAATAGTCGGATGAGCCTGTTTGGCTTTGACGTGCTCCCCTAGCCGCACATGCCAGATTGGCAAGGTTCCTGGAATCTAATAAAAGTTTTATTAAAACAGTTTTGACAGCCAGACGGGGATGTTTGTTTTAAGATTAAATTGTAGGGTGAGCCTGTATGACTTTGACTTGCGCCCCCAGGATGCAAATGCTGGATAAACAGGGCTCCTGATATCTGAGACAAGTTTTGGTAAAGCAGTTTTGTCGGCCAAATGGGGTTGTATGTTTTAAGATTTAAAAGTCGGGTGAGACTAGGCTGCAAATGCTAGATTATCAGGGATCCTTGTATCTGAGACTAGTTTTGTTAAAGCAATTTTGACTTCCTGGTGAGGCTGTATGTTTTAGGATTAAATAGTCGGATGAGCTTGTTTGGCTTTGACTTTCTCCCCTAGGCTCCACATGCCAGATTGGCGGGGCTCCTGGAATCTAAGACAAGGTTTGGTAAAACAGTTTTGACAGCTAGGCAAGACTGTATGTTTTAAGATTAAAGAGTCGGGTGAGCCTGTTTGTCTTTGACTTGCGCCCTTAGGATGCAAATGCTGGATTAATAAGGTTCCTGGTATCTGAGACAAGTTTTGGTAAGGCAATTTTGAGTTCCAGGTGAGGCTGAATGTGTTAAGACTTAATAGTCGGGTGAGTCTATTTTGCTTTGACTTGCTCCCCTTGGCTGCAAATGCTAGATTAACAGGGCTCCTGGAATCTAAAAAAAGTTTTAGTAAAACAGTTTTGACAACTACGTAAGGCTGTATGTTTTAAGATTAAATATTCGGGTGAGCCTGTTTGGCTTTGACTTGCGCCCCAGGATGCAAATACTGGAATCACAGGGTTCCTAGTATATGAGACAAGTTTTGGTAAGGCAATTTTGACTTCCAGGTGAGGCTGTATGTTTTAGGACTTAATAGTCGGGTGAGACTATTTGGCTTTGACTTGCTCCCCTAGGCGGCACATGCCAGATTGGCAAGGCTCCTGGAATCTAATAAAAGTTTAAGTAAAACAGTTTAGACAGCCAGACGGGGTTGTTTGTTTTAAGATTAAATTGTAGGGTGAGCCTGTATGACTTTGACTTGCGCCCCCAGGATGCAAATACTGATTTAACAGGGCTCCTGGTATCTGAGACAAGTTTTGGTAAAGCAGTTTTGTCGGCCAAATGGGGTTGTATGTTTTTAGATTTAAGAGTCGGGTGAGACTAGTCTGCAAATGCTAGATTATCAGGGATCCTTGTATCTGAGACAAGTTTCGGTAAAGCAATTTTGACTTCCAGGTGAGGCTGAATGTTTTAGGATTCAATAGTAGGAAGAACTTGTTTGGCTTTGACTCCCCTAGCTCCCCTAGGCTACACATGCCAGATTGGCGGGGCTCCAGGAATCTAAGACAAGGTTTGGTTAAACAGTTTTGACAGCTAGGCAAGACTGTATGTTTTAAGATTAAAGAGTCGCTTGAGCCTGTTTGAATTTGACTTGCGCCCCTAGGATGCAAATGGTGGATTAACAGGGTTCCTGGTATCTGAGACAAATTTTGGTAAGGCAATTTTGAGTTCCAGGTGAGACTGAATGTGTTAAGACTTAATAGTCGGGTGAGACTATTTGGCTTTGACTTGCTCCCCTAGGCGACACATGCCAGATTGGCGGGGCTCCTGGAATCTGATATATGTTTTGGTAAAGAAGTTTTCCCAACCAGATGGGACTGTGTGTTTTCAGATTGGATAATGAGGTCAGACTAATTGGCTTTGGCTTGATCCCCTAGGCTGCAAATGCCATATTGGCAGGGTTTTGGTAGAGCAGTTTTGGCGGCCAGATGGGGCTGTATGTTTTAGTATTAAATAGTCGGATGAGCCTGTTTGGCTTTGAATTTCGCCCCTAGGCTCCACAAGCCAGATTGGCGGGGCTCCTGGAATCTGAGACAAGTTTTGGTAAAGCAGTTTTGGCGGCCAGATGAGGTTGTATGTTTTAAGATTTAATAGTCGGGTGACACTAGGCTGCAAATGCTAGATTATCAGGGATCCTTGTATCCGAGACAAGTTTCGGTAAAGCAATTTTGACTTCCAGGTGAGGCTGTATGTTTTTTGGATTAAATAGTCGGATGAGCCTGTTTGGCTTTGAACTTCTCCCCTAGGCTCCACATGCCAGATTGGCGGGGCTCCTGGAATCTAAGACAAGGTTTGGTAAAACAGTTTTGAGAGCTAGGCAAGACTATGTTTTAAGATTAAAGAGTCGGGTGAGCCTGTTTGGCTTTGACTTGCGTCCCTAGGATGCAAACGCTGGATTAATAAGGTTCCTGGTAGCTGAGACAAGTTTTGGTAAGGCAATCTTGAGTTCCAGGTGAGGCTGAATTTGTTAAGACTTAATAGTCGGGTGAGTCTATTTTGCTTTGACTTGCTCCCCTAGGCTGCAAATGCTAGATTAACAGGCTTCCTGGTATCTAAGACATGTTTTGGTAAAGCAGTTTTGGCAGCCATATGGGGCTGTGTGTATAAGATTAAATTGATTAACAGGGATCCTTGTATCTGAGAAAAGTTTCGGAAAAGCAATTTTGACTTCCAGGTGAGGCTGTATGTTTTAGGATTAAATAGTCGGATGAGCCTGTTTGGCTTTGACTTGCGCCCCTAGGATGCAAATGCTGGATTAACAGGGTTCCTGGTATCTGAGACAAGTTTTGTTAAGGCAATTTTGAGTTCCAGGTGAGGCTAAATTTTTTAAGACTTAATAGTCGGGTGAGACTATTTGGCTTTGATTTGCTTCCCTAGGCGGCACATGCCAGATTGGCGGGGCTCCTGGAATCTAAGACAAGGTTTGGTAAAACAGTTTTGACAGCTAGGCAAGACCGTATGTTTTAAGATTAAAGAGTCGGGTGAGCCTGTTTGGCTTTGACTTGCGCCCCTAGGATGCAAATGCTGGATTAACAGGGTTCCTGGTATCTGAGACAAGTTTTGGTAAGACAATTTTGAGTTCCAGGTGAGGCTGAATGTGTTAAGACTTAATAGTCGGGTGAGTCTATTTTGCTTTGACTTGCTCCCCAAGGCTGCAAATGCTAGATTAACAGGCCTCCTAGTATCTAAGACATGTTTTGGTAAAGCAGTTTTGGCAGCCATATGGGGATGTGTGTTTAAGATTAAATTGGTTAACAGGGATCCTTGTATCTGAGAAAATATTCGGTAAAGCAATTTTGATTTCCAGGTGAGGCTGTATGTTTTAGGATTCAATAGTCGGATGAGCCTGTTTGGCTTTGATTTGCGCCCCTAGGATGCAAATGCTGGATTAACAGGGTTCCTGGTATCTAAGACAAGTTTTGTTAAAGCAATTTTGAGTTCCAGGTGAGGCTGAATTTTTTAAGACTTAATTGTCGGGTGAGACTATTTGGCTTTGACTTGCTCCCCTAGGCTCCACATGCCAGATTGGCGGGGCTCCGGGAATCTAAGACAAGGTTTGGTAAAACCGTTTTGACAGCTAGGCAAGACTGTATGTTTTAAGATTAAAGAGTCGGGTGAGCCTGTTTGGCTTTGACTTGCGCCCCTAGGATGCAAATGCTGGACTAACAGGCTTCCTGGTATCTGAGACAAGTTTTGGTAAGGCAATTTTGAGTTCCAGGTGAGGCTGAATGTGTTAAGACTCAATAGTCGGGTGAGACTTTTTTGCTTTGACTTGCTCCCCTATGCTGCAAATGCTAGATTAACAGGGCTACTGGAATCTAAAAAAAGTTTTAGTAAAACAGTTTTGACAGCTAGGTAAGGCTGTATGTTTTAAGTTTAAATAGTCGGGTGAGCCTGTTTGGCTTTGTCTTGCGCCCCCAGGATGCAAATGCTGGATTAACAGGGTTCCTGGTACCTGAGACAAGTTTTGGTAAGCCAATTTTGAGTTCCAGGTCAGTCTGAATGTTTTACGAATTAATAGTCGGGTAAGCCTGTTTGGCTTTGAACTTCTCCCCTAGGCTCCACATGCCAGATTGGCGGGGCTCCTGGAATCTAAGACAAGGTTTGGTAAAACAGTTTTGAGAGCTAGGCAAGACTGTATGTTTTAAGATTAAAGAGTCGGGTGAGCCTGTTTGGGTTTGACTTGCGTCCCTAGGATGCAAACGCTGGATTAACAAGGTTCCTGGTATCTGAGACAAGTTTTGGTAAGGCAATCTTGAGTTCCAGGTGAGGCTGAATGTGTTAAGACTTAATAGTCGGGTGAGACTATTGTGCTTTGACTTGGTCCCCTAGGCTGCAAATGCTAGATTAACAGGCTTCCTGGTATCTAAGACATGTTTTGGTAAAGCAGTTTTGGCAGCCATATGGGGCTGTGTGTATAAGATTAAATTGATTAACAGGGATCCTTGTATCTGAGAAAAGTTTCGGTAAAGCAATTTTGATTTCCAGGTGAGGCTGTATGTTTTAGGATTAAATAGTCGGATGAGCCTGTTTGGCTTTGACTTGCGCCCCTAGGATGCAAAAGCTGGATTAACAGGGTTCCTGGTATCTGAGACAAGTTTTGTTAAGGCAATTTTGAGTTCCAGGTGAGGCTGAATTTTTTAAGACTTAATAGTCGGGTGAGACTATTTGGCTTTGATTTGCTTCCCTAGGCGGCACATGACAGATTGGCGGGGCTCCTGGAATCTAAGACAAGGTTTGATAAAACAATTTTGACAGCTAGGCAAGACCGTATGTTTTAAGATTAAAGAGTCGGGTGAGCCTGTTTGGCTTTGACTTGCGCCCCTAGGATGCAAATGCTGGATTAACAGGGTTCCTGGTATCTGAGACAAGTTTCGGTGAGGCAATTTTGACTTCCAGGTGAGGCTGTATGTTTTAGGACTTAATAGTCGGGTGAGACTATTTGGCTTTGACTTGCTCCCCTAGGCGGCACATGCCAGATTGGCAAGGCTCCTGGAATCTAATAAAAGTTTTAGTAAAACAGTTTAGACAGCCAGACGGGGTTGTTTGTTTTAAGATTAAATTGTAGGGTGAGCCTGTATGACTTTGACTTGCGCCCCCAGGATGCAAATACTGATTTAACAGGGCTCCTGGTATCTGAGACAAGTTTTGGTAAAGCAGTTTTGTCGGCCAAATGGGGTTGTATGTTTTAAGATTTAAAAGCCGGGTGAGACTAGTCTGCAAATGCTAGATTATCAGGGATCCTTGTATCTGAGACAAGTTTCGGTAAAGCAATTTTGACTTCCAGGTGAGGCTGAATGTTTTAGGATTCAATAGTCGGATGAACTTGTTTGGCTTTGACTTGCTCCCCTAGGCTACACATGCCAGATTGGCGGGGCTCCAGGAATCTAACACAAGGTTTGGTTAAACAGTTTTGACAGCTAGGCAAGACTGTATGTTTTAAGATTAAAGAATCGCTTGAGCCTGTTTGAATTTGACTTGCGCCCTTAGGATGCAAATGGTGGATTAACAGGGTTCCTGGTATCTGAGACAAATTTTGGTAAGGCAATTTTGAGTTCCAGGTGAGACTGAATGTGTTAAGACTTAATAGTCGGGTGAGACTATTTTGCTTTGACTTGCTCCCCTAGGCGACACATGCCAGATTGGCGGGGCTCCTGGAATCTGATATATGTTTTGGTAAAGAAGTTTTCCCAACCAGATGGGACTGTGTGTTTTCAGATTGGATAATGAGGTCAGACTAATTGGCTTTGACTTGATCCCCTGGGCTGCAAATGCCAGATTGGCAGGGTTTTGGTAGAGCAGTTTTGGCGGCCAGATGGGGCTGTATGTTTTAGTATTAAATAGTCGGATGAGCCTGTTTGGCTTTGAATTTCTCCCCTAGGCTCCACAAGCCAGATTGGCGGGGCTCCTGGAATCTGAGACAAGTTTTGGTAAACCAGTTTTGGCGGCCAGATGAGGTTGTATGTTTTAAGATTTAATAGTCGGGTGACACTAGGCTGCAAATGCTAGATTATCAGGGATCCTTGTATCCGAGACAAGATTCGGTAAAGCAATTTTGACTTCCAGGTGAGGCTGTATGTTTTTTGGATTAAATAGTCGGACGAGCCTGTTTGGCTTTGAACTTCTCCCCTAGGCTCCACATGCCAGATTGGCGGGGCTCCTGGAATCTAAGACAAGGTTTGGTAAAACAGTTTTGAGAGCTAGGCAAGACTGTATGTTTTAAGATTAAAGAGTCGGGTGAGCCTGTTTGGCTTTGACTTGCGTCCCTAGGATGCAAACGCTGGATTAATAAGGTTCCTGGTAGCTGAGACAAGTTTTGGTAAGGCAATCTTGAGTTCCAGGTGAGGCTGAATGTGTTAAGACTTAATAGTCGGGTGAGTCTATTTTGCTTTGACTTGCTCCCCTAGGCTGCAAATGCTAGATTAACAGGCTTCCTGGTATCTAAGACATGTTTTGGTAAAGCAGTTTTGGCAGCCATATGGGGCTGTGTGTATAAGATTAAATTGATTAACAGGGATCCTTGTATCTGAGAAAAGTTTCGGTAAAGCAATTTTGACTTCCAGGTGAGGCTGTATGTTTTTTGGATTAAATAGTCGGACGAGCCTGTTTGGCTTTGAACTTCTTCCCTAGGCGGCACATG
The DNA here is from genome assembly GCA_037075305.1 of Drosophila kanekoi. Lineage (NCBI taxonomy): Eukaryota > Metazoa > Arthropoda > Insecta > Diptera > Drosophilidae > Drosophila > Drosophila kanekoi. Next base: position 87,341 of record JBAMCE010000444.1, on the reverse strand, counting down.
CCAGATTGGCGGGGCTCCTGGAATCTAAGACAAGGTTTGGTAAAACAGTTTTGACAGCTAGGCAAGACCGTATGTTTTAAGATTAAAGAGTCGGGTGAGCCTGTTTGGCTTTGACTTGCGCCCCTAGGATGCAAATGCTGGATTAACAGGGTTCCTGGTATCTGAGACAAGTTTTGGTAGGACAATTTTGAGTTCCAGGTGAGGCTGAATGTGTTAAGACTTAATAGTCGGGTGAGTCTATTTTGCTTTGACTTGCTCCCCAAGGCTGCAAATGCTAGATTAACAGGCCTCCTAGTATCTAAGACATGTTTTGGTAAGGCAATTTTGAGTTCCAGGTGAGGCTTAATTTTTTAAGACTTAATAGTCGGGTGAGACCATTTGGCTTTGACTTGCTCCCCTAGGCGGCACATGCCAGATTGGCGAGGCTCCTGGAATCTAAGACAAGGTTTGATAAAACAGTTTTGACAGCTAGGCAAGACCGTATGTTTTAAGATTAAAGAGTCGGGTGAGCCTGTTTGGCTTTGACTTGCGCCCCTAGGATGCAAATGCTGGATTAACAGGGTTCCTGGTATCTGAGACAAGTTTTGGTAAGGCAATTTTGAGTTCCAGGTGAGGCTGAATGTGTTAAGACTTAATAGTCGGGTGAGACTATTTTGCTTTGACTTGCTCCCCTATGCTGCAAATGCTAGATTAACAGGGCTCCTGGAATCTAAAAAAAGTTTTAGTAAAACTGTTTTGACAGCTAGGTAAGGCTGTATGTTTTAAGATTAAATAGTCGGGTGAGCCTGTTTGGCTTTGTCTTGCGCCCCTAGGATGCAAATGCTGGATTAACAGGGTTCCTGGTATCTGAGACAAGTTTCCAGGTGAGGCTGTGTGTTTTAGGACTTAATAGTCGGGTGAGACTATTTGGCTTTGACTTGCTCCCCTAGGCGGCCCATGCCAGATTGGCAAGGCTCCTGGAATCTAATAAAAGTTTTAGTAAAACAGTTTAGACAGCCAGACGGGGTTGTTTGTTTTAAGATTAAATTGTAGGGTGAGCCTGTATGACTTTGACTTGCGCCCCCAGGATGCAAATACTGATTTAACAGGGCTCCTGGTATCTGAGACAAGTTTTGGTAAAGCAGTTTTGTCGGCCAAATGGGGTTGTATGTTTTAAGATTTAAAAGTCGGGTGAGACTAGTCTGCAAATGCTAGATTATCAGGGATCCTTGTATCTGAGACAAGTTTCGGTGAAGCAATTTTGACTTCCAGGTGAGGCTGAATGTTTTAGAATTCAATAGTCGGATGAACTTGTTTGGCTTTGACTTGCTCCCCTAGGCGGCACATGCCAGATTGGCGAGGCTCCTGGAATCTAAGACAAGGTTTGGTAAAACAGTTTTGAGAGCTAGGCAAGACCGTATGTTTTGAGATTAAAGAGTCGGGTGAGCCTGTTTGGCTTTGACTTGCGCCCCTAGGATGCAAATGCTGGATTAACAGGGTTCCTGGTATCTGAGACAAGTTTCGGTGAGGCAATTTTGACTTCCAGGTGAGGCTGTGTGTTTTAGGACTTAATAGTCGGGTGAGACTATTTGGCTTTGACTTGCTCCCCTAGGCGGCACATGCCAGATTGGCAAGGCTCCTGGAATCTAATAAAAGTTTTAGTAAAACAGTTTAGACAGCCAGACGGGGTTGTTTGTTTTAAGATTAAATTGTAGGGTGAGCCTGTATGACTTTGACTTGCGCCCCCAGGATGCAAATACTGATTTAACAGGGCTCCTGGTATCTGAGACAAGTTTTGGTAAAGCAGTTTTGTCGGCCAAATGGGGTTGTATGTTTTAAGATTTAAAAGTCGGGTGAGACTAGTCTGCAAATGCTAGATTATCAGGGATCCTTGTATCTGAGACAAGTTTCGGTAAAGCAATTTTGACTTCCAGGTGAGGCTGAATGTTTTAGGATTCAAAGTCGGATGAACTTGTTTGGCTTTGACTTGCTCCCCTAGGCTACACATGCCAGATTGGCGGGGCTCCAGGAATCTAAGACAAGGTTTGGTTAAACAGTTTTGACAGCTAGGCAAGACTGTATGTTTTAAGATTAAAGAGTCGCTTGAGCCTGTTTGAATTTGACTTGCGCCCCTAGGATGCAAATGCTGGATTAACAGGGTTCCTGGTATCTGAGACAAGTTTTGGTAAGACAATTTTGAGTTCCAGGTGAGGCTGAATGTGTTAAGACTTAATAGTCGGGTGAGTCTATTTGGCTTTGACTTGCTCCCCTAGGCGGCACATGCCAGATTGGCGGGGCTCCTGGAATCTAAGACAAGGTTTGGTAAAACAGTTTTGACAGCTAGGCAAGACTGTATGTTTTAAGATTAAAGAGTAGGGTGAGCCTGTTTGGCTTTGACTTGCGCCCCCAGGATGCAAATACTGATTTAACAGGGCTCCTGGTATCTGAGACAAGTTTTGGTAAGGCAGTTTTGACGGCCAGGTGAGGTTGTATGTTTTAAGATTTAAAAGTCGGGTGAGACTAGTCTGCAAATGCTAGATTAACAGGCAATATTGATCCTTGTATCTGAGACAAGTTTCGGTAAAGCAATTTTGACTTCCAGGTGAGGCTGAATGTTTTAGGATTAAATAGTCGGATGAACTTGTTTGGCTTTGACTTGCTCCCCTAGGAAGGAGCTACACATGCCAGATTGGCGGGGCTCCTGGAATCTAAGACAAGGTTTGGTTAAACAGTTTTGACAGCTAGGCAAGACTGTATGTTTTAAGATTAAAGAGTCGCGTGAGCCTGTTTGGATTTGACTTGCGCCCCTAGGATGCAAATGCTGGATTAACAGGGTTCCTGGTATCTGAGACAAGTTTTGGTAAGACAATTTTGAGTTCCAGGTGAGGCTGAATGTGTTAAGACTTAATAGTCGGGTGAGTCTATTTTGCTTTGACTTGCTCCCCAAGGCTGCAAATGCTAGATTAACAGGCCTCCTAGTATCTAAGACATGTTTTGTTAAGGCAATTTTGAGTTCCAGGTGAGGCTGAATTTTTTAAGACTTAATAGTCGGGTGAGACTATTTGGCTTTGATTTGCTTCCCTAGGCGGCACATGCCAGATTGGCGGGGCTCCTGGAATCTAAGACAAGGTTTGGTAAAACAGTTTTGACAGCTAGGCAAGACCGTATGTTTTAAGATTAAAGAGTCGGGTGAGCCTGTTTGGCTTTGACTTGCGCCCCTAGGATGCAAATGCTGGATTAACAGGGTTCCTGGTATCTGAGACAAGTTTTGGTAAGACAATTTTGAGTTCCAGGTGAGGCTGAATGTGTTAAGACTTAATAGTCGGGTGAGTCTATTTGGCTTTGACTTGCTCCCCTAGGCTGCAAATGCTAGATTGACAAGGCTTCCTGGAATCTAAGACATGTTTTGGTAAAGCAGTTTTGACAGCCATACGGGGTTGTGTGTATTAAGATTAAATTGTCCCCCCAGGATGCAAATACTGATTTAACAGGGATCCTTGTATCTGAGAAAAGTTTTGGAAAAGCAATTTTGACTTCCAGGTGAGGCTGTATGTTTTAGGATTAAATAGTCGGATGAGCCTGTTTGGCTTTGACTTGCGCCCCTAGGATGCAAATGCTGGATTAACAGGGTTCCTGGTATCTGAGACAAGTTTCGGTAAGGCAATTTTGAGTTCCAGGTGAGGCTGAATTTTTTAAGATTTAATAGTCGGGTGAGACTATTTGGCTTTGATTTGCTTCCCTAGGCGGCACATGCCAGATTGGCGGGGCTCCTGGAATCTAAGACAAGGTTTGGTAAAACAGTTTTGACAGCTAGGCAAGACTGTATGTTTTAAGATTAAAGAGTCGGGTGAGCCTGTTTGGCTTTGACTTGCGCCCCTAGGATGCAAATGCTGGATTAACAGGGTTCCTGGTATCTGAGACAAGTTTCGGTAAGGCAATTTTGAGTTCCAGGTGAGGCTGAATGTGTTAAGACTTAATAGTCGGGTGAGTCTATTTTGCTTTGACTTGCTCCCCAAGGCTGCAAATGCTAGATTAACAGGCCTCCTAGTATCTAAGACATGTTTTGGTAAGGCAATTTTGAGTTCCAGGTGAGGCTGAATTTTTTAAGACTTAATAGTCGGGTGAGACTATTTGGCTTTGACTTGCTCCCCTAGGCGGCACATGCCAGATTGGCAAGGGTCCTGGAATCTAATAAAAGTTTTAGTAAAACAGTTTAGACAGCCAGACGGGGTTGTTTGTTTTAAGATTAAATTGTAGGGTGAGCCTGTATGACTTTGACTTGCGCCCCCAGGATGCAAATACTGATTTAACAGGGCTCCTGGTATCTGAGACAAGTTTTGGTAAAGCAGTTTTGTCGGCCAAATGGGGTTGTATGTTTTAAGATTTAAAAGTCGGGTGAGACTAGTCTGCAAATGCTAGATTATCAGGGATCCTTGTATCTGAGACAAGTTTCGGTAAAGCAATTTTGACTTCCAGGTGAGGCTGAATGTTTTAGGATTCAATAGTCGGATGAACTTGTTTGGCTTTGACTTGCTCCCCTAGGCGGCACATGCCAGATTGGCGAGGCTCCTGGAATCTAAGACAAGGTTTGGTAAAACAGTTTTGACAGCTAGGCAAGACCGTATGTTTTAAGATTAAAGAGTCGGGTGAGCCTGTTTGGCTTTGATTTGCGCCCCTAGGATGCAAATGCTGGATTAACAGGGTTCCTGGTATCTGAGACAAGTTTCGGTGAGGCAATTTTGACTTCCAGGTGAGGCTGTGTGTTTTAGGACTTAATAGTCGGGTGAGACTATTTGGCTTTGACTTGCTCCCCTAGGCGGCACATGCCAGATTGGCAAGGCTCCTGGAATCTAATATAAGTTTTAGTAAAACAGTTTAGACAGCCAGACGGGGTTGTTTGTTTTAAGATTAAATTGTAGGGTGAGCCTGTATGACTTTGACTTGCGCCCCCAGGATGCAAATGCTGATTTAACAGGGCCCCTGGTATCTGAGACAAGTTTTGGTAAAGCAGTTTTGTCGGCCAAATGGGGTTGTATGTTTTAAGATTTAAAAGTCGGGTGAGACTAGTCTGCAAATGCTAGATTATCAGGGATCCTTGTATCTGAGACAAGTTTCGGTAAAGCAATTTTGACTTCCAGGTGAGGCTGAATGTTTTAGGATTCAATAGTCGGATGAACTTGTTTGGCTTTGACTTGCTCCCCTAGGCTACACATGCCAGATTGGCGGGGCTCCAGGAATCTAAGACAAGGTTTGGTTAAACAGTTTTGACAGCTAGGCAAGACTGTATGTTTTAAGATTAAAGAGTCGCTTGAGCCTGTTTGAATTTGACTTGCGCCCCTAGGATGCAAATGCTGGATTAACAGGGTTCCTGGTATCTGAGACAAGTTTTGTTAAGGCAATTTTGAGTTCCAGGTGAGGCTGAATTTTTTAAGACTTAATAGTCGGGTGAGACTATTTGGCTTTGATTTGCTTCCCTAGGCGGCACATGCCAGATTGGCGGGGCTCCTGGAATCTAAGACAAGGTTTGGTAAAACAGTTTTGACAGCTAGGCAAGACCGTATGTTTTAAGATTAAAGAGTCGGGTGAGCCTGTTTGGCTTTGACTTGCGCCCCTAGGATGCAAATGCTGGATTAAGAGGCTTCCTGGTATCTGAAACAAGTTTTGGTAAGGCAATTTTGAGTTCCAGGTGAGGCTGAATGTGTTAAGACTCAATAGTCGGGTGAGTCTATTTTGCTTTGACTTGCTCCCCAAGGCTGCAAATGCTAGATTAACAGGCCTCCTAGTATCTAAGACATGTTTTGGTAAAGCAGTTTTGGCAGCCATATGGGGCTGTGTGTTTAAGATTAAATTGGTTAACAGGGATCCTTGTATCTGAGAAAATATTCGGTAAAGCAATTTTGACTTCCAGGTGAGGCTGTATGTTTTAGGATTCAATAGTCGGATGAGCCTGTTTGGCTTTGATTTGCGCCCCTAGGATGCAAATGCTGGATTAACAGGGTTCCTGGTATCTAAGACAAGTTTTGTTAAAGCCATTTTGAGTTCCAGGTGAGGCTGAATTTTTTAAGACTTAATAGTCGGGTGAGACTATTTGGCTTTGACTTGCTCCCCTAGGCTCCACATGCCAGATTGGCGGGGCTCCTGGAATCTAAGACAAGGTTTGGTAAAACCGTTTTGACAGCTAGGCAAGACCGTATGTTTTAAGATTAAAGAGTCGGGTGAGCCTGTTTGGCTTTGACTTGCGCCCCTAGGATGCAAATGCTGGATTAAGAGGCTTCCTGGTATCTGAGACAAGTTTTGGTAAGGCAATTTTGAGTTCCAGGTGAGGCTGAATGTGTTAAGACTCAATAGTCGGGTGAGACTTTTTTGCTTTGACTTGCTCCCCTATGCTGCAAATGCTAGATTAACAGGGCTACTGGAATCTAAAATAAGTGTTAGTAAAACAGTTTTGACAGCTAGGTAAGGCTGTATGTTTTAAGTTTAAATAGTCGGGTGAGCCTGTTTGGCTTTGTCTTGCGCCCCCAGGATGAAAATGCTGGATTAACAGGGTTCCTGGTACCTGAGACAAGTTTTGGTAAGGCAATTTTTGAGTTCCAGGTCAGTCTGAATGTTTTACGACTTAATAGTCGGGTGAGACTATTTGGCTTTGATTTGCTTCCCTAGGCGGCACATGCCAGATTGGCGGGGCTCCTGGAATCTAAGACAAGGTTTGGTAAAACAGTTTTGAGAGCTAGGCAAGACTGTATGTTTTAAGATTAAAGAGTCGGTTGAGCCTGTTTGGGTTTGACTTGCGTCCCTAGGATGCAAACGCTGGATTAATAGGGTTCCTGGTATCTTAGACAAGTTTTGGTAAGGCAATCTTGAGTTCCAGGTGAGGCTGAATGTGTTAAGACTTAATAGTCGGGTGAGACTATTGTGCTTTGACTTGGTCCCCTAGGCTGCAAATGCTAGATTAACAGGGTTCCTGGTATCTAAGACATGTTTTAGTAAAACAGTTTTGACAGCTAGGTAAGGCTGTATGTTTTAAGATTAAAGAGTCGGGTGAGCCTGTTTGGATTTGATTTGCGCCCCTAGGATGCAAATGCTGGATTAACAGGGTTCCTGGTATCTAAGACAAGTTTTGGTAAGGCAATTTTGAGTTCCAGGTGAGGCTGAATTTTTTAAGACTTAATAGTCGGGTGAGACTATTTGGCTTTGACTTGCTCCCCTAGGCTGCACATGCCAGATTGGCGGGGCTCCTGAAATCTAAGACAAGTTTTGGTAAAGAAGTTTTGACAACCAGATGAGACTGTATGTTTTAAGATTGGAGAATGAGGTCAGACTAATTGGCTTTGACTTGATCCCCTAGGCTGCAAATGCCAGATTGGCAGGGTTCCTGGTATCTGAGACAGTTTTGGCAAGGCCAGGTGAGGCTGAATGTTTTAGGACTCAATAGTCGGGTGAGACTGTTTGGCTTTGACTTGCTCCCCTAGGCTCCACATGCCAGATTAACAGGGCTCCTGGAATCTAAAATAAGGTTTGGTAAAACAGTTTTGACAGCTAGGTAAGACTGTATGTTTTAAGATTAAAGAGTCGGGTGAGCCTGTTTGGCTTTGACTTGCGCCCCTAGGATGCAAATGCTGGATTAACAGGGTTCCTGGTATCTGAGACAAGTTTTGGTAAGGCAATTTTGAGTTCCAGGTGAGGCTGAATGTGTTAAGACTTAATAGTCGGGTGAGACAATTTTGCTTTGACTTGCTCCCCAAGGCTGCAAATGCTAGATTAACAGGGCTCCTGGTATCTAAGACATGTTTTGGTAAAGCAGTTTTGACAGCCATATGGGGCTGTGTGTTTAAGATTAAATTGGTTAACAGGGATCCTTGTATCTGAGAAAATATTCGGTAAAGCAATTTTGACTTCCAGGTGAGGCTGTATGTTTTAGGATTAAATAGTCGGATGAGCCTGTTTGGCTTTGACTTGCGTCCCTAGGATGCAAATGCTGGATTAACAGGGTTCCTGGTATCTTAGACAAGTTTTGTTAAGGCAATTTTGAGTTCCAGGTGAGGCTGAATGTGTTCAAGACTTAATAGTCGGGTGAGACTATTTGGCTTTGACTTGCTCCCCTAGGCTCCACAGGCCAGATTGGCAGGGCTCCTGGAATCTAAGACAAGGTTTGGTAAAACAGTTTTGACAGCTAGGCAAGACCGTATGTTTTAAGATTAAAGAGTCAGGTGAGCCTGTTTGGCTTTGAATTTCTCCCCTAGGCTCAATGCCAGATTAACAGGGATCCTGGTATCTGAGACAAGTTTTGGCGGCCAGGTGGGGTTGTATGTTTTAGGATTAAATAGTCGGATGAGACTCCTAGGATGCAAATGCTGGATTAACAGGGATCCTGGTATCTGAGACAAGTTTTGGTAAGGCAGTTTTGGGTTCCAGGTGAGGCTGAATGTGTTAAGACTTAATAGTCGGGTGAGACTTCATTACTTACTCCCCAGGCTGCAAATGCTAGATTAACAGGCCTCCTAGTATCTAAGACATGTTTTGATAAAGCAGTTTTTGCAGCCATATGGGGCTGTGTGTTTAAGATTAAATTGGTTAACAGGGATCCTTGTATCTGAGAAAATATTCGGTAAAGCAATTTTGACTTCCAGGTGAGGCTGTATGTTTTAGGATTCAATAGTCGGATGAGCCTGTTTGGCTTTGATTTGCGCCCCTAGGATGCAAATGCTGGATTAACAGGGTTCCTTGTATCTGAGACAAGTTTCAGTAAAGCAGTTTTGACTTCCAGGTGAGGCTGAATTTTTTAAGACTTAATAATCGGGTGAGACTATTTTGCTTTGACTTGCTCCCCTAGGCTCCACATGCCAGATTAGCGGGGCTCCAGGAATCTAAGACAAGGTTTGGTAAAACAGTTTTGACAGCTAGGCAAGACTGTATGTTTTAAGATTAAAGAGTCGCGTGAGCCTGTTTGAATTTGACTTGCGCCCCTAGGATGCAAATGCTGGATTAACAGGGTTCCTGGTATCTGAGACAAGTTTTGTTAAGGCAATTTTGAGTTCCAGGTGAGGCTGAATTTTTTAAGACTTAATAGTCGGGTGAGACTATTTGGCTTTGATTTGCTTCCCTAGGCGGCACATGCCAGATTGGCGGGGCTCCTGGAATCTAAGACAAGGTTTGGTAAAACAGTTTTGACAGCTAGGCAAGACCGTATGTTTTAAGATTAAAGAGTCGGGTGAGCCTGTTTGGCTTTGACTTGCGCCCCTAGGATGCAAATGCTGGATTAAGAGGATTCCTGGTATCTGAGACAAGTTTTGGTAAGGCAATTTTGAGTTCCAGGTGAGGCTGAATGTGTTAAGACTCAATAGTCGGGTGAGTCTATTTTGCTTTGACTTGCTCCCCAAGGCTGCAAATGCTAGATTAACAGGCCTCCTGGTATCTAAGACATGTTTTGGTAAAGCAGTTTTGGCAGCCATATGGGGCTGTGTGTTTAAGATTAAATTGGTTAACAGGGATCCTTGTATCTGAGAAAATATTCGGTAAAGCAATTTTGACTTCCAGGTGAGGCTGTATGTTTTAGGATTAAATAGTCGGATGAGCCTGTTTGGCTTTGATTTGCGCCCCTAGGATGCAAATGCTGGATTAACAGGGTTCCTGGTATCTGAGACAAGTTTTGGTAAGGCAATTTTGAGTTCCAGGTGAGGCTGAATGTTTTAAGACTTAATAGTCGGGTGAGACTATTTTGCTTTGACTTGCTCCCCTAGGCTCCACATGCTAGATTAGCAGGGCTCCTGGAATCTAAGACAAGGTTTGGTAAAACAGTTTTGACAGCTAGGCAAGACTGTATGTTTTAAGATTAAAGAGTCGGGTGAGCCTGTTTGGCTTTGACTTGCGCCCCTAGGATGCAAATGCTGGATTAACAGGGTTCCTGGTATCTGAGACAAGTTTTGGTAAGGCAATTTTGAGTTCCAGGTGAGGCTGAATGTGTTAAGACTCAATAGTCGGGTGAGACTATTTTGCTTTGACTTGCTCCCCTAGGCTGCACATGCTAGATTGACGGGGCTACTAAAATCTGAAATATGTGTTAGTAAAGAAGTTTTGGCAACTAGATGGGACTGTGTGTTTTCAGATTGGATAATGAGGTCAGACTAATTGGCTTTGGCTTGATCCCCTAGGCTGAAAATGCTAGATTAACAGGGTTCCTGGTACCTGAGCAGTTTTGGCAAGGCCAGATGGGGCTGTATGTTTTAGTATTAAATAGTCGGATGAGCCTGTTTGGCTTTGAATTTCTCCCCTAGGCTCCACATGCCAGATTGGCGGGGCTCCTGGAATCGAAGACAAGGTTTGGTAAAACAGTTTTGAGAGCTAGGCAAGACTGTATGTTTTAAGATTAAAGAGTCGGGTGAACCTGTTTGGGTTTGACTTGCGTCCCTAGGATGCAAATGCTGGATTAATAAGATTCCTGGTATCTGAGACAAGTTTTGGTAAGGCAATTTTGAGTTCCAGGTGAGGCTGAATGTGTTAAGACTTAATAGTCGGGTGAGTCAATTGTGCTTTGACTTGCTCCCCAAGGCTGCAAATGCTAGATTAACAGGCCTCCTGGTATCTAAGACATGTTTTGGTAAAGCAGTTTTGGCAGCCATATGGGGCTGTGTGTTTAAGATTAAATTGGTTAACTGGGATCCTTGTATCTGAGAAAATATTCGGTAAAGCAATTTTGACTTCCAGGTGAGGCTGTATGTTTTAGGATTAAATAGTCGGATGAGCCTGTTTGGCTTTGACTTGCGCCCCTAGGATGCAAATGCTGGATTAACCGGGTTCCTGGTATCTAAGACAAGTTTTGTTAAAGCAATTTTGAGTTCCAGGTGAGGCTTAATTTTTCAAGACTTAATAGTCGGGTGAGACTATTTGGCTTTGACTTGCTCCCCTAGGCTCCACATGCCAGATTGGCGGGGCTCCTGGAATCTAAGACAAGGTTTGGTAAAACAGTTTTGACAGCTAGGCAAAACCGTATGTTTTAAGATTAAAGAGTCGGGTGAGCCTGTTTGGCTTTGACTTGCGCCCCTAGGATGCAAATGCTGAATTAACAGGGTTCCTGGTATCTGAGACAAGTTTTGGTAAGGCAATTTTGAGTTCCAGGTCAGTCTGAATGTTTTAAGACTTAATAGTCGGGTGAGGCTATTTGGCTTTGACTTGCTCCCCTAGGCTCCACATGCTAGGTTGGCAGGCCTCCTGGAACCTAAGACAAGGTTTGGTTAAACAGTTTTGAGAGCTAGGCAAGACTGTATGTTTTAAGATTAAAGAGTAGGGTGAGCCTGTTTGGCTTTGAATTTCTCCCCTAGGCTCCACATGCCACATTGGCGGGGCACCTGGAATCTGACACAAGTTTTGGTAAAGCAGTTTTGGCGGCCAGACGAGGTCGTATGTTTTAAGATTTAATAGTCAGGTGAGACAAGGCTGCAAATGCTAGATTATCAGGGATCCTTGTATCTGAGAAAATATTCGGTAAAGCCATTTTGACTTCCAGGTGAGGCTGTATGTTTTAGGATTAAATAGTCGGATGAGCCTGTTTGGCTTTGACTTGCGCCCCTAGGATGCAAATGCTGGATTAACAGGGTTCCTGGTATCTGAAACAAGTTTTTGTAAGGCAATTTTGAGTTCCAGGTGAGGCTGAATGTGTTAAGACTTAATAGTCGTGTGAGTCTATTTTGCTTTGACTTGCTTCTCTATGCCTATGCTGCAAATGGTAGATTAACAGGGCTACTGGAATCTAAACAGGATACTGAATCTAAAAAAGTTTTAGTAAAACAGTTTTGACAGCTAGGTATGGCTGTATGTTTTAAGATTAAATAGTCGGGTGAGCCTGTTTGGCATTGACTTGCGCCCCAGGATGCAAATACTGGATTTACAGGGTTCCTGGTATCTGAGACAAGTTTTGGAAAGGCAATTTTGAGTTCCAGGTGAGGCTGTATGTTTTAGGATTCAATAGTCGGATGAGCTTGTTTGGCTTTGACTTGCTCCCCTGGGCTACAACATGCTAGATTGGCGGGGCTCCAGGAATCTAAGACAAGGTTTGGTAAAACAGTTTTGACAGCTAGGCAAGACTGTATGTTTTAAGATTAAAGAGTCGGGTGAGCCTGTTTGAATTTGACATGCGCCCCAGGATGCAAATACTGGACTTACAGGGTTCCTGGTATCTGAGACATGTAAGGCAATTTTGAGTTCCAGATGAGGCTGAATGTGTTAAGACTTAATAGTCGGGTGAGACTATTTTGCTTTGAGGCTGAATGTGTTAAGACTTAATAGTCGGGTGAGACTATTTTGCTTTGACTTGCTCCCCTATGCTGCAAATGCTAGATTAACAGGGTTTCTGGAATCTAACACAAGGTTTGGTAAAACAGTTTTGAGAGCTGGGCAAGACTGTATGTTTTAAGATTAAAGAGTCGGGTGAGCCTGTTTGGCTTTGACTTGCGCCCCTAGGAGGCAAATGCTGGATTGCTTCATGGTATCTTAGACAAGTTTTGGTAAGGCAATTTTGAGTTCCAGGTGAGGCTGAATGTGTTAAGACTTAATAGTCGTGTGAGTCTATTTTGCTTTGACTTGCTCCCCTAGGCTCCACATGCCAGGTTGGCGGGGCTCCTGGAACCTAAGACAGGGTTTGGTAAAACAGTTTTGAGAGCTAGGCAAGACTGTATGTTTTAAGATTAAAGAGTCGGGTGAGCCTGTTTGGCTTTGAATTTCTCCCCTAGGCTCCACATGCCACATTTGCGGGGCACCTGGAATCTGACACAAGTTTTGGTAAAGCAGTTTTGACGGCCAGATGAGGTTGTATGTTTTAAGATTTAATAGTCGGGTGAGACTAGGCTGCAAATGCTAGATTATCAGGGATCCTTGTATCTGAGACAAGTTTTGGTAAAGCAGTATTGGCGGCCAGATGGGGTTGTATGTTTTAAGATTTAATAGTCATGTGAGACTAGGCTGCAAATGCTAGAATATCAGGTATCTGAGACAAGTTTCGGTAAAGCAATTTTGACTTCCAGGTGAGGCTGTATGTTTTGGGATTAAATAGTCGGATGAGCCTGTTTGGCTTTGAATTTCTCCCCTAGGCTCCACATGCCAGATTGGCGGGGCTCCTGGAATCTAAGACAAGGTTTGGTAAAACAGTTTTGAGAGCTAGGCAAGACTGTATGTTTTAAGATTAAAGAGTCGGGTGAGCCTGTTTGACTTTGACTTGCGTCCCTAGGATGCAAATGCTAGATTAATAAGGTTCCTGGTATCCGAGACAAGTTTTGGTAAGGCAATTTTGAGTTCCAGGTGAGGCTGAATGTGTTAAGACTTAATAGTCGGGTGAGTCAATTTTGCTTTGACTTGCTCCCTAAGGCTGCAAATGCTAGATTAACAGGCCTCCTGGTATCTAAGACATGTTTTGGTAAAGCAGTTTTGGCAGCCATATGGGGCTGTGTGTTTAAGATTAAATTTGTTGGCAGGGATCCTTGTATCTGAGAAAATATTCGGTAAAGCAATTTTGACTTCCAGGTGAGGCTGTATGTTTTAGGATTAAATAGTCGGATGAGTCTGTTTGGCTTTGACTTGCGCCCCTAGGATGCAAATGCTAGATTAACAGGGTTCCTGGTATCTGAGACAAGTTTTGGTATGCTGGATTAACAGGGTTCCTGGTATCTAAGACAAGTTTTGTTAAAGCAATTTTGAGTTCCAGGTGAAGCTTAATTTTTCAAGACTTAATAGTCGGGTGAGACTATTTGACTTTGACTTGCTCCCCTAGGCTCCACATGCCAGATTGGCGGGGCTCCGGGAATCTAAGACAAGGTTTGGTAAAACCGTTTTGACAGCTAGGCAAGACCGTATGTTTTAAGATTAAAGAGTCGGGTGAGCCTGTTTGGCTTTGACTTGCGCCCCTAGGATGCAAATGCTGGATTAACAGGGTTCCTGGTATCTGAGACAAGTTTTGGTAAGGCAATTTTGAGTTCCAGGTCAGTCTGAATGTTTTACGACTTAATAGTCGGGTGAGGCTATTTGGCTTTGACTTGCTCCCCTAGGGTCCACATGCCAGGTTGGCGGGGCTCCTGGAACCTAAGACAAGGTTTGGTAAAACAGTTTTGAGAGCTAGGCAAGACTGTATGTTTTAAGATTAAAGAGTAGGGTGAGCCTGTTTGGCTTTGAATTTCTCCCCTAGGCTCCACATGCCACACTGGCGGGGCACCTGGAATCTGACACAAGTTTTGGTAAAGCAGTTTTGGCGGCCAGATGAGGTTGTATGTTTTAAGATTTAATAGTCGGGTGAGACAAGGCTGCAAATGCTAGATTATCAGGGATCCTTGTATCTGAGAAAATATTCGGTAAAGCAATTTTGACTTCCAGGTGAGGCTGTATGTTTTAGGATTAAATAGTCGGATGAGCCTGTTTGGCATTGACTTGCGCCCCTAGGATGCAAATGCTGGATTAACAGGGTTCTTGGTATCTGAGACAAGTTTTGGTAAGGCAATTTTGAGTTCCAGGTGAGGCTGAATGTGTTAAGACTTAATAGTCGTGTGAGTCTATTTTGCTTTGACCTGCTCCCCTAGGCTGCAAATGATAGATTAACAGGGCTACTGGAATCTAAAAAAGTTTTAGTAAAACAGTTTTGACAGCTAGGTATGGCTGTATGTTTTAAGATTAAATAGTCGGGTGAGCCTGTTTGGCATTGACTTGCGCCCCAGGATGCAAATACTGGATTTACAGGGTTCCTGGTATCTGAGACAAGTTTTGGTAAGGCAATTTTGAGTTCCAGGTGAGGCTGAATGTGTTAAGACTTAATAGTCGTGTGAGTCTATTTTGCTTTGACTTGCTTCTCTATGCTGCAAATGGTAGATTAACAGGGCTCCTGGAATCTAAAAAAAGTTTTAGTAAAACAGTTTTGACAGCTAGGTATGGCTGTATGTTTTAAGATTAAATAGTCGGGTGAGCCTGTTTGGCTTTGTCTTGCGCCCCTAGGATGCAAATGCTGGATTAACAGGGTTCCTGGTATCTGAGACAAGTTTTGGTAAGGCAATTTTGAGTTCCAGGTGAGGCTGTATGTTTTAGGATTCAATAGTCGGATGAGCTTGTTTGGCTTTGACTTGCTCCCCTGGGCTACACATGCCAGATTGGCGGGGCTCCAGGAATCCAAGACAACGTTTGGTAAAACAGTTTTGACAGCTAGGCAAGACTGTATGTTTTAAGATTAAAGAGTCGGGTGAGCCTGTTTGAATGTGACTTGCGCCCCAGGATGCAAATACCGGATTTACAGGGTTCCTGGTATCTGAGACAAGTTTTGGTAAGGCAATTTTGAGTTCCAGGTGAGGCTGAATGTGTTAAGACTTAATAGTCGGGTGAGACTATTTTGCTTTGACTTGCTCCCCTAGGCGGCACATGCCAGATTGGCGGGGCTCCTGGAATCTGATATATGTTTTGGTAAAGAAGTTTTGGCAACCAGATGGGACTGTGTGTTTTCAGATTGGATAATGAGGTCAGTCTAATTGGCTTTGGCTTGATCCCCTAGGCTGCAAATGCCAGATTGGCAGTGTTTTGGTAGAGCAGTTTTGGCGGCCAGATGGGGCTGTATGTTTTAGTATTAAATAGTCGGATGAGCCTGTTTGGCTTTGAATTTCTCCCCTAGGCTCCACATGCCAGATTGGCAGGGCTCCTGGAATCTGAGACAAGTTTTGGCGGCCAGATGGGGTTGTATGTTTTAAGATTTAATAGTCGGGTGAGACTAGGCTGTAAATGCTAGATTATCAGGGATCCTTGTATCTGAGACAAGTTTTGGTAAAGCAGGTTTGGCGGCCAGATGGGGTTGTAAGTTTTAAGATTTAATAGTCGGGTGAGACTAGGCTGCAAATGCTAGATTAACAGGCTTCCTGGTATCTAAGACATGTTTTAATAAAGCAGTTTTGGCTGCCATATGGGGCTGTGTGTTTAAGATTAAATTTATTAACAGGGATCCTTGTATCTGAGAAAAGTTTCGGTAAAGCAATTTTGACTTCCAGGTGAGGCTGCATGTTTTAGGATTAAATAGTTGGATGAGCCTGTTTGGCTTTGTCTTGCGCCCCTAGGATGCAAATGCTGGATTAACAGGGTTCCTGGTATCTGAGACAAGTTTTGGTAAGGCAATTTTGAGTTCCAGGTCAGGCTGAATGTTTTACGACTTAATAGTCGGGTGAGGCTATTTGGCTTTGACTTGCTCCCCTAGGCTCCACATGCCAGATTGGCGGGGCTCCTGGAATCTAAGACAAGGTTTGGTAAAACAGTTTTGAGAGCTTGGCAAGACTGTATGTTTTAAGATTAAAGAGTCGGGTGAGCCTGTTTGGCTTTGACTTGCGCCCCTAGGAGGCAAATGCTGGATTGGTTCCTGTTATCTTAGACAAGTTTTGGTAAGGCAATTTTGATTTCCAGGTGAGGCTGAATGTGTTAAGACTTAATAGTCGTGTGAGTCTACTTTGCTTTGACTTGCTCCCCCAAAATGCAAATTCTAGATTAACAGGGCTCCTGGAATCTAAAAAAAGTTTTAGTAAAACAGTTTTGACAGCTAGGTATGGCTGTATGTTTTAAGATTAAATAGTCGGGTGAGCCTGTTTGGCATTGACTTGCGCCCCAGGATGCAAATACTGGATTTACAGGGTTCCTGGTATCTGAGACAAGTTTTGGTAAGGCAATTTTGAGTTCCAGGTGAGGCTGAATGTGTTAAGACTTAATAGTCGTGTGAGTCTATTTTGCTTTGACTTGCTTCTCTATGCTGCAAATGGTAGATTAACAGGGCTCCTGGAATCTAAAAAAAGTTTTAGTAAAACAGTTTTGACAGCTAGGTATGGCTGTATGTTTTAAGATTAAATAGTCGGGTGAGCCTGTTTGGCTTTGTCTTGCGCCCCTAGGATGCAAATGCTGGATTAACAGGGTTCCTGGTTTCTGAGACAAGTTTTAAGGTAAGGGAATTTTGAGTTCTAGGTGAGGCTGAATGTGTTAAGACTGAATAGTCGTGTGAGTCTTTTTTGCTTTGACTTGCTCCCCCAAGCTGCAAATTCTAGATTAACAGGGCTCCTGGAATCTAAAAAAAGTTTAAGTAAAACAGTTTTGACAGCTAGGTATGGCTGTATGTTTTAAGATTAAATAGTCGGGTGAGCCTGTTTGGCTTCGACTTGCGCCCCCAGGATGCAAATACTGGATTAACAGGGTTCCTGGTATCTGAGACAAGTTCTGTTCAAGCAGTTTTGGCGGCCAGATGGGGCTGTATGTTTTAAGACTTAATAGTCGGGTGAGACTATTTGGCTTTTACTTGCTCCCCTAAGCTGCAAATGCTAGATTAACAGGGCTCCTGGTATCCATGGCAAGTTTTGATAAAGCAGATTTGGCAGCCAGGTGGTGCTGTTTGTTTTAAGATTAAATTGTAGGATGAGCCTGTTTGGCTTTGAACTTCTCCCCTAGGCTGCACACGCCAAATTGGCAGGGCTCCTGGTAACTGAGACAAGGTTTGGTAAAACAGTTTTGACAGCTAGGCAAGACTGTATGTTTTCAGATTAAGTAGGCGGGTGAGTCTGTTTGACTTTGTCTTGCGCCTCAAGGATGCAAATGCTGGATTAACAGGGATCCTGGTATCTGAGACAAGTTTTGGTTACGCAATTTTGAGTTCCAGGTCAGGCTGAATGTGTTAATACTTAATAGGCGGGTGAGGCTATTTGGCTTTGCCTTGCTCCCCTAGACGGCACATGCCAGATAGGTGGGGCTCCTGGAATCTAAAAAAAGTTTTGGTAAAACAGTTTTGACAGCTAGGTAAGGCTGTATGTCTTAAGATTAAATAGTCGGGTGAGCCTGTTTGACTTTGACTTGCGCCCCTAGGATGCAAGTGCTGGATTAACAGGGTTCCTGGTATCTGAGACAAGTTTTGGTAAGGCAATTTTGAGTTCCAGGTGAGGCTGAATGTTTTAAGACTTAATAGTCGTGTGAGCCATTTGGCTTTGACTTGCTCCCCTATGCTGCAAATGCTAGATTAACAGGGTTCCTGGAATCTAAGACAAGGTTTGGTAAAACAGTTTTGAGAGCTGGGCAAGACTGTATGTTTTAAGATTAAAGAGTCGGGTGAGCCTGTTTGGCTTTGACTTGCGCCCCTAGGAGGCAAATGCTGGATTGCTTCCTGGTATCTTAGACAAGTTTTGGTAAGGCAATTTTGAGTTCCAGGTGAGGCTGAATGTGTTAAGACTTAATAGTCGTGTGAGTCTACTTTGCTTTGACTTGCTCCCCCAAACTGCAAATTCTAAATTAACAGGCAATTTTGAGTTACAGATGAGGCTGAATGTGTTAAGACTTAATAGTCGGGTGACACTATTTTGCTTTGACTTGCTCCCCTATGCTGCAAATGCTAGATTAACAGGGCTCCTGGAATCTAAAAAAGTTTTAGTAAAACAGTTTTGACAGCTGGGTAAGGCTTTATGTTTTAAGATTAAAGAGTCGGGTGAGCCTGTTTGAATTTGACTTGCGCCCCTAGGATGCAAGTGCTGGATTAACAGGGTTCCTGGTATCTGAGACAAGTTTTGGTAAGGCAATTTTGAGTTCCAGGTGAGGCTGAATGTGTTAAGACTTAATAGTCGGGTGAGACTATTTTGTTTTGACTTGCTCCCCTATGCTGGAAATGCTAGATTAACAGGGTTCCTGGAATCTAAGACAAGGTTTGGTAAAACAGTTTTGAGAGCTGGGCAAGACTGTATGTTTTAAGATTAAAGAGTCGGGTGAGCCTGTTTGGCTTTGACTTGCGCCCCTAGGAGGCAAATGCTGGATTAACGGGGTTCCTGGTATCTCAGACAAGTTTTGTTCAAGCAGTTTTGGCGGCCAGATGGGGCTGTATGTTTTAAGACTTAATAGTCGGGTGAGACTATTTGGCTTTTACTTGCTCCCCTACGCTGCAAATGCTAGATTAACAGGGCTCCTGGTATCCATGGCAAGTTTTGATAAAGCAGATTTGGCAGCCAGATGGTGCTGTTTGTTTTAAGATTAAATTGTAGGATGAGCCTGTTTGGCTTTGAACTTCTTCCCTAGGCTGCACACGCCAAATTGGCAGGGCTCCTGGTAACTGAGACAAGGTTTGGTAAAACAGTTTTGACAGCTAGGCAAGACTGTATGTTTTCAGATTAAGTAGTCGGGTGAGTCTGTTTGGCTTTGTCTTGCGCCTCAAGGATGCAAATGCTGGATTAACAGGGATCCTGGTATGTGAGACAAGTTTTGGTTACGCAATTTTGAGTTCCAGGTCAGGCTGAATGTGTTAATACTTAATAGGCGGGTGAGGTTATTTGGCTTTGCCTTGCTCCCCTAGACGGCACATGCCAGATAGGTGGGGCTCCTGGAATCTAAAAAAAGTTTTGGTAAAACAGTTTTGACAGCTAGGTAAGGCTGTATGTCTTAAGATTAAATAGTCGGGTGAGCCTGTTTGACTTTGACTTGCGCCCCCAGGATGCAAATACTGGATTTACAGGGATCCTGGTATCTGAGACAAGTTTTGGTTACGCAATTTTGAGTTCCAGGTCAGGCTGAATGTGTTAATACTTAATAGGCGGGTGAGGCTATTTGGCTTTGACTTGCTCCCCTAGGGTCCACATGCCAGGTTGGCGGGGCTCCTGGAACCTAAGACAAGGTTTGGTAAAACAGTTTTGAGAGCTAGGCAAGACTGTATGTTTTAAGATTAAAGAGTAGGGTGAGCCTGTTTGGCTTTGAATTTCTCCCCTAGGCTCCACATGCCACACTGGCGGGGCACCTGGAATCTGACACAAGTTTTGGTAAAGCAGTTTTGGCGGCCAGATGAGGTTGTATGTTTTAAGATTTAATAGTCGGGTGAGACAAGGCTGCAAATGCTAGATTATCAGGGATCCTTGTATCTGAGAAAATATTCGGTAAAGCAGTTTTGACTTCCAGGTGAGGCTGTATGTTTTAGGATTAAATAGTCGGATGAGCCTGTTTGGCATTGACTTGCGCCCCTAGGATGCAAATGCTGGATTAACAGGGTTCTTGGTATCTGAGACAAGTTTTGGTAAGGCAATTTTGAGTTCCAGGTGAGGCTGAATGTGTTAAGACTTAATAGTCGTGTGAGTCTATTTTGCTTTGACCTGCTCCCCTAGGCTGCAAATGATAGATTAACAGGGCTACTGGAATCTAAAAAAAGTTTTAGTAAAACAGTTTTGACAGCTAGGTATGGCTGTATGTTTTAAGATTAAATAGTCGGGTGAGCCTGTTTGGCATTGACTTGCGCCCCAGGATGCAAATACTGGATTTACAGGGTTCCTGGTATCTGAGACAAGTTTTGGTAAGGCAATTTTGAGTTCCAGGTGAGGCTGAATGTGTTAAGACTTAATAGTCGTGTGAGTCTATTTTGCTTTGACTTGCTTCTCTATGCTGCAAATGGTAGATTAACAGGGCTCCTGGAATCTAAAGAAAAGTTTTAGGTAAAACAGTTTTGGACAGCTAGGTATGGCTGTATGTTTTAAGATTAAATAGTCGGGTGAGCCTGTTTGGCTTTGTCTTGCGCCCCTAGGATGCAAATGCTGGATTAACAGGGTTCCTGGTATCTGAGACAAGTTTTGGTAAGGCAATTTTGAGTTCCAGGTGAGGCTGTATGTTTTAGGATTCAATAGTCGGATGAGCTTGTTTGGCTTTGACTTGCTCCCCTGGGCTACACATGCCAGATTGGCGGGGCTCCAGGAATCCAAGACAACGTTTGGTAAAACAGTTTTGACAGCTAGGCAAGACTGTATGTTTTAAGATTAAAGAGTCGGGTGAGCCTGTTTGAATGTGACTTGCGCCCCCAGGATGCAAATACCGGATTTACAGGGTTCCTGGTATCTGAGACAAGTTTTGGTAAGGCAATTTTGAGTTCCAGGTGAGGCTGAATGTGTTAAGACTTAATAGTCGGGTGAGACTATTTTGCTTTGACTTGCTCCCCTAGGCGGCACATGCCAGATTGGCGGGGCTCCTGGAATCTGATATATGTTTTGGTAAAGAAGTTTTGGCAACCAGATTGGACTGTGTGTTTTCAGATTGGATAATGAGGTCAGTCTAATTGGCTTTGGCTTGATCCCCTAGGCTGCAAATGCCAGATTGGCAGTGTTTTGGTAGAGCAGTTTTGGCGGCCAGATGGGGCTGTATGTTTTAGTATTAAATAGTCGGATGAGCCTGTTTGGCTTTGAATTTCTCCCCTAGGCTCCACATGCCAGATTGGCAGGGCTCCTGGAATCTGAGACAAGTTTTGGCGGCCAGATGGGGTTGTATGTTTTAAGATTTAATAGTCGGGTGAGACTAGGCTGTAAATGCTAGATTATCAGGGATCCTTGTATCTGAGACAAGTTTTGGTAAAGCAGGTTTGGCGGCCAGATGGGGTTGTAAGTTTTAAGATTTAATAGTCGGGTGAGTGGAGACTAGGCTGCAAATGCTAGATTAACAGGCTTCCTGGTATCTAAGACATGTTTTAATAAAGCAGTTTTGGCTGCCATATGGGGCTGTGTGTTTAAGATTAAATTTATTAACAGGGATCCTTGTATCTGAGAAAAGTTTCGGTAAAGCAATTTTGACTTCCAGGTGAGGCTGCATGTTTTAGGATTAA
Organism: Drosophila kanekoi; assembly: GCA_037075305.1. Taxonomy (NCBI): domain Eukaryota; kingdom Metazoa; phylum Arthropoda; class Insecta; order Diptera; family Drosophilidae; genus Drosophila; species Drosophila kanekoi. The sequence goes on along the minus strand of JBAMCE010000444.1, from coordinate 65,776 downwards.
ATAGTCGGATGAGCCTGTTTGGCTTTGTCTTGCGCCCCTAGGATGCAAATGCTGGATTAACAGGGTTCCTGGTATCTGAGACAAGTTTTGGTAAGGCAATTTTGAGTTCCAGGTCAGGCTGAATGTTTTACGACTTAATAGTCGGGTGAGGCTATTTGGCTTTGACTTGCTCCCTAGGCTCCACATGCCAGATTGGCGGGGCTCCTGGAATCTAAGACAAGGTTTGGTAAAACAGTTTTGAGAGCTTGGCAAGACTGTATGTTTTAAGATTAAAGAGTCGGGTGAGCCTGTTTGGCTTTGACTTGCGCCCCTAGGAGGCAAATGCTGGATTGGTTCCTGGTATCTTAGACAAGTTTTGGTAAGGCAATTTTGATTTCCAGGTGAGGCTGAATGTGTTAAGACTTAATAGTCGTGTGAGTCTACTTTGCTTTGACTTGCTCCCCCAAAATGCAAATTCTAGATTAACAGGGCTCCTGGAATCTAAAAAAGTTTAAGTAAAACAGTTTTGACAGCTAGGTATGGCTGTATGTTTTAAGATTAAATAGTCGGGTGAGCCTGTTTGGCTTTGTCTTGCGCCCCTAGGATGCAAATGCTGGATTAACAGGGTTCCTGGTTTCTGAGACAAGTTTTAAGGTAAGGGAATTTTGAGTTCTAGGATGCAAATACTGGATTAACAGGGTTCCTGGTATCTGAGACAAGTTTTGTTCAAGCAGTTTTGGCGGCCAGATGGGGCTGTATGTTTTAAGACTTAATAGTCGGGTGAGACTATTTGGCTTTTACTTGCTCCCCTAAGCTGCAAATGCTAGATTAACAGGGCTCCTGGTATCCATGGCAAGTTTTGATAAAGCAGATTTGGCAGCCAGGTGGTGCTGTTTGTTTTAAGATTAAATTGTAGGATGAGCCTGTTTGGCTTTGAACTTCTCCCCTAGGCTGCACACGCCAAATTGGCAGGGCTCCTGGTAACTGAGACAAGGTTTGGTAAAACAGTTTTGACAGCTAGGCAAGATTGTATGTTTTCAGATTAAGTAGGCGGGTGAGTCTGTTTGACTTTGTCTTGCGCCTCAAGGATGCAAATGCTGGATTAACAGGGATCCTGGTATCTGAGACAAGTTTTGGTTACGCAATTTTGAGTTCCAGGTCAGGCTGAATGTGTTAATACTTAATAGGCGGGTGAGGCTATTTGGCTTTGCCTTGCTCCCCTAGACGGCACATGCCAGATAGGTGGGGCTCCTGGAATCTAAAAAAAAGTTTTGGTAAAACAGTTTTGACAGCTAGGTAAGGCTGTATGTCTTAAGATTAAATAGTCGGGTGAGCCTGTTTGACTTTGACTTGCGCCCCTAGGATGCAAGTGCTGGATTAACAGGGTTCCTGGTATCTGAGACAAGTTCAATAGTCGGGTGAGGCTATTTGGCTTTGACTTGCTCCCCTAGGCTCCACATGCCAGATTGGCGGGGCTCCTGGAATCTAAGACAAGGTTTGGTAAAACAGTTTTGAGAGCTTGGCAAGACTGTATGTTTAAAGATTAAAGAGTCGGGTGAGCCTGTTTGGCTTTGACTTGCGCCCCTAGGAGGCAAATGCTGGATTGGTTCCTGTTATCTTAGACAAGTTTTGGTAAGGCAATTTTGATTTCCAGGTGAGGCTGAATGTGTTAAGACTTAATAGTCGTGTGAGTCTACTTTGCTTTGACTTGCTCCCCCAAATGCAAATTCTAGATTAACAGGGCTCCTGGAATCTAAAAAAGTTTAAGTAAAACAGTTTTGACAGCTAGGTATGGCTGTATGTTTTAAGATTAAATAGTCGGGTGAGCCTGTTTGGCTTTGTCTTGCGCCCCTAGGATGCAAATGCTGGATTAACAGGGTTCCTGGTTTCTGAGACAAGTTATAAGGTAAGGGAATTTTGAGTTCTAGGTGAGGCTGAATGTGTTAAGACTGAATAGTAGTGTGAGTCTATTTTGCTTTGACTTGCTCCCCCAAGCTGCAAATTCTAGATTAACAGGGCTCCTGGAATCTAAAAAAAGTTTAAGTAAAACAGTTTTGACAGCTAGGTATGGCTGTATGTTTTAAGATTAAATAGTCGGGTGAGCCTGTTTGGCTTTGACTTGCGCCCCCAGGATGCAAATACTGGATTAACAGGGTTCCTGGTATCTGAGACAAGTTTTGTTCAAGCAGTTTTGGCGGCCAGATGGGGCTGTATGTTTTAAGACTTAATAGTCGGGTGAGACTATTTGGCTTTTACTTGCTCCCCTAAGCTGCAAATGCTAGATTAACAGGGCTCCTGGTATCCATGGCAAGTTTTGATAAAGCAGATTTGGCAGCCAGGTGGTGCTGTTTGTTTTAAGATTAAATTGTAGGATGAGCCTGTTTGGCTTTGAACTTCTCCCCTAGGCTGCACACGCCAAATTGGCAGGGCTCCTGGTAACTGAGACAAGGTTTGGTAAAACAGTTTTGACAGCTAGGCAAGACTGTATGTTTTCAGATTAAGTAGGCGGGTGAGTCTGTTTGACTTTGTCTTGCGCCTCAAGGATGCAAATGCTGGATTAACAGGGATCCTGGTATCTGAGACAAGTTTTGGTTACGCAATTTTGAGTTCCAGGTCAGGCTGAATGTGTTAATACTTAATAGGCGGGTGAGGCTATTTGGCTTTGCCTTGCTCCCCTAGACGGCACATGCCAGATAGGTGGGGCTCCTGGAATCTAAAAAAAAGTTTTGGTAAAACAGTTTTGACAGCTAGGTAAGGCTGTATGTCTTAAGATTAAATAGTCGGGTGAGCCTGTTTGACTTTGACTTGCGCCGCTAGGATGCAAGTGCTGGATTAACAGGGTTCCTGGTATCTGAGACAAGTTTTGGTAAGGCAATTTTGAGTTCCAGGTGAGGCTGAATGTTTTAAGACTTAATAGTCGTGTGAGCCATTTGGCTTTGACTTGCTCCCCTATGCTGCAAATGCTAGATTAACAGGGTTCCTGGAATCTAAGACAAGGTTTGGTAAAACAGTTTTGAGAGCTGGGCAAGACTGTATGTTTTAAGATTAAAGAGTCGGGTGAGCCTGTTTGGCTTTGACTTGCGCCCGTAGGAGGCAAATGCTGGATTGCTTCCTGGTATCTTAGACAAGTTTTGGTAAGGCAATTTTGAGTTCCAGGTGAGGCTGAATGTGTTAAGACTTAATAGTCGTGTGAGTCTACTTTGCTTTGACTTGCTCCCCCAAACTGCAAATTCTAAATTAACAGGCAATTTTGAGTTACAGATGAGGCTGAATGTGTTAAGACTTAATAGTCGGGTGAGACTATTTTGCTTTGACTTGCTCCCCTATGCTGCAAATGCTAGATTAACAGGGTTCCTGGAATCTAAGACAAGGTTTGGTAAAACAGTTTTGAGAGCTGGGCAAGACTGTATGTTTTAAGATTAAAGAGTCGGGTGAGCCTGTTTGGCTTTGACTTGCGCCCCTAGGAGGCAAATGCTGGATTAACGGGGTTCCTGGTATCTGAGACAAGTTTTGTTCAAGCAGTTTTGGCGGCCAGATGGGGCTGTATGTTTTAAGACTTAATAGTCGGGTGAGACTATTTGGCTTTTACTTGCTCCCCTACGCTGCAAATGCTAGATTAACAGGGCTCCTGGTATCCATGGCAAGTTTTGATAAAGCAGATTTGGCAGCCAGATGGTGCTGTTTGTTTTAAGATTAAATTGTAGGATGAGCCTGTTTGGCTTTGAACTTCTTCCCTAGGCTGCACACGCCAAATTGGCAGGGCTCCTGGTAACTGAGACAAGGTTTGGTAAAACAGTTTTGACAGCTAGGCAAGACTGTATGTTTTCAGATTAAGTAGTCGGGTGAGTCTGTTTGGCTTTGTCTTGCGCCTCAAGGATGCAAATGCTGGATTAACAGGGATCCTGGTATCTGAGACAAGTTTTGGTTACGCAATTTTGAGTTCCAGGTCAGGCTGAATGTGTTAATACTTAATAGGCGGGTGAGGTTATTTGGCTTTGCCTTGCTCCCCTAGACGGCACATGCCAGATAGGTGGGGCTCCTGGAATCTAAAAAAAGTTTTGGTAAAACAGTTTTGACAGCTAGGTAAGGCTGTATGTCTTAAGATTAAATAGTCGGGTGAGCCTGTTTGACTTTGACTTGCGCCCCCAGGATGCAAATACTGGATGAACAGGGTTCCTGGTATCTGAAACAAGTTTTGGTAAGGAAATTTTGAGTTACAGATGAGGCTGAATATGTTAAGACTTAATAGTCGGGTGAGTCTATTTTGCTTTGACTTGCTCCCCTATGCTGCAAATGCTAGATTAACAGGGCTCCTGGAATCTAAAAAAGTTTTAGTAACACAGTTTTGACAGCTGGGTAAGGCTATATGTTTTAAGATTAAAGAGTCGGGTGAGCCTGTTTGAATTTGACTTGCGCCCCTAGGATGCAAGTGCTGGATTAACAGGGTTCCTGGTATCTGAGACAAGTTTTGGTAAGGCAATTTTGAGTTCCAGGTAAGGCTGAATGTGTTAAGACTTAATAGTCGGGTGAGACTATTTTGCTTTGACTTGCTCCCCTATGCTGCAAATGCTAGATTAACAGGGCTCCTGGAATCTAAAAAAAGTTTTAGTAAAACAGTTTTGACAGCTAGCTAAGGCTGTATGTTTTAAGATTAAATAGTCGGGTGAGCCTGTTTGGCTTTGTCTTGCGCCCCTAGGATGCAAATGCTGGATTAACAGGGTTTCTGGTTTCTGAGACAAGTTTTGGTAAGGGAATTTTGAGTTCTAGGCGAGGCTAAATGTGTTAAGACTTAATAGTCGTGTGAGTCTATTTTGCTTTGACTTGCTCCCCCAAGCTGCAAATTCTAGATTAACAGGGCTCCTGGAATCTAAAAAAAGTTTTAGTAAAACAGTTTTGACAGCTAGGTAAGGCTGTATGTTTTAAGATTAAATAGTCGGGTGAGCCTGTTTGGCTTTGTCTTGCGCCCCTAGGATGCAAATGCTGGATTAACAGGGTTCCTGGTTTCTGAGACAAGTTTTGGTAAGGGAATTTTGAGTTCTTGGTGAGGCTGAATGTGTTAAGACTTAATAGTCGTGAGAGTCTATTTTGCTTTGACTTGCTCCCCCAAGCTGCAAATTCTAGATTAACAGGGCTCCTGGAATCTAAAAAAAGTTTAAGTAAAACAGTTTTGACAGCTAGATATGGCTGTATGTTTCAAGATTAAATAGTCGGGTGAGCCTGTTTGGCTTTGACTTGCGCCCCCAGGATGCAAATACTGGATTAACAGGGTTCCTGGTATCTGAGACAAGTTTTGTTCAAGCAGTTTTGGCGGCCAGATGGGGCTGTATGTTTTAAGACTTAACAGTCGGGAGAGACTATTCTGCTTTTACTTGCTCCCCTACGCTGCAAATGCTAGATTAACAGGGCTCCTGGTATCCATGGCAAGTTTTGATAAAGCAGATTTGGCAGCCAGATGGGGCTGTTTGTTTTAAGATTAAATTGTAGGATGAGCCTGTTTGGCTTTGAACTTCTCCCCTAGGCTGCACACGCCAAATTGGCAGGGCTCCTGGTAACTGAGACAAGGTTTGGTAAAACAGTTTTGACAGCTAGGCAAGACTGTATGTTTTCAGATTAAGTAGTCGGGTGAGTCTGTTTGGCTTTGTCTTGCGCCCCAAGGATGCAAATGCTGGATTAACAGGGATCCTGGTATCTGAGACAAGTTTTGGTTACGCAATTTTGAGTTCCAGGTCAGGCTGAATGTGTTAATACTTAAAAGGCGGGTGAGGCTATTTGGCTTTGCCTTGCTCCCCTAGACGGCACATGCCAGATAGGTGGGGCTCCTTGAATCTAAAAAAAGTTTTGGTAAAACAGTTTTGACAGCTAGGTAAGGCTGTATGTCTTAAGATTAAATAGCCGGGTGAGCCTGTTTGACTTTGACTTGCGCCCCCAGGATGCAAATACTGGATGAACAGGGTTCCTGGTATCTCAAACAAGTTTTGGTAAGGCAATATTGAGTTACAGGTGAGGCTGAATGTGTTAAGACTTAATAGTGAGGTGAGACTATTTTGCTTTGACTTGCTCCCCCAGGCTGCAAATGCTAGATTAACAGGGCTCTTGGTATCTATGACAAGTTTTGGTAAAGCAGTTTTGGCAGCCAGATGGGGCTGTATGTTTTATGATTAAATTGTCGGGTGAGCCTGTTTGGCTTTGAACTGCGCCCCTAAGATGTAAATGTTGGATTAACAGGGTTCCTGGTATCTGACACAAGTTTTGGTAAAGCAGTTTTGGCGGCCAGATGGGGTTGTATGTTTTAAGATTTAATTGTCGGGTGAGACTATTTGGCTTTGACTTGCTACCCTAGGCTGCAAGTGCTAGATTAACAGAGATCCTTGTATCTGAGACAAGTTTCGGTAAAGCAATTTTGACTTCCAGGTGAGGCTGTATGTTTAAGGATTATATAGTCGGATGAGCCTGTTTGGCTTTGACTTGCTCCTCTAGGCTCCACATGCCAGATTGGCGGGGCTCCAGGCATCTAAGACAAGGTTTGGTAAAACCGTTTTGGCAGCTAGGCCAGACTTTATGTTTAAAGATTAAATAGTCGGTTGAGCCTGTTTGGCTTTGACTTGCTCCCCTAGGCTGCAAATGCCAGATTAACAGGGATCCTGGTATCTAAGACAAGTTTTGGTAAAGCAGTTTTGGCAGCTAGATGGGGCTGTTTGTTTTAAGATTAAATTGATTAACTGGGATCCTTGTATCTGAGAAAAGTTTCGGTAAAGCAATTTTGACTTCCATGTGAGGCTGTATGTTTTAGGATTAAATAGTCGGATGAGCCTGTTTGGCTTTGACTTGCGCCCCTAGGATGCAAATGCTGGATTAACAGGGTTCCTGGTATCTGGGACAAGTTTTGTTAAGGCAATTTTGAGTTCCAGGTGAGGCTTAATTTTTTAAGACTTAATAGTCGGGATAGACTATTTGGCTTTGACTTGCTACCCTAGGCGGCACATGTCAGATTGGCGGGGCGCCTGGAATCTAAGACAAGGTTGGGTAAAACAGTTTTGACAGATAGGCAAGACCGTATGTTTTAAGATTAAAGAGTCTGGTGAGCCTGTTTGGCTTTGACTTGCGCCCCTGGGATGCAAATGCTGGATTAACAGGGTTCCTGGTATCTGAGACAAGTTTTGGTAAGGCAATTTTGAGTTCCAGGTGAGGCTGAATGTGTTAAGACTCAATAGTCGGGTGAGACTATTTTGCTTTGACTTGCCCCCCTATGCTGCAAATGCTAGATTAACAGGGCTCCTGGAATCTAAAAAAAGTTTTAGTGAAACAGTTTTGAAAGCTAGGTAAGGCTGTATGTTTGGGGATTAAATAGTCGGGTGAGCCTGTTTAGCTTTGTTTTGCGCCCCTAGGATGCAAATGCTGGATTAACAGGGTTCCTGGTATCTGAGACAAGTTTTGGTAAGGAAATTTTGAATTCCAGGTGAGGCTGAATGTTTTACGACTTAATAGTCGGGTGAGGCTATTTGGCTTTGACTTGCTCCCCTAGGCTCCACATGCCAGATTGACAGGGCTCCTGGAATCTAAGACAAGGTTTGGTAAAACAGTTTTCAGAGCAAGGCAAGACTGTATGTTTTAAGATTAAAGAGTCGGGTGAGCCTGTTTGGCTTTGATCCCCTAGGATGCATATGCTGGGTTAACAGGGTTCCTGGTATCTGAGACAAGTTTTGGTAAGGCAATTTTGAGTTCCAGGTGAGGCTGAATGTGTTAAGACTTAATAGTCGGGTGAGTCTATTTTGCTTTGACTTGCTCCCCCAAGCTGCAAATTCTATATTAACAGGGCTCCTGGAATCTAAAAAAAGTTTGAGTAAAACAGTTTTGACAGCTAGGTATGGCTGTATGTTTTAAGATTAAATAGTCGGGTGAGCCGGATTGGCTTTGACTTGCGCCCCCAGGATGCAAATACTGGATTAACAGGGTTCCTGGTATCTGAGACAGGTTTTGTTCAAGCAGTTTTGGCGGCCAGATGGGGCTGTATGTTTTAAGACTTAATAGTCGGATGAGACTATTTGGCTTTTACTTGCTCCCCTACGCTGCAAATGCTAGATTAACAGGGCTCCTGGTGTCCATGTCAAGTTTTGATAAAGCAGATTTGGCATCCAGATGGGGCTGTTTGTTTTAAGATTAAATTGTAGGATGAGCCTGTTTGGCTTTGAACTTCTCCCCTAGGCAGCACACGCCAAATTGGCAGGGCTCCTGGTAACTGAGACAAGGTTTGGTAAAACAGGTTTGACAGCTAGGCAAGACTGTATGTTTTCAGATTAAGTAGTCGGGTGAGTCTGTTTGGCTTTGTCTTGCGCCCCAAGGATGCAAATGCTGGATTAACAGGGATCCTGGTATCTGAGACAAGTTTTGGTTACGCAATTTGAGTTCCAGGTCAAGCTGAATGTGTTAATACTTAAAGTCGGGTGAGGCTATTTGGCTTTGACTTGCTACCCTAGGCTGCAAATGCTAGATTAACAGGGCTCCTGGTATCTAAGACAAGCTTTGGTAAAGCAGTTTTGGCAGCCAGATGGGGCTGTATGTTTTATGATTAAATTGTCGGGTGAGCCTGTTTGGCTTTGAACTGCGCCCTTAGGATAAAATCTGGATTAACAGGGTTCTGGTATCTGACACAAGTTTTGGTAAAGCAGTTTTGGCGGCCAGATGGGGTTGTATTTTTCAGATTAATAGTCGGGTGAGACTATTGACTTGCTCCCCTAGACGCACATGCCAGATTGGTGGGCTCCTGAATCTAAAAAAGTTTGGTAAAACAGTTTTGACAGCTAGGTAAGGCTGTAGTCTTAAGATTAAATAGTCGGGTGAGCCTGTTTGACTTTGACTTGCACCCCAGGATGCAAATACTGGATTAACAGGGTGCTGGTATCTAGACTAGTTTTGTAAGCAATTTTGAGTCCAGGTGAGGCTTCTAATCTACTTGGCTTTGACTTGCTCCTCTAGGCTCACATGCCAGATTGGCGGGCTCCGGATCTAAGACAAGGTAGATAAAACAGTTTTGACAGCTAGGCAAGACGTATATTTTAAGATTAAAAGTCGGTGAGCCTGTTTGGCTTTGACTTGCGCCCCTAGGATGCAAATGCTGGATTAACAGGTCCTGGTATCTAAGACAAGTTTTGGTAAAGCATTTTGCAGCCAGATGGGGCTGTATTTAAGATAAATCCTCTTCTTTCTTCCCCCAGGATGCAAATTGGATTAACAGGGATCCTGGTATCTGAGACAAGTTTCGGTAAAGCAATTTTGAGTTCCAGGTGAGGCTGAAGTAAACTAAAGTAGGTGAGCTATTTGCTTTGACTGCTCCCAGCTGCAAACTAATAACAGGGCTCCTGGATCTAAAAAGTTTGGTAAACAGTTTTGCAGCAGATGGCTGTATGTTTTATGATTAAATAGTCGGGTGAGCCTGTTTGGCTTTAACTGCGCCCCTAGGATGCAAATGCTGGAGTAACAGGGTTCCTGGTATCTGAGACAAGTTTTGGTAAAGCAGTTTTGGCGGCCAGAGGTGTAGTTTAAGATAAGTCGGTGAGACTATTCTTACTTGCCCCAGGTGCAAATACTGATTAAAGGTCTGTATCTGAGACAGTTTTGTAAAGCAATTTTGAGTTCCAGGTGAGGCTGTATTTTTAAGGATTAATAGTCGGATGAGACTGTTTGGCTTTGACTTGCTCCTCTAGGCGGCACATGCCAGATTGGCGGGGCTCCAGGCATCTAAGACAAGGTTTGGTAAAACAGTTTTGACAGCTAGGCAAGACTGTATGTTTTAAGATTAAAGAGTCGGGAGCTGTTGGCTTTGACTTGCCCCTAGGATGCAAAGCGATAACAGGGATCCTGGTATCTAAGACAATTTGGTAAAGCATTTTGAGAGAGCTATTAAATTAAATGATAAGGATCCTGTCTAAAAAGTCGGTAAACAATTTGACTCAGTAGGCTGTATGTTTAGATTAAATAGTCGGATGAGCCTGTTTGGCTTTGACTTGCGCCCCTAGGATGCAAATGCTGGATTAACAGGGTTCCTGGTATCTGAGACAAGTTTTGGTAAGGCAATTTTGAGTTCCAGGTGAGGCTGAATGTGTTAAGACTTAATAGTCGGGTGAGACTATTTGGCTTTGACTTGCTCCCCTAGGCGGCACATGCCAGATTGGCGGGGCTCCTGGAATCTAAGACAAGGTTTGGTGAAACAGTTTTGACAGATAGGCAAGACTGTATGTTTTAAGATTAAAGAGTCGGGTGAGCCTGTTTGGCTTTGACTTGCGCCCCTGGGATGCAAATGCTGGATTAACAGGGTTCCTGGTATCTGAGACAAGTTTTGGTCAGGCAGTTTTGGGGTCCAGGTGGGGCTGATGTGTTAAGACTTAATAGTCGGGTGAGACTATTTTGCTTTGACTTGCCCCCCTATGCTGCAAATGCTAGATTAACAGGGCTCCTGGAATCTAAAAAAAGTTTTAGTGAAACAGTTTTGAAAGCTAGGTAAGGCTGTATGTTTGGGGATTAAATAGTCGGGTGAGCCTGTTTAGCTTTGTTTTGCGCCCCTAGGATGCAAATGCTGGATTAACAGGGTTCCTGGTATCTGAGACAAGTTTTGGTAAGGAAATTTTGAATTCCAGGTGAGGCTGAATGTTTTACGACTTAATAGTCGGGTGAGGCTATTTGGCTTTGACTTGCTCCCCTAGGCTCCACATGCCAGATTGACAGGGCTCCTGGAATCTAAGACAAGGTTTGGTAAAACAGTTTTCAGAGCAAGGCAAGACTGTATGTTTTAAGATTAAAGAGTCGGGTGAGCCTGTTTGGCTTTGATCCCCTAGGATGCATATGCTGGGTTAACAGGGTTCCTGGTATCTGAGACAAGTTTTGGTAAGGCAATTTTGAGTTCCAGGTGAGGCTGAATGTGTTAAGACTTAATAGTCGGGTGAGTCTATTTTGCTTTGACTTGCTCCCCCAAGCTGCAAATTCTATATTAACAGGGCTCCTGGAATCTAAAAAAAGTTTGAGTAAAACAGTTTTGACAGCTAGGTATGGCTGTATGTTTTAAGATTAAATAGTCGGGTGAGCCGGATTGGCTTTGACTTGCGCCCCCAGGATGCAAATACTGGATTAACAGGGTTCCTGGTATCTGAGACAGGTTTTGTTCAAGCAGTTTTGGCGGCCAGATGGGGCTGTATGTTTTAAGACTTAATAGTCGGATGAGACTATTTGGCTTTTACTTGCTCCCCTACGCTGCAAATGCTAGATTAACAGGGCTCCTGGTGTCCATGGCAAGTTTTGATAAAGCAGATTTGGCATCCAGATGGGGCTGTTTGTTTTAAGATTAAATTGTAGGATGAGCCTGTTTGGCTTTGAACTTCTCCCCTAGGCAGCACACGCCAAATTGGCAGGGCTCCTGGTAACTGAGACAAGGTTTGGTAAAACAGGTTTGACAGCTAGGCAAGACTGTATGTTTTCAGATTAAGTAGTCGGGTGAGTCTGTTTGGCTTTGTCTTGCGCCCCAAGGATGCAAATGCTGGATTAACAGGGATCCTGGTATCTGAGACAAGTTTTGGTTACGCAATTTTGAGTTCCAGGTCAAGCTGAATGTGTTAATACTTAATAGTCGGGTGAGGCTATTTGGCTTTGACTTGCTACCCTAGGCTGCAAATGCTAGATTAACAGGGCTCCTGGTATCTAAGACAAGCTTTGGTAAAGCAGTTTTGGCAGCCAGATGGGGCTGTATGTTTTATGATTAAATTGTCGGGTGAGCCTGTTTGGCTTTGAACTGCGCCCTTAGGATGAAAATGCTGGATTAACAGGGTTCCTGGTATCTGACACAAGTTTTGGTAAAGCAGTTTTGGCGGCCAGATGGGGTTGTATGTTTTCAGATTTAATAGTCGGGTGAGACTATTTTTGACTTGCTCCCCTAGACGGCACATGCCAGATTGGTGGGGCTCCTGGAATCTAAAAAAGTTTTGGTAAAACAGTTTTGACAGCTAGGTAAGGCTGTACGTCTTAAGATTAAATAGTCGGGTGAGCCTGTTTGACTTTGACTTGCGCCCCCAGGATGCAAATACTGGATTAACAGGGTTGCTGGTATCTGAGACTAGTTTTGTTAAGGCAATTTTGAGTTCCAGGTGAGGCTTATTCAAAAACGAGGTATGTTTTAAGATTAAGAGTCGGATGAGCCTGTTTGGCTTTGACTTGCGCCCCTAGGATGCAAATGCTGGAATAACAGGGATCCTGGTATCTGAGACAAGTTTCGGTAAAGCAATTTTGATACAAGTGAGGCTGTATTTTTAGGATAATATAGTCGGATGAGCCTGTTTGGCTTTGACTTGCTCCTCTAGGCTCAGCATGCCAGATTGGCGGGGCTCCAGGCATCTAAGACAAGGTACGATAAAACAGTTTTGACAGCTAGGCAAGACTGTATATTTTAAGATTAAAGAGTCGGGTGAGCCTGTTTGGCTTTGACTTGCGCCCCTAGGATGCAAATGCTGGATTAACAGGGATCCTGGTATCTAAGACAAGTTTTGGTAAAGCAGTTTTGGCAGCCAGATGGGGCTGTTTATTTTAAGATTAAATTGATTAACAGGGATCCTTGTTTCTGAGAAAAGTTTCGGTAAAGCAATTTTGACTTCCAGGTGAGGCTGTATGTTTTAGGATTAAATAGTCGGATGAGCCTATTTGGCTTTAACTTGCGCCCCTAGGATGCAAATGCTGGAGTAACAGGGTTCCTGGTATCTGAGACAAGTTTTGTTAAGGCAATTTTGAGTTCCAGGTGAGGCTTAATTTTTTAAGACTTAATAGTCGGGTGAGACTATTTGGCTTTGACTTGCTCCCCTAGGCGGCACATGCCAGATTGGCGAGGCTCCTGGAATCTAAGACAAGGTTTGGTAAAACAGTTTTGACAGCTAGGCAAGACCGTATGTTTTAAGATTAAAGAGTCGGGTGAGCCTGTTTGGCTTTGACTTGCGCCCCTGGGATGCAAATGCTGGATTAACAGGGTTCCTGGTATCTGAGACAAGTTTTGGTAAGGAAATTTTGAGTTCCAGGTGAGGCTGAATGTGTTAAGACTTAATAGTCGGGTGAGACTATTTTGCTTTGACTTGCTCCCCTATGCTGCAAATGCTAGATTAACAGGGCTCCTGGAATCTAAAAAAAGTTTTAGTGAAACAGTTTTGAAAGCTAGGTAAGGCTGTATGTTTGGGGATTAAATAGTCGGGTGAGCCTGTTTAGCTTTGTTTTGCGCCCCTAGGATGCAAATGCTGGATTAACAGGGTTCCTGGTATCTGAGACAAGTTTTGATAAGGCAGTTTTGAATTCCAGGTCAGGCTGAATGTTTTACGACTTAAAAGTCGGGTGAGGCTATTTGGCTTTGACTTGCTCCAGGCTCCACATGCCAGATTGGCAGGGGTCCTGGAATCTAAGACAGGTTTGGTAAAACAGTTTTGAGAGCCAGGCAAGACTGTATGTTTAAGATTAAAGAGTCGGTGAGCCTGTTTGGCTTTGACTTGCGCCCATAGGATGCAAATGCTAGATAACAGGGATCCTGGTATCTGAGACAAGTTTTGGTAAAGCAATTTTGAGTCCCAGATGGGGCTGTATATTTTAAGACTTAATAGTCGGGTGAGACTATTTTGCTTTGACTTGCTCCCTATGCTGCAAATGCTAGATTAACAGGGCTCCTGGAATCTAAAAAAAGTTTTAGTGAAACAGTTTTGAAAGCTAGGTAAGGCTGTATGTTTTGGGATTAAATAGTCGGGTGAGCCTGTTTGGCTTTGACTTGCGCCCCTAGGATGCAAATGCTGGATTAACAGGGTTCCTGGTATCTGAGACAAGTTTTGGTAAGGAAATTTTTGAATTCCAGGTGAGGCTGAATGTTTTAAGACTTAATAGTCGGGTGAGGCTATTTGGCTTTGACTTGCTCCCCTAGGGTCCACATGCCAGGTTGGCGGGGCTCCTGGAACCTAAGACAAGGTTTGGTAAAACAGTTTTCAGAGCAAGGCAAGACTGTATGTTTTAAGATTAAAGAGTCGGGTGAGCCTGTTTGGCTTTGACTTGCGCCCCTAGGATGCATATGCTGGGTTAACAGGGTTCCTGGTATCTGAGACAAGTTTTGGTAAGGCAATTTTGAGTTCCAGGTGAGGCTGAATGTGTTAAGACTTAATAGTCGGGTGAGTCTATTTTGCTTTGACTTGCTCCCCCAAGCTGCAAATTCTATATTAACAGGGCTCCTGGAATCTAAAAAAAGTTTGAGTAAAACAGTTTTGACAGCTAGGTATGGCTGTATGTTTTAAGATTAAATAGTCGGGTGAGCCGGATTGGCTTTGACTTGCGCCCCCAGGATGCAAATACTGGATTAACAGGGTTCCTGGTATCTGAGACAGGTTTTGTTCAAGCAGTTTTGGCGGCCAGATGGGGCTGTATGTTTTAAGACTTAATAGTCGGATGAGACTATTTGGCTTTTACTTGCTCCCCTACGCTGCAAATGCTAGATTAACAGGGCTCCTGGTATCCATGGCAAGTTTTGATAAAGCAGATTTGGCAGCCAGATGGGGCTTTATTATTTGTTTTAAGATTAAATTGTAGGATGAGCCTGTTTGGCTTTGAACTTCTCCTCTAGGCTGCACACGCCAAATTGGCAGGGCTCCTGGTAACTGAGACAAGATTTGGTAAAACAGTTTTGACAGCTAGGCAAGACTGTATGTTTTCAGATTAAGTAGTCGGCTGAGTCTGTTTGGCTTTGTCTTGCGCCCCTAGGATGCAAATGCTGGATTGACAGGGATCCTGGTATCTGGACAAGTTTTGGTTACACAGTTTTGAGTTCCAGGTCAGGCTGAATGTGTTAAGACTAAATAGTCGGGTGAGGCTGTTTGGCTTTGCCTTGCTCCCCTAGACTGCACATGCCAGATTGGTGGGGCTCCTGGAATCTAAGAAAAGTTTTGGTAAAACAGTTTTGACAACTAGGTAAGGCTGTATGTCTTAAGATTAAATGGGGCTGCTTGCCCCCGGTGCAATACTGGATTAACAGGGTTCCTGGTATCTGAACAAGTTTTGGTAAGGCAATTTTGACTTACAGGTGAGGCTGTATGTCTTAGGATTAAAAGTCGGGTGAGACTATTTGGCTTTGACTTGCGCCCCTAGGAGGCACATACTGGTTTAACAGGGTTCCTGGTATCTGAGACAAGTTTGGGTAAGGCAGTTTTGCAGTTACAGGTGGGGCTGAATGTTTTATGATAATAGTCGGGTGAGACTGTTTGGCTTTGAACTGCGCCCCTAGGCGGCGCGTGCCAGTTTGGCAGGGCTCCTGGTATCTGAGACAAGTTTCGGTAAAGCAGTTTTGACAGCCAGGGGAAGGCTGTATGTTTTAGGATTAAATATGTCGGGTGAGCCTGTTTGGCTTTGACTTGCTCCCCTAGGATGCAAGAGCTGGATTAAAAGGGATCCTGGCATCTGAGACAAGTTTCGGTAAAGCAATTTTGACTTCCAGGTGAGGCTGTATGTTTTAAGTCTTAATAGTCGGGTGAGACTATTTGGCTTTGACTTGCTCCCCTAGGCGGCGCATGCTAGATTGGCAAGGCTCCTGGAATCCAAGAAAAGTTTTAGTAAAACAGTTTTGACAGCCAGATAGGTCTGTTTGTTTTAAGATTAAATTGTAGGGTGAGCCTGTATGACTTTGACTTGCGCCCTCAGAATGCAAATACTGGATTAACAGGTCTCCTGGTATATGAGACAAGTTTTGGTAAAGCAGTTTTGTCAGCCAGATGGGGTTGTATGTTTTAAGATTTAATAGTCGGGTGAGACTATTTCTTTCTTGCCCCCTATGCAGCAAATGCTCGATTAACAGGGCTCCTGGAATCTAAAGAAAGTTTTAGTAAAACAGTTTTGACAGCTAGGTAAGGCTGTATATGTTTTAAGATTAAATAGTCGGGTGAGCCGGTTTGGCTTTGACTTGCGCCCCCAGGATGCAAATACTGGATTAACAGGGTTCCTGGTATATGAGACAAGATTTGGTTAAGCATATTTGGAGCTCCAGATGGGGCTGTATGTGTTAAGACTTAATAGTCGTGTGAGTCTATTTTGCTTTGACTTGCTCCCCCAAGCTGCAAATTCTAGATTAACAGGGCTCCTGGAATCTAAAAAAAGTTTTGGTAAAACAGTTTTGACAGCTAGGTATGGCTGTATGTTTTAAGATTAAATAATCGGGTGAGCCTGTTTGGCTTTGACTTGCGCCCCCAAGATGCAAATACTGGATTAACAGGGTTCCTGGTATCTGAAACAAGTTTTGGTAAGGTAATTTTGGGTTACAGGTGAGGCTGAATGTGTTAAGACTTAATAGTCAGGTGAGACTATTTTGTTTTGACTTGCTCCCCTAGGCTGCAAATGCTAGATTAACAGGGCTCCTGGTATCTAAGACAAGTTTTGGTAAAGCAGTTTTGGCAGCCAGATGGGGCTGTATTATTTGTTTTAAGATTAAATTGTCGGGTGAGCCTGTTTGGCTTTGAACAGCGCCTCTGGCCTCCCAAATAATTCACTTGGCTTTGACATGCGCCCCTAGGATGCAAATGCTGGATTAACAGGGTTCCTGGTATCTGACACGAGTTTTGGTAAGGCAATTTTGAATTCCAGGTCAGGCTGAATGTTGTACGACTTAAAAGTCGGGTGAGGCTATTTGGCTTTGACTTGCTCCCCTAGGCTCCACATGCCAGATTGGCGGGGCTCCTGGAATCTAAGACAAGGTTTGGTAAAACACATTTGAGAGCCAGGCAAGACTGTATGTTTTAAGATTAAAGAGTCGGTTGAGCCTGTTTGGCTTTGACTTGCTCCCATAGGCAGCAAATGCCAGATTAACAGGGATCCTGGTATCTAAGACAAGTTTTGGTAAAGCAGTTTTGGCAGCCAGATGGGGCTGTTTGTTTTAAGATTAAATTAATTAACAGGGATCCTTGTATCTGAGAAAAGTTTCGGTAAAGTAATTTTGACTTCCAGGTGAGGCTGTATGTTTTAGGATTAAATAGTCGGATGAGCCTATTTGGCTTTGACTTGCGCCCCTAGGATGCAAATGCTGGATTAACAGGGTTCTTGGTATCTGAGACAAGTTTTGTTAAGGCAATATTGAGTTCCAGGTGAGGCTTAATTTTTTAAGACTTAATAGTCGGGTGAGACTATTTGGCTTTGACTTGCTCCCCTAGGCGGCACATGCCAGATTGGCGGGGCTCCTGGAATCTGAGACAAGGTTTGGTAAAACAGTTTTGAGAGCCAGGCAAGACTGTATGTTTTAAGATTAAAGAGTCGGGTGAGCCTGTTTGGCTTTGACTTGCGCCCCTAGGATGCAAATACTGGAATAACAGGGTTCGTGGTATCTGAGACAAGTTTTGGTAAGGCAATTTTGAGTCCCAGGTGAGGCTGAATGTGTTAAGACTTAGTAGTCGTGTGAGTCTATTTTGCTTTGACTTGCTCCGCCAAGCTGCAAATTCTAGGTTAACAGGGCTCCTGGAATCTAAAAAAAGTTTAAGTAAAACAGTTTTGACAGCTAGGTATGGCTGTATGTTTTAAGATTAAATAGTCGGGTGAGCCTGTTTGGCTTTGACTTGCGCCCCCAGGATGCAAATACTGGATTAACAGGGTTCCTGGTATCTGAGACAAGTTTTGTTCAAGCAGTTTTGGCGGCCAGATGGGGCTGTATATTTTAAGACTTAATAGTCGGGTGAGAATATTTGGCTTTTACTTGCTCCCCTACGCTGCAAATGCTAGATTAACAGGGCTCCTGGTATCCATGGCAAGTTTTGATAAAGCAGATTTGGCAGCCAGATGGGGCTTTATTATTTGTTTTAAGATTAAATTGTAGGATGAGCCTGTTTGGCTTTGAACTTCTCCTCTAGGCTGCACACGCCAAATTGGCAGGGCTCCTGGTAACTGAGACAAGATTTGGTAAAACAGTTTTGACAGCTAGGCAAGACTGTATGTTTTCAGATTAAGTAGTCGGCTGAGTCTGTTTGGCTTTGTCTTGCGCCCCTAGGATGCAAATGCTGGATTAACAGGGATCCTGGTATCTGGACCAAGTTTTGGTTACGCAATTTTGAGTTCCAGGTCAGGCTGAATGTGTTAATACTTAATAGTCGGGTGAGGCTATTTGGCTTTGCCTTGCTCCCCTAGACGGCACATGCCAGATTGGTGGGGCTCCTGGAATCTAAAAAAAGTTTTGGTAAAACAGTTTTGACAACTAGGTAAGGCTGTATGTCTTAAGATTAAATAGTCGAGTGAGCCTGCTTGACTTTGACTTGCGCCCCCAGGATGCAAATACTGGATTAACAGGGTTCCTGGTATCTGAAACAAGTTTTGGTAAGGCAATTTTGAGTTACAGGTGAGGCTGAATGTGTTCCCCCCCCCCCCCCGGGTGAGACTATTTGGCTTTGACTTGCTCCCCTAGGCGGCGCATGCCAGTTTGGCAAGGCTCCTGGAATCTAAGAAAAGTTTGAGTAAAACAGTTTTGGCAGCCAGATGGGGCTGTATGTTTTATGATTAAATTGTCGGGTGAGCCTGTTTGGCTTTGAACTGCGCCCCTAGGATGCAAGTGCTAGATTAACAGAGATCCTTGTATCTGAGACAAGTTTCGGTAAAGCAATTTTGACTTCCAGGTAAGGCTGTATGTTTTAGGATTATATAGTCGGATGAGCCTGTTTGGCTTTGACTTGCTCCCCTAGGATGCAAAAGCTGGAATAAAAGGGTTCCTGGCATCTGAGACAAGTTTCGGTAAAGCAATTTTGGCGGCCAGGTGAGGCTGTATGTTTTAAGTCTTAATAGTCGGGTGAGACTATTTGGCTTTGACTTGCTCCCCTAGGCGGCGCATGCTAGATTGGCAAGGCTCCTGGAATCCAAGAAAAGTTTTAGTAAAACAGTTTTGACAGCCAGATAGGTCTGTTTGTTTTAAGATTAAATTGTAGGGTGAGCCTGTATGACTTTGACTTGCGCCCTCAGAATGCAAATACTGGATTAACAGGTCTCCTGGTATATGAGACAAGTTTTGGTAAAGCAGTTTTGTCGGCCAGATGGGGTTGTATGTTTTAAGATTTAATAGTCGGGTGAGACTATGCAGCAAATGCTCGATTAACAGGGCTCCTGGAATCTAAAAAAAGTTTTAGTAAAACAGTTTTGACAGCTAGGTAAGGCTGTATGTTTTAAGATTAAATAGTCGGGTGAGCCGGTTTGGCTTTGACTTGCGCCCCCAGGATGCAAATACTGGATTAACATGGTTCCTGGTATATGAGACAAGATTTGGTTAAGCATATTTGGCGCCCAGATGGGGCTGTATGTGTTAAGACTTAATAGTCGTGTGAGTCTATTTTGCTTTGACTTGCTCCCCCAAGCTGCAAATTCTAGATTAACAGGGCTCCTGGAATCTAAAAAAAGTTTTGGTAAAACAGTTTTGACAGCTAGGTATGGCTGTATGTTTTAAGATTAAATAATCGGGTGAGCCTGTTTGGCTTTGACTTGCGCCCCCAAGATGCAAATACTGGATTAACAGGGTTCCTGGTATCTGAAACAAGTTTTGGTAAGGTAATTTTGAGTTACAGGTGAGGCTGAATTTGTTAAGACTTAATAGTCAGGTGAGACTATTTTGTTTTGACTTGCTCCCCTAGGCTGCAAATGCTAGATTAACAGGGCTCCTGGTATCTAAGACAAGTTTTGGTAAAGCAGTTTTGGCAGCCAGATGGGGCTGTATGTTTTAAGATTAAATTGTCGGGTGAGCCTGTTTGGCTTTGAACAGCGCCCCTAGGATGCAAATGCTGGATTAACAGGGTTCCTGGTATCTGACACGAGTTTTGGTAAAGCAGTTTAGGCGGCCAGATGGGGTTGTATGTTTTCGATTTAATAGTCGGGTGAGCCTGTTTGGCTTTGTCTTGCGCCCCCAGGATGCAAATGCTGGATTAACAGGGTTCCTGGTATCTGAGACTAGTTTTGGTAAGGCAATTTTGAGTTCCAGATCAGGCTGAATGTTTTAAGACTAAAGAGTCGGGTGAGGCTATTTGGCTTTGACTTGCTCCCCTAGGCGGGACATGCCAGATTGAAGGGGATCCTGGAATCTAAAAAAAGTTTTGATAAAACAGTTTTGACAGCTAGATTAGGCTGAATGTTTTAAGATTAAATAGTCGGGTGAGCCTGTTTGGCTTTGAACTGCGCCCCTAGGATGCAAATGCTGGATTAACAGGGTTCCTGGTATCTGAGACAAGTTTTGGTAAGGGAATTTTGAGTTCCAGGTGAGGCTGAATGTGTTAAGACTTAATAGTCGGGTGAGACTATTTTGCTTTGACTTGCTCCCCTAGGCGGCACATGCCAGATTGGCAAGGCTCCTGTAATCTAAAAAAAGTTTTAGTAAAACAGTTTTGACAGCCAGATAGGCCTGTTTGTTTTAAGATTAAATTGTAGGGTGAGCCTGTATGACTTTGACTTGCGCCCTCAGGATGCAAATACTGGATTAAGAGGGGTCCTGGTATCTGAGACAAGTTTTGGTAAAGCAGTTTTGTCGGCCAGATGGGGTTGTATGTTTTAAGATTTAATAGTCGGGTGAGACTAGGCTGCAAATGCTCGATTAACAGGGCTCCTGGAATCTAAAAAAAGTTTTGACAGCTAGGTAAGGCTGTATATTTTTTTAGATTAAATAGTCGTAAGAGCCTGTTTGGCTTTGACTTGCGCCCCCAGGATGCAAATACTGGATTAACAGGGTTCCTGGTATATGAGACAAGTTTTGGTAAAGCAGTTTTGACGGCCAGATGGGGCTGTATGTTTTAAGTTTTAATAGTCGGGTGAGGCTATTTGGCTTTGACTTGCTCCCCTACGCTGCAATTGCTAGATTAACAGGGCTCCTGGTATCCATAACAAGTTTTGATAAAGCAGATTTGGCAGCCAGATGGGGCTGTTTGTTTTAAGATTAAATTGTAGGATGAGCCTGTTTGGCTTTGAACTTCTCCCCTATGCTGCACACGCCAAATTGGCAGGGCTCCTGGTAACTGAGACAAGGCTTGGTAAAACAGTTTTGACAGCTAGGAAAGACTGTTTGTTTTCAGATTAAGTAGTCAGGTGAGTCTGTTTGGCTTTGTCTTGCGCCCCTAGGATGCAAATGCTGGATTAACAGGGATCCTGGTATCTGAGACAAGTTTTGGTAAGGCAATTTTGAGTTCCAGGTAAGGCTGAATGTGTTAAGACTTAATAGTCGTGTGAGTCTATTTTGCTTTGACTTGCTCCCCCAGCTGCAAATTCTAGGTTAACAGGGCTCCTGGAATCTAAAAAAAGTTTTAGTAAAACAGTTTTGACAGCTAGGTATGGCTGTATGTTTTAAGATTAAACAGTCGGGTGAGCCTGTTTGGCTTTGACTTGCGCCCCCAGGATGCAAATACTGGATTAACAGGGTTCCTGGTATCTGAGACAAGTTTTGTTTAAGCAGTTTTGGCGGCCAGATGGGGCTGTATATTTTAAGACTTAATAGTCGGGTGAGACTATTTGGCTTTTACTTGCTCCCCTACGCTGCAAATGCTGGATTAACAGGGCTCCTGGTATCCATGGCAAGTTTTGATAAAGCAGATTTGGCAGCCAGATGGGGCTGTTTGTTTTAAGATTAAATTGTAGGATGAGCCTGTTTGGCTTTGAACTTCTCCCCTATGCTGCACACGCCAAATTGGCAGGGCTCCTGGTAACTGAGACAAGGCTTGGTAAAACAGTTTTGACAGCTAGGAAAGACTGTATGTTTTCAGATTAAGTAGTCAGGTGAGTCTGTTTGGCTTTGTCTTGCGCCCCTAGGATGCAAATGCTGGATTAACAGGGATCCTGGTATCTGAGACAAGTTTTGGTTACGCAATTTTGAGTTCCAGGTCAGGCTGAATGTGTTAATACTTAATAGTCGGGTGAGGATATTTGGCCTTGCCTTGCTCCCCTAGACGGCACATGCCAGATTGGTGGGGCTCCTGGAATCTAAAAAAAGTTTTGGTAAAACAGTTTTGACAGCTAGGTAAGGCTGTATGTCTTAAGATTAAATAGTCGGGTGAGCCTGTTTGACTTTGACTTGCGCCCCCATGATGCAAAAACTGGATTAACAGGGTTCCTGGTATCTGAAACAAGTTTTGGTAAGGCAATTTTGAGTTACAGGTGAGGCTGAATATGTTAAGACTTAATAGTCGGGTGAGACTATTTGGCTTTGACTTGCTACCCTAGGCTGCAGGTGCTAGATTAACAGAGATCCTTGTATCTGAGACAAGTTTCGGTAAAGCAATTTTGACTTCCAGGTGAGGCTGTATGTTTTAGGATTATATAGTCGGATGAGCCTGTTTGGCTTTGACTTGCTCCTCTAGGCTCCACATGCCAGATTTTCGGGGCTCCAGGCATCTAAGACAAGGTTTGGTAAAACAGTTTTGACAGCTAGGCAAGACTGTATGTTTTAAGATTAAATAGTCGGTTGAGCCTGTTTGGCTTTGACTTGCTCCCCTAGGCTGCAAATGCCAGATTAACAGGGATCCTGGTATCTAAGACAAGTTTTGGTAAAGCAGTTTTGGCAGCCAGATGGGGCTGTTTGTTTTAAGATTAAATTGTAGGGTGAGCCTGTGTGACTATGACTTACGCCCTCAGGATGCGAATACTGGATTAACAGGGCTTCTGGTATCTGAGACAAGTTTCGGTAAAGCAATTTTGACTTCCAGGTGAGCCTGTATGTTTTAGGAATAAATAGTCGGATGAGCCTGTTTGGCTTTGACTTGGTCCTCTAGGCTCCACATGCCAGATTGGCGGGGCTCCTGGCATCTAAGACAAGGTTTGGTAAAACAGTTTTGACAGCTAGGCAAGACTGTATGTTTTAAGATTAAATTGTAGGGTGAGCCCTGTTTGGCTTTAAACTTCTCCCCTTGGCTGCACACGACAGATGGGCAGGGCTCCTGGTATCTGAGACAAGGTTTGGTAAAACAGTTTTGACAGCTAGGACAGGCTACATGTTTGAAGGTTAAATAGTCGGGTGAGCCTGTTTGGCTTTGACTTGCTCCCCTAGGATGCAAAAGCTGGAATAACAGGGTTCCTGTCATCTGAGACAAGTTTCGGTAAAGCAATTTTGACGGCCAGGTGAGGCTGTATGTTTTAAGTCTTAATAGTCGGGTGAGACTATTTGGCTTTGACTTGCTCCCCTAGGCGGCGCATGCCAGATTGGCAAGGCTCCTGGAATCTAAGAAAAGTTTTAGTAAAACAGTTTTGACAGCCAGATAGGGCTGTTTGTTTTAAGATTAAATTGTAGGGTGAGCCTGTATGACTTTGACTTGCGCCCTCAGAATGCAAATACTGGATTAACAGGGCTCCTGGTATATGAGACAAGTTTTGGTAAAGCAGTTTTGTCGGCCAGATGGGGTTGTATGTTTTAAAATTTAATAGTCGGGTGAGACTAGGCTGCAAATGCTCGATTAACAGGGCTCCTGGAATCTAAAAAAAGTTTTAGTAAAACAGTTTTGACAGCTAGGTAAGGCTGTATGTTTTAAGATTAAATAGTCGGGTGAGCCGGTTTGGCTTTGACTTGCGCCCCCAGGATGCAAATACTGGATTAACAGGGTTCCTGGTATATGAGACAAGTTTTGGTTAAGCAGTTTTGGCGGCCAGATGGGGCTGTATGTTTTAAGTTTTAATAGTCGGGTGAGGCTATTTGGCTTTGACTTGCTCCCCTAGGCGGGACATGCCAGATTGGAGGGGATCCTGGAATCTAAAAAAAGTTTTGGTAAAACAGTTTTGACAGCTAGATTAGGCTGAATGTTTTAAGATTAAATAGTCGGGTGAGCCTGTTTGACTTTGACTTGCGCCCCCAGGATGCAAATACTGGATTAACAGGGTTCCAGGTATCTGAGACAAGTTTTGGTAAGGCAATTTTGAGTTACAGGTGAGGCTGAATGTGTTAAGACTTAATAGTCGGGTGAGGCTATTTTGCTTTGACTTGCTCCCATAGGCTGGAAATGCTAGATTAACAGGGATCCTGGTATCTAAGACAAGTTTTGGTAAAGCAGTTTTGGCAGCCAGATGGGGTTGTATGTTTTAAAATTTAATAGTCGGGTGAGACTAGGCTGCAAATGCTCGATTAACAGGGCTCCTGGAATCTAAAAAAAGTTTTAGTAAAACAGTTTTGACAGCTAGGTAAGGCTGTATGTTTTAAGATTAAATAGTCGGGTGAGCCGGTTTGGCTTTGACTTGCGCCCCCAGGATGCAAATACTGGATTAACAGGGTTCCTGGTATATGAGACAAGTTTTGGTTAAGCAGTTTTGGCGGCCAGATGGGGCTGAATGTTTTAAGACTTAATAGTCGGATGAGACTATTTGGCTTTGACTTGCTCCCCTAGGCGGCACATACCAGATTGGCGCGGCACCTGGAATCTGATAGATGTTTTGGTAAAGCAGTTTTGGCAACCAGATGGGACTGTATGTTTGCAGATTGGATAATGAGCTCAGACTTATTGGCTTTGACCTGATCCCTTAGTCTGCAAATGCCAGATTGGCAGGGTTTTAGTAGAGCAGTTTTGGCGGCCAGATGGGGCTGCATTTATTTTAGTATTAAATAGTCGGGTGAGCCTGTTTTCCTTTGAGCTGCTCCCCTAGGCTGCACATGCCAGATTGGCAGGGCTCCTGGTATCTGAGACAAGTTTTGGTAAAGCAGTTTTGGCGGCCAGATGGGGTTGTATGTTTTAGGATTAAATAGTCGGGTGAGACTAGGCTGCAAATGCTAGACTATCAGGGATCCTTGTATCTGAGGCAAGTCTTGGTAAGGAAATTTTGAGTTCCAGTTCAGGCTGAATGTTTTGCGACTTAATAGTCGGGTGAGGCTATTTGGCTTTGACTTGCTCCCCTAGGCTCCACATGCCAGATTGGCGGGGCTCCTGGAATCTAAGACAAGGTTTGGTAAAACAGTTTTGAGAGCTAGGCAAGACTGTATGTTTTCAGATTAAATAGTCGGGTGAGCCTGTTTGGCTTTGTCTTGCGCCCCCAGGATGCAAATGCTGGATTAACAGGGTTCCTGGTATCTGAGACTAGTTTTGGTAAGGCAATTTTGAGTTCCAGGTCAGGCTGAATATTTTAAGACTAAAGAGTCGGGTGAGGCTATTTGGCTTTGACTTGCTCCCCTAGGCGGGACATGCCAGATTGGAGAGGATCCTGGAATCTAAAAAAAGTTTTGGTAATACAGTTTTGACAGTTAGATTAGGCTGAATATTTTAAGATTAAATAGTCGGGTGAGCCTGTTTGACTTGCGCCCCTAGGATGCAAATGCTGGATTAACAGGGTTCCTGGTATCTGAGACAAGTTTTGGTAAGGCAATTTTGAGTTCCAGGTGAGGCTGAATGTGTTAAGACTTAATAGTCGGGTGAGGCTATTTTGCTTTGACTTGCTCCCATAGGCTGGAAATGCTAGATTAACAGGGATCCTGGTATCTAAGACAAGTTTTGGTAAAGCAGTTTTGGCAGCCAGATGGGCTGTTTGTTTTAAGATTAAATTGTAGGGTGAGCCCTGTTTGGCTTTGAACTTCTCCCTTAGGCTGCACACGCCAGATTGGCAGGGCTCCTGGTAACTGAGACAAGGATTGGTAAAACAGTTTTGACAGCTAGGCAAGACTGTATGTTTTCAAATGAAATAGTCCGGTGAGCCTGTTTGGCTTTGTCTTGCGCCCGTAGGATGCAAATGCTGGATTAACAGGGTTCCTGGTATCTGAGACAAGTTTTGGTAAGGCAATTTTGAGTTCCAGGTGAGGCTGAATGTGTTAAGACTTAATAGTCGGGTGAGGCTATTTTGCTTTGACTTGCTCCCCTAGGCGGGACATGCCAGATTGGAGAGGATCCTGGAATCTAAAAAAAGTTTTGGTAATACAGTTTTGACAGTTAGATTAGGCTGAATATTTTAAGATTAAATAGTCGGGTGAGCCTGTTTGACTTGCGCCCCTAGGATGCAAATGCTGGATTAACAGGGTTCCTGGTATCTGAGACTAGTTTTGGTAAGGCAATTTTGAGTTCCAGGTCAGGCTGAATATTTTAAGACTAAAGAGTCGGGTGAGGCTATTTGGCTTTGACTTGCTCCCCTAGGCGGGACATGCCAGATTGGAGAGGATCCTGGAATCTAAAAAAAGTTTTGGTAATACAGTTTTGACAGTTAGATTAGGCTGAATATTTTATGATTAAATTGTCGGGTGAGCCTGTTTGGCTTTGAACTGCGCCCCTAGGATGCAAGTGCTAGATTAACAGAGATCCTTGTATCTGAGACAAGTTTCGGTAAAGCAATTTTGACTTCCAGGTGAGGCTGTATTATTTAGGATTATATAGTCGGATGAGCCTGTTTGGCTTTGACTTGCTCCTCTAGGCTCCACATGCCAGATTGGCGGGGCTCCAGGCATCTAAGACAAGGTTTGGTAAAACAGTCTTGACAGCTAGGCAAGACTGTATGTTTTAAGATTAAATAGTCGGTTGAGCCTGTTTGGCTTTGACTTGCTCCCCTAGGCTGCAAATGCCAGATTAACAGGGATCCTGGTATCTAAGACAAGTTTTGGTAAAGCAGTTTTGGCAGCCAGATGGGCTGTTTGTTTTAAGATTAAATTGTAGGGTGAGCCTGTGTGACTGTGACTTGCGCCCTCAGGATGCAAATACTGGATTTACAGGGCTCCTGGTATCTGAGACAAGTTTTGGTAAAGCAGTTTTGTCGGCCAGATGGGGTTGTATGTTTTAAGATTTAATAGTCGGGTGAGACTAGGCTGCAAATGCTCGATTAATAGGGCTCCTGGAATCTAAAAAAAGTTTTAGTAAAAAAGTTTTGACAGCTATGTGAGGCTGTATATTTTTTTAGATTAAATACTCGGAAGAGCCTGTTTGGCTTTGACTTTTGCCCCCAGGATGCAAATACTGGATTAACAGGGTTCCTGGTATATGAGACAAGTTTTGGTAAAGCAGTTTTGACGGCCAGATGGGGCTGTATGTTTTAAGTTTTAATAGTCGGGTGAGGCTATTTAGCTTTGACTTGCTCCCCTACGCTGCAATTGCTAGATTAACAGGGCTCCTGGTATCTGAGACAAGTTTTGATAAAGCAGCTTTGGCAGCCAGATGGGGCTGTTTGTTTTAAGATTAAATTGTAGGATGAGCCCTGTTTGGCTTTGAACTTCTCCCTTAGGCTGCACACGCCAGATTGGCAGGGCTCCTGGTAACTGAGACAAGGATTGGTAAAACAGTTTTGACAGCTAGGCAAGACTGTATGTTTTCAAATGAAATAGTCCGGTGAGCCTGTTTGGCTTTGTCTTGCGCCCGTAGGATGCAAATGCTGGATTAACAGGGTTCCTGGTATCTGAGACTAGTTTTGATAAGGCTATTTTGAGTTACAGGTGAGGCTGAATGTGTTAAGACTTAATAGTCGGGTGAGACTATTTGGCTTTGACTTGCTACCCTAGGATGCAAATGCTGGATTAACAGGGTTCCTGGTATCTGAGACAAGTTTTGGTAAGGCAATTTTGAGTTCCAGGTGAGACTGAATGTGTTAAGACTTAATAGTCGGGTGAGGCTATTTTGCTTTGACTTGCTCCCATAGGCTGGAAATGCTAGATTAACAGGGCTCCAGGTTTCTAAGACAAGTGTTGGTAAAGCAGTTTTGGCAGCCAGATGGGGCTGTATAATTTAAGATTAAATTGTCGGGTGGGCATTTTAGGCTTTGAACTGCGCCCCTACAATGCAAATGCTGGATTAACAGGGTTCCTGGTATCTGAGACAAGTTTTGGCAAATCAGTTTTGGCGGCCAGATGAGTCTATATGTTTTAAGATTTAATAGTCGGGTGAGCCTGTTTGGCTTTGACTGGCGCCCCTAGGATGCAAAAGCTGGATTAACAGGGTTCCTGGTATCTGAGACAAGTTTTGGTAAGGCAATTTTGAGTTCCAGGTGAGACTGAATGTGTTAAGACTTAATAGTCGTGTGAGCCTGTTTGGCTTTGACTTGCTCCCATAGGCTGGAAATGCTAGATTAACAGGGCTCCAGGTTTCTAAGACAAGTGTTGGTAAAGCAGTTTTGGCAGCCAGATGGGGCTGTATAATTTAAGATTAAATTGTCGGGTGGGCATTTTAGGCTTTGAACTGCGCCCCTACAATGCAAATGCTGGATTAACAGGGTTCCTGGTATCTGAGTCAAGTTTTGGTAAATCGGTTTTGGCGGCCAGATGGGGCTATATGTTTTTAGATTTAATAGTCGGGTGAGCCTGTTTGGCTTTGACTTGCGCCCCTAGGATGCAAATGCTGGATTAACAGGGTTCCTGGTATCTGAGACAAGTTTTGGTAAGGCAATTTTGAGTTCCAGGTGAGACTGAATGTGTTAAGACTTAATAGTCGGGTGAGGCTATTTTGCTTTGACTTGCTCCCATAGGCTGGAAATGCTAGATTAACAGGGCTCCAGGGTTCTAAGACAAGTGTTGGTAAAGCAGTTTTGGCAGCCAGATGGGGCTGTATGTTTTAAGATTAAATTGTCGGGTGGGCATTTTGGGCTTTGAACTGCGCCCCTACAATGCAAATGCTGGATTAACAGGGTTCCTGGTATCTTAGAGAACATTTGGCAAGGCAATTTTGAGTTCCAGGTGAGACTGAATGTGTTAAGACTTAATAGTCGGGTGAGGCTATTTTGCTTTGACTTGGTCCTCTAGGCTCCACATGCCAGATTGGCGGGGCTCCTGGAATCTCAGACAAGGTAAAGCAGTTTTGGCAGCCAGATGGGGCTGTATGTTTTAAGATTAAATTGTCGGATGAGTATTTTGGGCTTTGAACTGTGCCCCTACGATGCAAATGCTGGATTAACAGGGTTCCCGGTATCTGACACAAGTTTTGGTAAAGCAGTTTTGGCGGCCAAGTGGGGTTGTATGTTTTAAGATTTAATAGTCGGGTGAGACTATTTGGCTTTGACTTGCTACCCTAGGCTGCAAATGCTACATTAACAGAGATCCTTGTATCTGAGGCAAGTTTCGGTAACGCAATTTTGACTTCCAGCTGAGGCTGTATGTTTTAGGATTAAATAGTCGGATGAGCCTGTTTGGCTTTGACTTGCGCCCCTAGGCTGCATATGCCAGATTGGCGGGGCTCGTGGAATCTAAGACAAGTTTTGTTTAAACAGTTTTGACATCTAGGTAAGGCTGAATGTATTAAGATTAAATAGTCAAATGAGTGTGTTTGGCCTTGACTTGCGCCCCTAAGATGCAAATGCTGGAATAACAGGGTTCCTGGTATCTGAGACAAGTTTTGGTAAATCAGTTTTGGCGGCCAGATGGGGCTATATGTTTTAATATTTAATAGCGGGTGAGCCTGTTTGGCTTTGAACTGCGCCCCTAGGATGCAAATGCTGGATTAACAGAGTTCCTGGTATCTGACACAAGTTTTGGTAAAGCAGTTTTGGCGGCCAGATGGGGTTGTATGTATTAAGATTTAATAGTCGGGTGAGACTATTTGGCTTTGACTTGCTACCCTAGGCTGGAAATGCTAGATTAACAGAGATCCTTGTATCTGAGACAAGTTTCGGTAAAGCAATTTTGACTTCCAGCTGAGGCTGTATGTTTTAGGATTAAATAGTGGGATGAGCCTGTTTGGCTTTGACTTGCGCCCCTAGGATGCAAATGCTGGATTAACAGGGTTCCTGGTATCTGACACAAGTTTTGGTAAAGCAGTTTTGGCGGTCAGATGGGGTTGTATGTTTTAAGAATTAATAGTCGGGTGAGACTATTTGGCTTTGACTTGCTATCCTAGGCTGCAAATGCTAGATTAACAGAGATCCTTGTATCTGAGAAAAGTTTCGGTGAAGCAATTTTGACTTCCAGGTGAGGCTGTATGTTTTATGATTAAATAAAACAGTTTTGACAGCCAGATGGGGCTGTTTGTTTTAAGATTAACTTGTAGGGTGAGCCTGTATGACTTTGACTTGCGCCCCTAAGATGCAAATACTGTATTAACAGGGTTCCTGGTATCTGAGACAAGTTTTGGTTAATCAGTTTAGACGGCCAGTTCGGGCTATATGTTGTAAGATTTAATAGTCGGGTGAGACTATTTGGCTTTGTCTTGCTCCCCTAGGCTGCAAATGCTAGATTTACGGGGTTCCTGGTATCTGAGACAAGTTTTGATAAATCTGTTTTGGCGGCCAGATGGGGCTATATGTTTTAGGATTAAATAGTCGGATGAGCCTGTTTGGCTTTGACTTGCTCCCCTAGGCTGCACATGCCAGATTGGCGGGGCTCCTGGAATCTAAGACACGTTTTTTAAAACAGTTTTGACAGCTAGGTAAAGCTGTATGTTTTAAGATTGTAACGAACACAACGGCTACGCTGGGCGCGTCTCGCCTAACACTCGTGTTGTGTATTGGGAGCGTACTCCGTCTACGGGTTCCGACCGTGCTCGGGGAAGGGGCGTGGGTTCTTTGCTCCCTAACACACTCGACGCGTCAAATATAATAAAGAAAAAAAAGTAGACAGAGTTAAGGAATGACGGTATACCACGATATATAAGAAGAGACTACGATCTGCAAGCAGAATATATCATATAGAGCCGAGGAGCTAAGATGTTGGCTACCCCCGGTCTTTACCCGCCCTACCTGTAGCTGCATCTGTGATTGTCTTTGCAACTACCCTTTCATAAGCGATATTATTTACCTAAGGTGCCCAAAAAGGAATTAAGATTTCATTTTATCATATAATTGTATTCCTGGAAAATTTAAATTCATGATCGTACTTCATTATACATTACGTGAAAAGAACAAATCTTATTACTTTCTAAAAAACTAAACTCGATCTGGGCAAAAACACACATGAATGAGATTCCACTCCGAAAGTGATAGTAAGTTAAACCACTTCTGATCTGAATGATCCACAAAAAAAATTATCTGTAATTACGAAGGCTGATTCGGAGTACACCCGCTGACTATAACCACGATTCAAACAATACGTACAGTTTGATAAGCTGGCGTATTACCTTATGTTTTTTTTTCACACAGTACTTGCTACTTTAGTATAATCCAACGATGTCAGCAGGCCTTTTGACGACGATGATGGGCTGTGGAATCTTAATTGTACTGTGTAACGTAGGAATATAGTAGTCAGCGACATATACACGCTAAATCAGGATCAAAAGACAATGTCAGTGATATAAAACGAAAAAAATTGCAATTTAAATTTCATGTGTACTTATGCCCTTCGCTTATACCTACGGCCAGAATGCCGTTTAACAATTATATCAGATGTTGTTAATCCGAGTGTGGGTGCGCACTGGTTAGCTATCCACCAGATCTGCGCTCAAGAATGTCCGGGCATCGATGGGTCGAACACGTGGTCAAGTTGGCCGCCTGTGCGTGCAGCAAGAACTATTGGTTAGCGAGGTTCAAAGCTTATTTTCAGAAAATGAGACAATGCTGAAATCTTGGTTCGGCCTTAGGAAATTAGATCCCTGCTACCAGTGTAGATTGTCGCTATTTGGTGCTTTGGGCTTTGGCTTTGGCTTCGACAAGGAATACGCGCTATGCGTAATTTTTATTTTTGGCTCGCAATAGCGCGGCGCCGCAATTTAGCCTGCACTTTCCTACGACTTCCACACACAGGAATGGCAGATTTGTCAAAACGTCAGAATTCTGAAATTTTTCTTCCAGCTGAGGGTGTATGTTTTAGGATTAAATGGTCGGATGAGACTGTTTGGCTTTGACTTGCACCCCTAGGATGCAAATGCTGGATTAACAGGGTTCCTGGTATCTTAGACAAGTTTTGGGAAGGCAATTTTGACTACCAGGTGAGGCTGTATGTTTTAGGATTATATAGTCGGATGAGCCTGTTTGGCTTTGACTTGCTCCCCTTGGCTGCACATGCCAGATTGGCGGGGCTCGTGGAATCTAAGACAAGTTTTGTTTAAACAGTTTTGACAGCTAGGTAAGGCTGCATGTATTAAGATTAAATAGTCAAGTGAGTGTGTTTGGCTTTGACTTGCGCCCCTAAGATGCAAATGCTGGAATAACAGGGTTCCTGGTATCTGAGACAAGTTTTGGTAAAGCAGTTTGGCGGCCAGATGGGGATGGATGTTTTAAGATTTAATAGTCGGGTGAAACTATTTGGCTTTGACTTGCTACCCTAGGCTGCAAATGCTAGATTAACAGAGATCCTTGTATCTGAGACAAGTTTCGTTAAAGTAATTTTGACTTCCAGCTGAGGCTGTATGTTTTAGGATTAAATAGTCGGATGAGCCTGTTTGGCTTTGACTTGGTCCTCTAGGCTCCACATGCCAGATTGGCGGGGCTCCTGGAATCTAAGACAAGGCTTGGTAAAACAGTTTTGACAGCTAGGCAAGACTGTATGTTTTAAGATTAAATGGTCGGATGAGACTGTTTGGCTTTGACTTGCACCCCTAGGATGCAAATGCTGGATTAACAGGGTTCCTGGTATCTTAGACAAGTTTTGGGAAGGCAATTTTGACTACCAGGTGAGGCTGTATGTTTTAGGATTAAATAGTCGGATGAGCCTGTTTGGCTTTGACTTGGTCCTCTAGGCTCCACATGCCAGATTGGCGGGGCTCCTGGAATCTAAGACAAGGTTTGGTAAGACAGTTTTGACAGCTAGGCAAGACTGTATGCTTTAAGATTAAATAGTCGGTTGAGCCTGTTTGGCTTTGACTTGCGCCCCTAGGATGCAAATGCTGGATTAATAGGGTTCCTGGTATCTGAGACAAGTTTTGGTAAAGCAGTTTTGGCGGCCAGATGGGGATGGATGTTTTAAGATTTAATAGTCGGGTGAAACTATTTGGCTGTGACTTTCTACCCTAGGCTGCAAATGCTAGATTAACAGAGATCCTTGTATCTGAGACAAGTTTCGTTAAAGCAATTTTGACTTCCAGCTGAGGCTGTATGTTTTAGGATTAAATAGTCGGATGAGCCTGTTTGGCTTTGACTTGGTCCTCTAGGCTCCACATGCCAGATTGGCGGGGCTCCTGGAATCTAAGACAAGGTTTGATAAAACAGTTTTGACAGCTAGGCAAGACTGTATGTTTTAAGATTAAATGGTCGGATGAGACTGTTTGGCTTTGACTTGCACCCCTAGGATGCAAATGCTGGATTAACAGGGTTCCTGGTATCTTAGACAAGTTTTGGGAAGGCAATTTTGACTACCAGGTGAGGCTGTATGTTTTAGGATTAAATAGTCGGATGAGCCTGTTTGGCTTTGACTTGGTCCTCTAGGCTCCACATGCCAGATTGGCGGGGCTCCTGGAATCTAAGACAAGGTTTGGTAAAACAGTTTTGACAGCTAGGCAAGACTGTATGTTTTAAGATTAAATAGTCGGTTGAGCCTGTTTGGCTTTGACTTGCGCCCCTAGGATGCAAATGCTGGATTAATAGGGCTCCTGGTATCTGAGACAAGTTTTGGTAAAGCAGTTTTTGCGGCCAGATGGGGCTGTATCTTTTAAGATTTAATAGTCGGGTGAGGCTATTTGGCTTTGACTTGCTCCCCTAGGCTGCAAATGCTAGATTAACAGGACAACCAGATGGGACTGTGTGCTTAAAGATGGGATAATGAGGCCAGACTAATTGGCTTTGACTTGATCCCCTAGGCTGCAAATGCCAGATTGGCAGGGTTTTGGTAAAGCGGTTTTGGCGGCCAGATGGGACTGTATGTTTTAGTATTGAATATTCGGGTGAGCCTGTTTTGCTTTGACTTGCTCCCCTAGGCTGCACATGCCAGATTGGCAGGGCTCCTGGTATCTGAGACAAGTTTTGGTAAAGCAGTTTTGGCGGCCAGATGGGGTTGTATGTTTTAACATTTAATAGTCGGGTGAGACTAGGCTGCAAATGCTAGATTATCAGGGATCCTTGTATCTGAGACAAGTGTCGGTAAAGCAATTTTGACTTCCAGGTGAGGCTGTATGTTTTAGGATTAAATAGTCGTATGAGCCTGTTTGGCTGTGACTTGGTCCCCTAGGCTCCACATGCCAGATTGGCGGGGCTCCTGGAATCTAAGACAAGGTTTGGTAAAACAGTTTTGACTGCTAGGCAAGACTGTATGTCTGAAGATTAAAGAGTCGGGAGAGCCTGTTTTGCTTTGACTTGCGGCCCCAGGATGCAAATGCTGGATTAACAGGGTTCCTGGCATCTGAGACAAGTTTTGGTAAGGCAATTTTGGCGGCCAGATGGGGCTGTATCTTTTAAGATTTAATAGTCGGGTGAGGCTATTTGGCTTTGACTTGCTCCCCTAGGCTGCAAATGCTAGATTAACAGGGCAACCAGATGGGACTGTGTGCTTTCAGATTGGATAATGAGGTCAGACTAATTGGCTTTGACTAGATCCCCTAGGCTGCAAATGCCAGATTGGCAGGGTTTGGTAGAGCAGTTTTGGCGGCCAGATGGGACTGTATGTTTTAGTATTAAATAGTCGGGTGAGCCTGTTTTGCTTTGAGCTGCTCCCCTAGGCTGCACATGCCAGATTGGCAGGGCTCCTGGTATCTGAGACAAGTTTTGTTAAAGCAGTTTTGGCGGCCAGATGGGGTTGTATGTTTTAACATTTAATAGTCGGGTGAGACTAGGGTGCAAATGCTAGATTATCAGGGATCCTTGTATCTGGGACAAGTGTCGGTAAAGCAATTTTGACTTCCAGGTGAGGCTGTATGTTTTAGGATTAAATAGTCGTATGAGCCTGTTTGGCTGTGACTTGCGCCCCTAGGATGCAAATGCTAGGTTAACACGGATCCTGGTATCTAAAACAAGTTTTGGTAAGGCAATTTTCAGATCCAGGTGAGGCTGAATGTTTTAAGACTTTTTGGCTTTGACTTGCTCCCCTAGGCGGCACATGCCAGATTGGCGGGGCTGCTGGAGTCTAAAAAAAGTTTTAGTAAAACAGTATTGACAGCCAGATGGGGCTGTTTGTTTTAAGATTTAATTGTAGGGTGAGCCTATATGACTTTGACTTGCGCCACCAGGATGCAAATACTGCATTAACAGGGCTCCTGGAATCTGAGACAAGTTTTGGTGAAGCAGTTTTGTCAGCCAGATGGGGTTGTATGTTTTAAGATTTAATAGTCGGGTGAGACTAGGCTGCAAATGCTAGATTATCAGGAATCCTTGTATCTGACTCAAGTTTCGGTAAAGCAATTTTGACTTCCAGGTGAGGCTGTATGTTTTAGGATTAAATAGTCGGATGAGCTTGTTTGGCTTTGACTTGGTCCCCTAGGCTCCACATGCCAGATTGGCGGGGCTCCTGAAATCTAAGACAAGGTTTCGTAAAACAGTTTTGACTGCTAGGCAAGACTGTATGTCTGAAGATTAAAGAGTCGGGAGAGCCTGTTTTGCTTTGACTTGCGCCCCTAGGATGCAAATGCTGGTTTAACAGGGTTCCTGGTATCTGAGACAAGTTTTGGTAAGGCAATTTTGGCGGCCAGATGGGGCTGTATCTTTTAAGTTTTAATAGTCGGGTGAGGCTATTTGGCTTTGACTTGCTCCCCTAGGCTGCAAATGCTAGATTAACAGGGCAACCAGATGGGACTGTGTGCTTTCAGATTGGATAATGAGCTCAGACTAATTGGCTTTGACTTGATCCCCTAGGCTGCAAATGCCAGATTGGCAGGGTTTGGTAGAGCAGTTTTGGCGGCCAGATGGGACTGTATGTTTTAGTATTAATTAGTCGGGTGAGCCTGTTTTGCTTTGACCTGCTCCCCTAGGCTGCACCTGCCAGATTGGCAGGGCTCCTGGTATCTGAGACAAGTTTTGTTAAAGCAGTTTTGGCGGCCAGATGGGGTTGTATGTTTTAAGATTAAATTGATTAACAGGGATCCTTGTATCTGAGACAAGTTTCGGTAAAGCAATTTTTACTTCCAGGTGAGGCTGTATGTTTTAGGATTAAATAGTCGGATGAGCCTGTTTGGCTTTGACTTGCGCCCCTAGGATGCAAATGCTGGTTAACAGTGTTCCTGGTATCAGAGACAAGTTTTGGTAAGGCAATTTTGAGTTCCAGGTGAGGCTGAATGTATTAAGACTTAATAGTCGGGTGAGACTATTTGGCTTTGACTTGCTCCCCTAGGCGGCTCATGCCAGATTGGCGGGGCTCCTGGAATCTAAAAAAAGTTTTAGTAAAACAGTTTTGACAGCCAGATGGGGCTGTTTGTTTTAAGATTAAATTGTAGGGTGAGCCTGTTTGGCTTTGACTTGCTCCCCTAGGCTGCAAATTCTAGATTAACAGGGCTCCTGGTATCTAAGACAAGTTTTGGTAAAGCAGTTTTGGCAGCCAGATGAGGCCGTTTGTTTTAAGATTAAATTGTAGGGTGAGCCCTGTTTGGCTTTGAACTTCTCCCCTTGGCTGCACACGCCAGATTGGCAGGGCTCCTGGTATCTGAGACAAGGTTTGGTAAAACAGTTTTGACAGCTAGGTCAGGCTACATGTTTGAAGGTGAAATAGTCGGGTGAGCCGGTTTGGCTCTGACTTGCTCCCCTAGGATGCAAGTGCTGGAGTAACAGGGTTCTTGGCATCTGAGACAAGTTTCGGTAAAGCAGTTTTGGCGGCCAGATGGGGTTGTATGTTTTAACATTTAATAGTCGGGTGAGACTAGGGTGCAAATGCTAGATTATCAGGGATCCTTGTATCTAAGCCAAGTGTCGGTAAAGCAATTTTGACTTCCAGGTGAGGCTGTATGTTTTAAGACTTAATAGTCGGGTGAGAATATTTGGCTTTGACTTGCTCCCCTAGGCGGCACATGCCAGATTGGCAAGGCTCCTGGAATCTAAAAAAAGTTTTAGTAAACGGTTTTGACAGCCAGATGGGGCTGTTTGCTTTAAGATTAAATTGTAGGGTGAGACTAGGCTGCAAATGCTAGATTATCAGGGATCCTTGTATCTGAGACAAGTGTCGGTAAAGCAATTTTGACTTCCAGGTGAGGCTGTATGTTTTAGGATCAAATAGTCGTATGAGCCTGTTTGGCTGTGACTTGGTCCCCTAGGCTCCACATGCCAGATTGGCGGGGCTCCTGGAATCTAAGACAAGGTTTGGTAAAACAGTTTTGACTGCTAGGCAAGACTGTATGTCTGAAGATTGAAGAGTCGGGAGAGCCTGTTTTGCTTTGACTTGCGCCCCTAAGATGCAAATGCTGGATTAACAGGGTTCCTGGTATCTGAGACAAGTTTTGGTAAGTCAATTTTGGCGGCCAGATGGGGCTGTATCTTTTAAGATTTAATAGTCGGTTGAGGCTATCTGGCTTTGACTTGCTCCCCTAGGCTGCAAATGCTAGATTAACAGGGCAACCAGATGGGACTGTGTGCTTTCAGATTGGAAAATGAGGTCAGACTAATTGGCTTTGACTTCATCCCCTAGGCTGCAAATGCCAGATTGGCAGGGTTTGGTAGAGCAGTTTTGGCGGCCAGATGGGACTGTATGTTTTAGTATTAAATAGTCGGGTGAGCCTGTTTTGCTTTGAGCTGCTCCCCTAGGCTGCACATGCCAGATTGGCAGGGCTCCTGGTATCTGAGACAAGTTTTGTTAAAGCAGTTTTGGCGGCCAGATGGGACTGTATGTTTTAGTATTGAAAAGTCGGGTGAGCCTGTTTTGCTTTGACTTGCTCCCCTAGGCTGCACATGCCAGATTGGCGGGGCTCCTGGTATCTGAGACAAGTTTTGGTAAAGCAGTTTTGGCGGCCAGATGGGGTTGTATGTTTTAACATTTAATAGTCGGGTGAGACTAGGGTGCAAATGCTAGATTATCAGGGATCCTTGTATCTAAGACAAGTGTCGGTAAAGCAATTTTGACTTCCAGGTGAGGCTGTATGTTTTAGGATTAAATAGTCGTATGAGCCTGTTTGGCTGTGACTTGCGCCCCTAGGATGCAAATGCTAGGTTAACACGGATCCTGGTATCTGAGACAAGTTTTGGTAAGGCAATTTTGGCGGCCAGATGGAGCTGTATCTTTTAAGATTTAATA
Source organism: Drosophila kanekoi (assembly GCA_037075305.1). Lineage (NCBI taxonomy): Eukaryota > Metazoa > Arthropoda > Insecta > Diptera > Drosophilidae > Drosophila > Drosophila kanekoi. The sequence goes on along the minus strand of JBAMCE010000444.1, from coordinate 27,876 downwards.
GTCGGGTGAGGCTATTTGGCTTTGACTTGCTCCCCTAGGCTGCAAATGCTAGATTAACATGGCAACCAGATGGGACTGTGTGCTTTCAGATTGGATAATGAGGTCAGACTAATTGGCTTTGACTTGATCCCCTAGGCTGCAAATGCCAGATTGGCAGGGTTTGGTAGAGCAGTTTTGGCGGCCAGATGGGACTGTATGTTTTAGTATTAAATAGTCGGGTGAGCCTGTTTTGCTTTGAGCTGCTCCCCTAGGCTGCACATGCCAGATTGGCAGGGCTCCTGGTATCTGAGACAAGTTTTGTTAAAGCAGTTTTGGCGGCCAGATGGGGTTGTATGTTTTAAGATTAAATTGATTAACAGGGATCCTTGTATCTGAGACAAGTTTCGGTAAAGCAATTTTTACTTCCAGGTGAGGCTGTATGTTTTAGGTTTAAATAGTCGGATGAGCCTGTTTGGCTCTGACTTGCGCCCCTAGGATGCAAATGCTGGTTAACAGTGTTCCTGGTATCTGAGACAAGTTTTGGTAAGGCAATTTTGAGTTCCAGGTGAGGCTGAATGTATTAAGACTTAATAGTCGGGTGAGACTATTTGGCTTTGACTTGCTCCCCTAGGCGGCACATGCCAGATTGGCGGGGCTCCTGGAATCTAAAAAAAGTTTTAGTAAAACAGTTTTGACAGCCAGATGGGGCTGTTTGTTTTAAGATTAAATTGTAGGGTGAGCCTGTATGATTTTGACTTGCGCCCCCAGGATGCAAATACTGGATTAACAGGGTTCCTGGTATCTGAGACAAGTTTTGGTAAAGCAGTTTTGGCGGCCAGGTGGGGCTGTATGTTTTAAGATTTAATAGTCGGGTGAAACTATTTGGCTTTGACTTGCTCCCCTAGGCTGCAAATTCTAGATTAACAGGGCTCCTGGTATCTAAGACAAGTTTTGGTAAAGCAGTTTTGGCAGCCAGATGAGGCCGTTTGTTTTAAGATTAAATTGTAGGGTGAGCCCTGTTTGGCTTTGAACTTCTCCCCTAGGCTGCACACGCCAGATTGGCAGGGCTCCTGGTATCTGAGACAAGGTTTGGTAAAACAGTTTTGACAGCTAGGTCAGGCTACATGTTTGAAGGTGAAATAGTCGGGTGAGCCGGTTTGGCTCTGACTTGCTCCCCTAGGATGCAAGTGCTGGAGTAACAGGGTTCTTGGCATCTGAGACAAGTTTCGGTAAAGGAATTTTGACTTCCAGATGAGGCTGTATGTTTTAAGACTTAATAGTCGGGTGAGAATATTTGGCTTTGACTTGCTCCCCTAGGCCGCACATGCCAGATTGAGGCTATTTGGCTTTGACTTGCTCCCCTAGGCTGCAAATGCTAGATTAACAGGGCAACCAGATGGGACTGTGTGCTTTCAGATTGGATAATGAGGTCAGACTAATTGGCTTTGACTTGATCCCCTAGGCTGCACACGCCAGATTGGCAGGTCTCCTGGTATCTGAGACAAGGTTTGGTAAAACAGTTTTGACAGCTAGGTCAGGCTACATGTTTGAAGGTGAAATAGTCGGGTGAGCCGGTTTGGCTCTGACTTGCTCCCCTAGGATGCAAGTGCTGGAGTAACAGGGTTCTTGGCATCTGAGACAAGTTTCGGTAAAGGAATTTTGACTTCCAGATGATGCTGTATGTTTTAAGACTTAATAGTCGGGTGAGATCCTTGTATCTGAGACAAGTGTCGGTAAAGCAATTTTGACTTCCAGGTGAGGCTGTATGTTTTAGGATTAAATAGTCGTATGAGCCTGTTTGGCTGTGACTTGGTCCTTTAGGCTCCACATGCCAGATTGGCGGGGCTCCTGGAATCTAAGACAAGGTTTGGTAAAACAGTTTTGACTGCTAGGCAAGACTGTATGTCTGAAGATTAAAGAGTCGGGAGAGCCTGTTTTGCTTTGACTTGCGCCCCTAGGATGCAAATGCTGGATTAACAGGGTTCCTGGTATCTGAGACAAGGTTTGGTAAGGCAATTTTGGCGGCCAGATGGGGCTGAATCTTTTAAGATTTAATAGTCGGGTGAGGCTATTTGGCTTTGACTTGCTCCCCTAGGCTGCAAATGCTAGATTAACAGGGCAACCAGATGGGACTGTGTGCTTTCAGATTGGATAATGAGGTCAGACTAATTGGCTTTGACTTGATCCCCTAGGCTGCAAATGCCAGATTGGCAGGGTTTGGTAGAGCAGTTTTGGCGGCCAGATGGGACTGTATGTTTTAGTATTAAATAGTCGGGTGAGCCTGTTTTGCTTTGACCTGCTCCCCTAGGCTGCACCTGCCAGATTGGCAGGGCTCCTTGTATCTGAGACAAGTTTCGGTAAAGCAATTTTTTACTTCCAGGTGAGGCTGTATGTTTTAGGATTAAATAGTCGGATGAGCCTGTTTGGCTTTGACTTGCGCCCCTAGGATGCAAATGCTGGTTAACAGTGTTCCTGGTATCTGAGACAAGTTTTGGTAAGGCAATTTTGAGTTCCAGGTGAGGCTGAATGTATTAAGACTTAATAGTCGGGTGAGACTATTTGGCTTTGAATTGCTCCCCTAGGCGGCACATGCCAGATTGGCGGGGCTCCTGGAATCTAAAAAAAGTTTTAGTAAAACAGTTTTGACAGCCAGATGGGGCTGTTTGTTTTAAGATTAAATTGTAGGGTGAGCCTGTATGATTTTGACTTGCGCCCCCAGGATGCAAATGCTGGATTAACAGGGTTCCTGGTATCTGAGACAAGTTTTGGTAAAGCAGTTTTGGCGACCAGGTGGGGCTGTATGTTTTAAGATTTAATGGTCGGGTGAAACTATTTGGCTTTGACTTGCTCCCCTAGGCTGCAAATTCTAGATTAACAGGGCTCCTGGTATCAAAGACAAGTTTTGGTAAAGCAGTTTTTGCAGCCATATGGGGCTGTGTGTTTTATGATTAAATTGATTAACAGGCATCCTTGTATCTGAGACAAGTTTCGGTAAAGCAATTTTGACTTCCAGGGGAGGCTGTATGTTTTAGGATTAAATAGTCGGATGAGCCTGTTTGGCTTTGACTTGCGCCCCAAGGATGCAAATGATGGATTAACAGGGTTCCTGGTATCTGAGACAAGTTTTGGTAAAGCAGTTTTGGCGGCCAGGTGGCGCTGTATGTTTTAAGATTTAATAGTCGGGTGAAACTATTTGGCTTTGACTTGCTCCCCTAGGCTGCAAATTCTAGATTAACAGGGCTCCAGGTATATAAGACAAGTTTTGGTAAAGCAGTTTTGGCAGCCAGATGAGGCCGTTTGTTTTAAGATTAAATAGTAGGATGAGTCCTGTTAGGCTTTGAACTTCTCCCCTAGGCTGCACACGCCAGATTGGCAGGGCTCCTGGTATCTGAGACAAGGTTTGGTAAAACAGTTTTGACAGCTAGGTCAGGCTACATGTTTAAGGGTTAAATAGTCGGGTGAGCCGGTTTGGCTTTGACCTGCTCCCCTAGGATGCAAGTACTGGAGTAACAGGGTTCTTGGCATCTGAGACAAGTTTCGGTAAAGGAGTTTTGACTTCCAGGTGAGGCTGTATGTTTTAAGACTTAATAGTCGGGTGAGAATATTTGGCTTTGACTTGCTCCCCTAGGCGGCACATGCCAGATTGGCAAGGCTCCTGGAATCTAAAAAAAGTTTTAATAAACGGTTTTGACAGCCAGATGGGGCTGTTTGTTTTAAGATTAAAATGTAGGGTGAGCCTGTATGACTTTGACTTGCGCCCCCAGGATGCAAACACTGGATTAACAGGGTTCCCGGTATCTGAGACAAGTTTTGGTAAATCAGTTTTAACGGCCAGATGGGGCTATATGTTTTAAGATTTAATAGTCGGGTGAGACTATTTGGCTTGCAAACAAATGCTAGATTAACAGGTGTCCTGGTATCTGAGACAAGTTTTGGTAAATCAATTTGGCGGCCAGATGGGTCTATATGTTTTAAGATTTAATAGTCGGGTGAGTCTGTTTGGCTTTGACGTGCGCCCCTAGGATGTAAAAGCTGGATTAACAGGTTTCCTGGTATCTGAGACAAGTTTTGGTAAGGCAATTTTGAGTTCCAGCTGAGGCTGAATGTGTTAAGACTTAATAGTCGGGTGAGTATATTTTGCTTTAACTCGCTCCCCTAGGCTGCAAATGCTAGATTAACAGGGCTCCTGGTATCAAAGACAAGTTTTGGTAAAGCAGTTTTTGCAGCCATATGGGACTGTGTGTTTTAAGATTAAATTGATTAACAGGGATCCTTGTATCTGAGACAAGTTTCGGTAAAGCAATTTTGACTTCCAGGGGAGGCTGTATGCTTTAGGATTAAAAAGTCGGATGAGCCTGTTTGGCTTTGACTTGCGCCCCTAGGATGCAAATGCTGGATTAACAGGGTTCCTGGTATCTGAGACAAGTTTTGGTAAGGCAATTTTGAGTTCCAGGTGAGGCTGAATGTTTTAAAAATTAATAGTCGTGTGAGCCTGTTTGGCTTTGACTTGCTCCCCTAGGCTGCACATGCCAGATTGGCGGGGCTCGTGGAATCTAAGACAAGTTTTGGTAAAGCAGTTTTGGCAGCCAGATGGGGCTGTATGTTTTAAGATTAAATTGTCGGGTGGGCATTTTGGGCTTTGAACTGCGCCCCTACGATGCAAATGCTGGATTAACAGGGTTCCTGGTATCTTAGAAAAGTTTTGGGAAGGCAATTTTGAGTTCCAGGTGAGACTGAATGTGTTAAGACTTAATAGTCGGGTGAGGCTATTTTGCTTTGACTTGCTCCCCTTGGCTGCAAATGCTAGATTAAGAGGGCTCCTGGTTGCTAAGACAAGTTTTGGTAAAGCAATTTTGACTTCCAGCTGAGGCTGTATGTTTTAGGATTAAATAGTCGGATGAGCCTGATTGGCTTTGACTTGGTCCTCTAGGCTCCACATGCCAGATTTGCGGGGCTCCTGGAATCTCAGACAAGGTAAAGCAGTTTTGGCAGCCAGATGGGGCTGTATGTTTAAAGATTAAATTGTCGGATGAGCATTTTGGGCTTTGAACTGTGCCCCTACGATGCAAATGCTGGATTAACAGGGTTCCTGTTTTGTGAGACAAGTTTTGGTAAATCAGTTTTGGCAGCCAGATGGGGCTATATGTTTTAGCATTAAATAGTCGGATGAGCCTGTTTGGCTTTGACTTGCTCCCCTAGGCTGCACATGCCAGATTGGCGGGGCTCCTGGAATCTAAGACACGTTTTGGTAAAACAGTTTTGACAGCTAGGTTAAGCTGTATGTTTTAAGATTGTAACGAACACGACGGCTACGCTGGGCGCGTCTCGCCTAACACTCGTGTTGTGTATTGGGAGCGTACTCCGTCTACGGGTTCCGACCGTGCTCAGGGAAGGGGCGTGGGTTCTTTTGCTCCTTAACACACTCGACGCGTCAAATATAATAAAGAAAAAAAAGTAGACAGAGTTAAGGTATGACGGTATACCACGATATATAAGAAGAGACTACGATCTGCATGTAGAATATATCATATAGAGCCGAGGAGCTAAGATGTTGGCTACCCCCGGTCTTTACCCGCCCTACCTGTAGCTGCATCTGTGATTGTCTTTGCAACTACCCTTTCATAAGCGATATTATTTACCTAAGGTGCCCAAAAAGGAATTAAGATTTAATTTTATCATATAATTGTATTCCTGGAAAATTTAAATTCATGATCGTACTTCATTATACATTACGTGAAAAGAACAAATCTTATTACTTTCTATAAAACTAAACTCGATCTGGGCAAAAACACACATGAATGAGATTACACTCCGAAAGTGATAGTAAGTTAAACCACTTCTGATCTGAATGATCCACAAAAAAATTATCTGTAATTACGAAGGCTGATTCGGAGTACACCCGCTGTCGATAACCACGATTCAAACAATACGTACAATTTGATAAGCTGGCTTATTACCTTATGTTTTTTTTTTGTTCACACAGTACTCACTACTTTAGTATAATCCAACGATGTCAGCAGGCCTGTTGACGACGATGATGGGCTGTGGAATCTTAATTGTACTGTGTAACGTAGGAATATAGAAGTCAGCGACATATACACGCTAAATCAGGATCAAAAGACAATGTCAGTGATATAAAACGGAAAAAATTGCAATTTAAATTTCATGTGTACTTATGCCCTTCGCTTATACCTACGGCCAGAATGCCGTTTAACAATTATATCAGATGTTGTAAATCCGAGTGTGGGTGCGCACTGGTTAGCTATCCACCAGATCTGCGCTCAAGATGGGTCGAACACGAGGTCAAGTTGGCCGCCTGTGCGTGCAGCAACAACTATTGGTTAGCGAGGTTCAAAGCTTATTTTCAGAAAATGAGACAATGCTGAAATCTTGGTTCGGCCTTAGGAAATTAGATCCCTGCTACCAGTGTAGATTGTCGCTATTTGGTGCTTTGGGCTTTGGCTTTGGTTTCGACAAGGAATACGCGCTATGCGTTATTTGTATTTTTGGCTTGCAATAACGCGGCGCCGCAATTTAGCCTGCACTTTCCTACGACTTCCACACACAGGAATGGCAGATTTGTCAAAACGTCCGAATTCTGAAATTTTTCTTCCAGCTGAGGCTGTATGTTTTAGGATTAAATGGTCGGATGAGACTGTTTGGCTGTGACTTGCTACCCTAGGCTGCAAATGCTAGATTAACAGAGATCCTTGTATCTGAGACAAGTTTCGGTAAAGCAATTTTGACTTCCAGCTGAGGCTGTATGTTTTAGGATTAAATAGTCGGATGAGCCTGTTTGGCTTTGTCTTGCGCCCCTAGGATGTAAAAGCTGGATTAACAGGTTTCCTGGTATCTGAGACAAGTTTTGGTAAGGCAATTTTGAGTTCCAGCTGAGGCTGAATGTGTTAAGACTTAATAGTCGTGTGAGACTATTTGGCTTTAACTCGCTCCCCTAGGCTGCAAATGCTGGAATAACAGGGCTCCTGGTATCAAAGACAAGTTTTGGTAAAGCAGTTTTTGCAGCCATATGGGACTGTGTGTTTTAAGATTAAATTGATTAACAGGGATCCTTGTATCTGAGACAAGTTTCGGTAAAGCAATTTTGACTTCCAGGGGAGGCTGTATGCTTTAGGATTAAAAAGTCGGATGAGCCTGTTTGGCTTTGACTTGCGCCCCTAGGATGCAAATGCTGGTTAACAGGGTTCCTGGTATCTGAGACAAGTTTTGGTAAGGCAATTTTGAGTTCCAGGTGAGGCTGAATGTATTAAGACTTAATAGTCGGGTGAGACTATTTGGCTTTGACTTGCTCCCCTAGGCGGCACATGCCAGATTGGCGGGGCTCCTGGAATCTAAAAAAAGTTTTAGTAAAACAGTTTTGACAGCCAGATGGGGCTGTTTGTTTTAAGATTAAATTGTAGGGTGAGCCTGTATGATTTTGACTTGCGCCCCCAGGATGCAAATACTGGATTAACAGGGTTCCTGGTATCTGACACAAGTTTTGGTAAAGCAGTTTTGGCGGCCAGATGGGGCTGTATGTTTTAAGATTTAATAGTCGGGTGAAACTATTTGGCTGTGACTTGCTAGCCTAGGCTGCAAATGCTAGATTAACAGAGATCCTTGTATCTGAGACAAGTTTCGGTAAAGCAATTTTGACTTCCAGCTGAGGCTGTATGATTTTGGATTAAATAGTCGGATGAGCCTGTTTGGCTTTGACTTGGTCCTCTAGGCTCCACATGCCAGATTGGCGGGGCTCGTGGAATCTAAGACAAGTTTTGTTTAAACAGTTTTGACAGCTAGGTAAGGCTGTATAATTTAAGATTAAATAGTCGGTTGAGCCTGTTTGGCTTTGACTTGCGCCCCTAGGATGCAAATGCTGGATTAATAGGGTTCCTGGTATCTGAGACAAGTTTTGGTAAAGCAGTTTTGGCGGCCAGATGGGGCTGTATGTTTTAAGATTTAATAGTCGGGTGAAACTATTTGGCTGTGACTTGCTCCCCTAGGCTGCAAATTCTAGATTAAAAGGGCTCCTGGTATATAAGATAAGTTTTGGTAAATCAGTTTTGGCGGCCAGATGGGGCAATATGTTTTAGGATTAAATAGTCGGATGAGCCTGTTTTGGCTTTGACTTGCTATCCTAGGCTGCAAATGCTAGATTAACAGAGATCTTTGTATCTGAGAAAAGTTTCGGTGAAGCAATTTTGACTTCCAGGTGAGGCTGTATGTTTTGGGATTAAATAGTCGGATGAGCCTGTTTTGGCGTTGACTTGCTCCTCTAGGCTCCACTTGGCAGATTGGCGGGGCTCCTGGAATCTAAAAAAAGTTTTAGTAAAAAAGTTTTGACAGCCAGATGGGGCTGTTTGTTTTAAGATTAACTTGTAGGGTGAGCCTGTATGACTTTGACTTGCGCCCCAGGATGCAAATACTGTATTCCTGGTATCTGAGACAAGTTTTGGTTAATCAGTTTTGACGGCCAGTTCGGGCTATATGTTTTAAGATTTAATAGTCGGGTGAGACTATTTGGCTTTATCTTGCTCCCCTAGGCTGCAAATGCCAGATTGGCGGGGCTCCTGGAATCTAAGACACGTTTTGGTAAAACAGTTTTGACAGCTAGGTAAAGCTGTATGTTTTAAGATTGTAACGAACACGACGGCTACGCTGGGCGCGTCTCGCCTGTATTGGGAGCGTACTCCGTCTACGGGTTCCGACCGTGCTCAGGGAAGGGGCGTGGGTTCTTTGCTCCCTAACACACTCGACGCGTTAAATATAATAAAGAAAAAAAAGTAGACAGAGTTAAGGTATGACGGAATATCACAATATATAAGAAGAGACTACGATCTGCAAGCAGAATATATCATATAGAGCCGAGGAGCTAAGATGTTGGCTACCCCCGGTCTCTACCCGCCCTACCTGTAGCTGCATCTGTGATTGTCTTTGCAGCTACCCTTTCATAAGCGATATAACTTACATAAGGTGCCCAAAAAGGAATTAAGATTTTATTTTATCATATTATTGTATTCCTGGAAAATTTAAATTCATGATCGTACTTCATTATACATTACGTGAAAAGAACAAATCTTATTACTTTCTATAAAACTAAACTCGATCTGGGCAAAAACACACATGAATGAGATTACACTCAGAATGTGATAGTAAGTTAAACCACTTCTGATCTGAATGATCAACAAAAAAATTATCTGTAATTACGAAGGCTGATTCGGAGTACACCCGCTGTCTATAACCACGATTCAAACAATACGTACAATTTGATAAGCTGGCTTATTACCTTATGTTTATTTTTTTTTTCACACAGTACTCACTACTTTAGTATAATCCAACGATGTCAGCAGGCCTGTTGACGACGATGATGGGCTGTGGAATCTTAATTGTACTGTGTAACGTAGGAATATAGTAGTCAGCGACATATACACGCTAAATCAGGATCAAAAGACAATGTCAGTGATATAAAACGGAAAAAATTGCAATTTAAATTTCATGTGTACTTATGCCCTTCGCTTATACCTACGGCCAGTATGCCGTTCCACAATTATATCAGATGTTGTAAATCCGAGTGTGGGTGCGCACTGGTTAGCTACCCACCAGATCTGCGCTCAAGAATGTCCGGGCATCGATGGGTCGAACACGTGGTCAAGTTGGCCGCCTGTGCGTGCAGCAAGAACTATTGGTTAGCGAGGTTCAAAGCTTATTTTCAGAAAATGAGACAATGCTGAAATCTTGGTTCGGCCTTAGGAAATTAGATCCCTGCTACCAGTGTAGATTGTCGCTATTTGGTGCTTTGGGCTTTGGCTTTGGTTTCGACAAGGAATACGCGCTATGCGTTATTTGTATTTTTGGCTTGCAATAACGCGGCGCCGCAATTTAGCCTGCACTTTCCTACGACTTCCACACACAGGAATGGCAGATTTGTCAAAACGTCCGAATTCTGAAATTTTTCTTCCAGCTGAGTCTGTATGTTTAGGATTAAATGGTCGGATGAGACTGTTTGGCTTTGACTTGGTCCTCTAGGCTCCACATGCCAGATTGGCGGGACTCCTGGAATCTCAGACAAGGTTTGGTAAAACAGTTTTGACAGCTAGGCAAGACTGGATGTTTTAAGATTAAATATTCGGTTGAGCCTGTTTGGCTTTGACTTGCGCCCCTAAGATGCAAATGCTGGATTAACAGGGTTCCTGGTATCTGAGACAAGTTTTGGTAAAGCAGTTTTGGCGGCTAGATGGGGCTGTATGTTTTAAGATTTAATAGTAGGGTGAAACTATTTGGCTGTGACTTGCTCCCCTAGGCTGCAAATTCTAGATTAAAAGGGCTCCTGGTATCTAAGATAAGTTTTGGTAAATCAGTTTTGGCGGCCAGATGGGGCTATATGTTTTAGGATTAAATAGTCGGATGAGCCTGTTTGGCTTTGACTTGCTCCCCTAGGCTGCACATGCCAGATTGGCGGGGCTCCTGGAATCTAAGACATGTTTTGGTAAAACAGTTTTGACAGCTAGGTAAAGCTGTATGTTTTAAGATGGTAACGAACACAACGGCTACGCTGGGCGCGTCTCGCCTAACACTCGTGTTGTGTATTGGGAGCGTACTCCGTCTACGGGTTCCGACCGTGCTCAGGGAAGGGGCGTGGGTTCTTTGCTCCCTAACACACTCGACGCGTCAAATATAATAAAGAAAAAAAAGTAGACAGAGTTAAGGTATGACGGAATACCAAGATATATAAGAAGAGACTACGATCTGCAAGCAGAATATATCATATGGAGCCGAGGAGCTAAGATGTTGGCTACCCCCGGTCTTTACCCGCCCTACCTGTAGCTGCATCTGTGATTGTCTTTGCAACTACCCTTTCATGAGCGATATTATTTACCTAAGGTGCCCAAAAAGGAATTAAGATTTTATTTTATCATATAATTGTATTCCCGGAAAATTTAAATTCATGATCGTACTTCATTATACATTACGTGAAAAGAACAAATCTTATTACTTTCTATAAAACTAAACTCCATCTGGGCAAAAACACACATGAATGAGATTACACTCTGAAAGTGATAGTAAGTTAAACCACTTCTGATCTGAATGATCCACAAAAAAATTATCTGTAATTACGAAGGCTGATTCGGAGTACACCCGCTGACTATAACCACGATTCAAACAATACGTACAATTTGATAAGCTGGCTTATTACCTTATGTTTTTTTTTTTCACACAGTACTTGCTACTTTAGTATAATCCAACGATGTCAGTAGGCCTGTTGACCACGATGATGGGCTGTGGAATCTTAATTGTACTGTGTAACGTAGGAATATAGTAGTCAGCGACATATACACGCTAAATCAGGATCAAAAGACAATGTTAGTGATATAAAACGGAAAAAATTGCAATTTAAATTTCATGTGTACGGCCAATTATATCAGATGTTGTAAATCCGAGTGTGGGTGCGCACTGGTTAGCTATCCACCAGATCTGCGCTCAAGAATGTCCGGGCATCGATGGGTCGAACACGTGGTCAAGTTGGCCGCCTGTGCGTGCAGCAAGAACTATTGGTTAGCGAGGTTCAAAGCTTATTTTCAGAAAATGAGACAATGCTGAAATCTTGGTTCGGCCTTAGGAAATTAGATCCCTGCTACCAGTGTAGATTGTCGCTATTTGGTGCTTTGGGCTTTGGCTTTGGCTTCGACAAGGAATACGCGCTATGCGTAATTTTTATTTTTGGCTCGCAATAACGCGGCGCCGCAATTTAGCCTGCACTTTCCTACGACTTCCACACACAGGAATGGCAGATTTGTCAAAACGTCCGAATTCTGAAATTTTTCTTCCAGCTGAGTCTGTATGTTTAGGATTAAATGGTCGGATGAGACTGTTTGGCTTTGACTTGGTCCTCTAGGCTCCACATGCCAGATTGGCGGGACTCCTGGAATCTCAGACAAGGCTTGGTAAAACAGTTTTGACAGCTAGGCAAGACTGGATGTTTTAAGATTAAATATTCGGTTGAGCCTGTTTGGCTTTGACTTGCGCCCCTAAGATGCAAATGCTGTATTAACAGGGTTCCTGGTATCTGAGACAAGTTTTGGTAAAGCAGTTTTGGCGGCCAGATAGGGCTGTATGTTTTACGATTTAATAGTTGGGTGAAACTATTTGGCTGTGACTTGCTCCCCTAGGCTGCAAATTCTAGATTAAAAGGGCTCCTGGTATCTAAGATAAGTTTTGGTAAATCAGTTTTGGCGGCCAGATGGGGCTATATGTTTTAGGATTAAATAGTCGGATGAGCCTGTTTTGGCTTTGACGTGCTCCTCTAGGCTCCACATGCCGGATTGACGGGGCTCCTGGAATCTATAAAAAGTTTTATTAAAACAGTTTTGACAGCCAGATGGGGCTGTTCGTCGTAAGATTAAATTGTAGGATGAGCCCTGTTTGGCTTTGAACTTCTCCCCTAGGCTGCACACGCCAGATTGGCAGGGCTCCTGGTATCTGAGACAAGGTTTGGTAAAACAGTTTTGACAGCTAGGTCAGGCTACATTTTTGAAGGTTAAATAGTCGGGTGAGCCTGTTTGGCTTTGACTTGCTCCACTAGGATGCAAATGCTGGAGGAACAGGGTTAATGACATCTGAGACAAGTTTCCGTAAAGCAATTTTGACTTCCAGGTGAGGCTGTATGCTTTAAGACTTAAGAGTCGGGTGAGACTATTTGGCTTTGACTTGCTCCCCTAGGCGGCACATGCCAGATTGGCAAGGCTCCTGGAATCTAAAAAAAGTTTTAGTAAAACAGTTTTGACAGCCAGATGGGGCTGTTTGTTTTAAGATTAAAGAGTCGGGTGAGCCTGTATGACATTGACTTGCGCCCCCAGGATGCAAATACTGGATTAACAGGGTTCCTGGTATTTGAGACAAGTTTTGGTTAATCAGTTTGGACGGCCAGATCGGGCTATATGTTTTAAGATTTAATAGTCGGGTGAGACTATTTGGCTTTATCTTGCTCCCCTAGGCTGCAAATGCTAGATTAACAGGATTCCTGGTATCTGAGACAAGTTTAGGTAAATCAGTTTTGGCGGCCAGATGGGGCTGTTTGTTTTAAGATTAAAGAGTCGGGTGAGCCTGTATGTCTTTGACTTGCGCCCCCAGGATGCAAATACTGGATTAACAGGGTTCCTGGTATTTGAGACAAGTTTTGGTTAATCAGTTTTGACGGCCAGATCGGGCTATATGTTTTAAGATTTAATAGTCGGGTGAGACTATTTGGCTTTATCTTGCTCCCCTAGGCTGCAAATGCTAGATTAGCAGGATTCCTGGTATCTAAGACAAGTTTTGGTAAAGCAGTTTTGGCAGCCAGATGGGGCTGTTTGTTTTAAGATTAAATTGTAGGGTAAGCCCTGTTTGGCTTTGAACTTCTCCCCTAGGCTGCATACGCCAGATTGGCAGGGCTCCTGGTATCTGAGACAAGGTTTGGTAAAACAGTTTTGACAGATAGGTCAGGCTACATGGTTGAAGGTTAAATAGTCGGGTGAGCCTGTTTGGCTTTGACCTGCTCCCCTAGGATGCAAATGCTGGAGTAACAGGGTTCCTGGCATCTGAGACAAGTTTCGGAAAAGCAATTTTGACTTTCAGGTAAGGCTGTATGTTTTAAGACTTAATAGTCGGGTGAGACTATGTGGCTTTGACTTGCTACCCTAGGCTGCAAATGCTGGATTAACAAGGATCCTTGTATCTGAGACAAGTTTCGGTAAAGCAATTTTGACTTCCAGGGGAGGCTGTATGTTTTAGGATTAAATAGTCGGATGAGCCTGTTTGGCTTTGACTTGCGCCCCTAGAATGCAAATGCTGGATTAACAGGGTTCCTGGTATCTGAGACAAGTTTTGGTAAGGCAATTTTGAGTTCCAGGTGTGGCTGAATGTTTTAAGACTTAATAGTCGTGTGAGCCTGTTTGGCTTTGACTTGCTCCCATATGCTGCACTGCCAGATTGTCTTAAGATTAAATAGTCAAGTGAGTGTGTTTGGCTTTGACTTGCGCCCCAAGAATGCAAATGCTGGAATAACAGGGTTCCTGGTATCTGAGACAAGTTTTGGTAAATCTGTTTTGGCGGCCAGATGGGGCTATATGTTTTAGGATTAAATAGTCGGATGAGCCTGTTGGGCTTTGACTTGCTCCCCTAGGCTGCACATGCCAGATGGGCAAGGCTCCTGGAATCTAAGACACGTTTTGGTAAAACAGTTTTGACAGCTAGGTAAAGCTGTATGTTTTAAGATTGTAACGAACACGACGGCTACGCTGGGCGCGTCTCGCCTAATACTCGTGTGTGTATTGGGAGCGTACTCCGTCTACGGGTTCCGACCGTGCTCAGGGAAGGGGCGTGGGTTCTTTGCTCCCTAACACACTCGACGCGTTAAATATAATAAAGAAAAAAAAGTAGACAGAGTTAAGGTATGACGGAATACCACGATATATAAGAAGAGACTACGATCTGCAAGCAGAATATATCATATAGAGCCGAGGAGCTAAGATGTTGGCTACCCACGGTCTTTACCCGCCCTACCTGTAGCTGCATCTGTGATTGTCTTTGCAACTACCCTTTCATAAGCGATATTATTTACCTAAGGTGCCCAAAAAGGAATCAAGATTTTATTTTATCATATAATTGTATTCCTGGAAAATTTAAATTCATGATCGTACTTCATTATACATTACGTGAAAAGAACAAATCTTGTTACTTTCTATTAAACTAAACTCGATCTGGGCAAAAACACACATGAATGAGATTACACTCCGAAAGTGATAGTAAGTTAAACCACTTCTGATCTGAATGATGCACAAAAAAATTATCTGTAATTACGAAGGCTGATTCGGAGTACACCCGCTGTCTATAACCACGATTCAAACAATACGTACAATTTGATAAGCTGGCTTATTACCTTATGTTTTTTTTTTCACACAGTACTCACTACTTTAGTATAATCCAACGATGTCAGCAGGCCTTTTGACGACGATGATGGGCTGTGGAATCTTAATTGTACTGTGTAACGTAGGAATATAGTAGTCAGCGACATATACACGCTAAATCAGATGTTGTAAATCCGAGTGTGGGTGCGGACTGGTTAGCTATCCACCAGATCTGCGCTCAAGAATGTCCGGGCATCGATGGGTCGAACACGTGGTCAAGTTGGCCGCCTGTGCGTGCAGCAAGAACTATTGGTTAGCGAGGTTCAAAGCTTATTTTCAGAAAATGAGACAATGCTGAAATCTTTGTTCGGCCTTAGGAAATTAGATCCCTGCTACCAGTGTAGATTGTCGCTATTTGGTGCTTTGGGCTTTGGCTTTGGCTTCGACAAGGAATACGCGCTATGCGTAATTTTTATTTTTGGCTCGCAATAACGCGGCGCCGCAATTTAGCCTGCACTTTCCTACGACTTCCACACACAGGAATGGCAGATTTGTCAAAACGTCCGAATTCTGAAATTTTTCTTCCAGCTGAGGGTGTATGTTTTAGGATTAAATGGTCGGATGAGACTGTTTGGCTTTGACTTGGTCCTCTAGGCTCCACATGCCAGATTGGCGTGACTCCTGGAATCTCAGACAAGGTTTGGTAAAACAGTTTTGACAGCTAGGCAAGACTGGATGTTTTAAGATTAAATATTCGGTTGAGCCTGTTTGGCCTTGACTTGCGCCCCTAGGATGCAAATGCTGGATTAACAGGGTTCCTGGTATCTGAGACAAGTTATGGTAAAGCAGTTTTGGCGGCCAGATGGGGCTGTATGTTTTAAGATTTAATAGTCGGGTGAAACTATTTGGCTGTGAATTGCTCCCCTAGGCTGCAAATTCTAGATTAAAAGGGCTCCTGGTATCTAAGATAAGTTTTGGTAAATCAGTTTTGGCGGCCAGATGGGGCTATATGTTTTAGGATTAAATAGTCGGACGAGCCTGTTTTGGCTTTGACGTGCTCCTCTAGGCTCCACATGCCAGATTGACGGAGCTCCTGGAATCTATAAAAAGTTTTAGTAAAACAGTTTTGACCGCCAGATGGGGCTGTTTGTCTTAAGATTAAATTGTAGGATGAGCCCTGTTTGGCTTTGAACTTCTCCCCTAGGCTGCACGCGCCAGATTGGCAGGGCTCCTGGTATCTGAGACAAGGTTTGGTAAAACAGTTTTGACAGCTAGGTCAGGCTACATGTTTGAAGGTTAAATAGTCGGGTGAGCCTGTTTGGCTTTGACTTGCTCCCGTAGGATGCAAATGCTGGAGGAACAGGGTTCCTGACATCTGAGACAAGTTTCGGTAAAGCAACTTTGACTTCCAGGTGAGGCTGTATGCCTTAAGAGTTAATAGTCGGGTGAGACTATTTGGCTTTGACTTGCTCCCCTAGGCGGCACATGCCAGATTGGCAAGGCTCCTGGAATCTAAAAAAAGTTTTAGTAAATCAGTTTTGACAGCCAGATGGGGCTGTTTGTTTTAAGATTAAAGAGTCGGGTGAGCCTGTAGGACTTTGACTTGCGCCCCCAGGATGCAAATACTGGATTAACAGGGTTCCTGGTATTTGAGACAAGTTTTGGTTGACGGCCAGATCGGGCTATATGTTTTAAGATTTAATAGTCGGGTGAGACTATTTGGTTTTATCTTGCTCCCCTAGGCTGCAAATGCTAGATTAACAGGATTCCTGGTATCTGAGACAAGTTTAGGTAAATCAGTTTTGGCGGCCAGATGGGGCTGTTTGTTTTAAGATTAAATTGTAGGGTGAGCCTGTATGATTTTGACTTGCGCCCCCAAGATGCAAATACTGGATTAACAGGGTTCCTGGTATCTGAGACAAGTTTTGGTAAAGCAGTTTTGGCGGCCAGATGGGGCTGTATGTTTTTAGATATAATAGTCGGGTGAAACTGTTTGTCTTTGACTTGCTCCCCTAGGCTGCACTACCAGATTGTCTTAAGATTAAATAGTCAAGTGAGTGTGCTTGGCTTTGACTTGCGCCCCTAGGATGCAAATGCTGGAATAACAGGGTTCCTGGTATCTGAGACAAGTTTTGGTAAATCAGTTTTTGCGGCCAGATGGGGCTATATGTTTTAATATTTAATAGTCGGGTGAGCTTGTTTGGCTTTGAACTGCGCCCTTAGGATGCAAATGCTGGATTAACAGGGTTCCTGGTATCTGAGACAAGTTTTGGTAAAGCAGTTTTGGCGGCCAGATGGGGCTGTATGTTTTTAGATATAATAGTCGGGTGAAACTGTTTGTCTTTGACTTGCTCCCCTAGGCTGCACTACCAGATTGTCTTAAGATTAAATAGTCAAGTGAGTGTGCTTGGCTTTGACTTGCTGGAATAACAGGGTTCCTGGTATCTGAGACAAGTTTTGGTAAATCAGTTTTTGCGGCCAGATGGGGCTATATGTTTTAATATTTAATAGTCGGGTGAGCTTGTTTGGCTTTGAACTGCGCCCTTAGGATGCAAATGCTGGATTAACAGGGTTCCTGGTATCTGACACAAGTTTTGGGAAAGCAGTTTTGGCGACCAGATGGGGTTGTATGTTTTAAGATTTAATAGTCGGGTGAGACTATTTGGCTTTGACTTCCTATCCTAGGCTGCAAATGCTAGATTAACAGAGATCCTTGTATCTGAGACAAGTTACGGTAATGCAATTTTGACTTCCAGGGGAGGCTGTATGCTTTAGGATTAAATAGTCGGATGAGCCTGTTTGGCTTTTACTTGCGCCCCTAGGATGCAAATGCTGGATTAACAGGGTTCCTGGTATCTGAGAGAAGTTTTGGTGAGGCAATTTTGAGTTCCAGGTGAGGCTGAATGTTTTAAGACTTAATAGTCGTGTGAGACTATTTGGCTTTGACTTGCTCCCCTAGGCGGCACATGCCAGATTGGCAAGGCTCCTGTAAACTAAAAAAAGTTTTAGTAAAACAGTTTTGACAGCCAGATGGGGCTGTTTGTTTTAAGATTAAATTGTAGGATGAGCCCTGTTTGATTTGAACTTCTCCCCTAGGCTGCACACGCCAGATTGGCAGGGCTCCTGGTATCTGAGACAAGGTTTGGTAAAACAGTTTTGACAGCTAGGTCAGGCTACATGTTTGAAGGTTAATTAGTCGGGTGAGCCTGTTTGGCTTTGACTTGCTCCCGTAGGATGCAAATGGTGGAGGAACAGGGTTCCTGGTATCTGAGACAAGTTTCGGTAAAGCAATTTTGACTTCCATGGGAGGCTGTATGTTTTAGGATTAAATAGCCGGATGAGCCTGTTTGTCTTTGACTTGCGACCCTAGGATGCAAATGGTGGATTAACATGGTACCTGGTATCTGAGACAAGTTTTGGTGAGGCAATTTTGAGTTCCAGGTGAGGCTGAATGTTTTAAGACTTAATAGTCGTGTAAGACTATTTGGCTTTGACTTGCTCCCCTAGGCGGCACATGCCAGATTGGCAAGGCTCCTGGAAACTAAAAAAAGTTTTAGTAAAACAGTTCTGACAGCCAGATGGGGCTGTTTGTTTTAAGATTAAATTGTAGGATGAGCCATGTTTGATTTGAACTTCTCCCCTAGGCTGCACACGCCAGATTGGCAGGGCTCCTGGTATCTGAGACAAGGTTTGGTAAAACATTTTTGACAGCTAGGTCAGGCTACATGTTTGAAGGTTAAATAGTCGGGTGAGCCTGTTTGGCTTTGACTTGCTGCACTAGGATGCAAATGCTGGATTAACAGGGTTCCTGGTATTTGAGACAAGTTTTGGTTAATCAGTTTTGACGGCCAGATCGGGCTATATGTTTTAAGATTTAATAGTCGGGTGAGACTATTTGGTTTTATTCTGCTCCCCTAGGCTGCAAATGCTAGATTAACAGGATTCCTGGTATCTGAGACAAGTTTAGGTAAATCAGTTTTGGCGGCCAGATGGGGCTGTTTGTTTTAAGATTAAAGAGTCGGGTGAGCCTGTATGTCTTTGACTTGCGCCCCCAGGATGCAAATACTGGATTAACAGGGTTCCTGGTATTTGAGACAAGTTTTGGTTAATCAGTTTTGACGGCCAGATCGGGCTATATGTTTTAAGATTTAATAGTCGGGTGAGACTATTTGTCTTTATCTTGCTCCCCTAGGCTGCAAGTGCTAGATTAACAGGATTCCTGGTATCTGAAACAAGTTTTGGTAAAGCAGTTTTGGCGGCCAGATGGGGCTGTTTGTTTTAAGATTAAATTGTAGGGTAAGCCCTGTTTGGCTTTGAACTTCTCCCCTAGGCTGCATACGCCAGATTGGCAGGGCTCCTGGTATCTGAGACAAGTTTTGGTAAAGCAGTTTTGGCAGCCAGATGGGGCTGTTTGTTTTAAGATTAAATTGTAGGGTAAGCCCTGTTTGGCTTTGAACTTCTCCCCTAGGCTGCACACGCCAGATTGGCAGGGCTCCTGGGTTCCTGGTATCTGAGACAAGTTTTGGTAAAGCAGTATGTATGTTTTAAGATTTAATAGTCGGGTGAGACTATTTGGCTTTGACTTGCTATCCTAGGCTGCAAATGCTAGATTAACAGAGAGCCTTGTATCTGTGACAAGTTTCCGTAAAGCAATTTTGACTTCCAGGGGAGGCTGTATGTTTTAGGATTAAATAGTCGAATGAGCCTGTTTGGCTTTGACTTGCGCCCCTAGGATGCAAATGCTGGATTAAGAGGGTTCCTGGTATCTGAGACAAGTTTTGGTAAGGCAATTTTGAGTTCCAGGTGAGGCTGAATGTTCTAAGACTTAAGAGTCGTGTGAGACTTTTTGGCTTTAACTTGCTCCCCTAGGCGGCAGATGCCAGATTGGCAAGGCTCCTGGAAACTAAAAAAAGTTTAAGTAAAACAGTTTTGACAGCCAGATGGGGCTGTTTGTTTTAAGATTATATTGTAGGATGAGCCTGTTTGGCTTTGAACTTCTCCCCTAGGCTGCAAACGCCAGATTGGCAGGGCTCCTGGTATCTGAGACAAGGTTTGGTAAAACAGTTTTGACAGCTAGGTCAGGCTACATGTTTGAAGGTTAAATAGTCGGGTGAGCCTGTTTGGCTTTGACTTGCTCCCGTAGGATGGAAATGGTGGAGGAACAGGGTTCCTGGCATCTGAGACAAGTTTCGGTAAAGCAATTTTGACTTTCAGGTAAGGCTGTATGTTTTAAGACTTAATAGTCGGGTGAGACTATTTGTCTATGACTTGCTCCCCTATGCGGCACATGCCAGATTGGCAAGGCTCCTGGAATCTAAAAAAATTTTTAGTAAAACAGTTTTGACAGACAGATGGGGCTGTTTATTTTAAGATTAAAGAGTCGGGTGAGCCTGTATGACTTTGACTTGCGACCCCAGGATGCAAATACTGGATTAACAGGGTTCCTGGTATTTGAGACAAGTTTTGGTTAATCAGTTTTGACGGCCAGATCGGGCTATATGTTTTAAGATTTAATAGTCGGGTGAGACTATTTGGCTTTATCTTGCTCCCCTAGGCTGCAAATGCTAGATTAACAGGGTTCCTGGTATCTGAGACAAGTTTAGGTAAATCAGTTTTGGCGGTCAGATGGGGCTGTTTGTTTTAAGATTAAATTGTAGGGTGAGCCTGTATGATTTTGACTTGCGCCCCCAGGATGCAAATACTGGATTAACAGGGTTCCCGGTATCTGAGACAAGTTTTGGTAAAGCAGTTATGGCGGCAGGATGGGGCTGTATGTTTTAAGATTTAATAGTCGGGTGAGACTATTTGGCTTTGACTTGCTATCCTAGGCTGCAAATTCTAGATTAACAGAGATCCTTGTATCTGTGACAAGTTTCCGTAAAGCAATTTTAACTTCCAGGGGAGGCTGTATATTTTAGGATTAAATAGTCGGATGAGCCTGTTTGGCTTTGACTTGCGCCCCTAGGATGCAAATACTGGATTAACAGGGTGCCTGGTATCTGAGACAAGTTTTGGTAAGGCAATTTTGAGTTCCAGGTGAGGCTGAATGTTTTAAGACTTAATAGTCGTGTGAGACTATTTGGCTTTAACTTGCTCCCCTAGGCGACACATGCCAGATTGGCAAGGCTCCTGGAATCTAAAAAAAGTTTTAGTAAAACAGTTTTGACAGACAGATGGGGCTGTTTGTTTTAAGATTAAAGAGTCGGGTGAGACTATTTGGCTTTGACTTGCTATCCTAGGCTGCAAATTCTAGATTAACAGAGATCCTTGTATCTGTGACAAGTTTCCGTAAAGCAATTTTAACTTCCAGTGGAGGCTGTATATTTTAGGATTATATAGTCGGATGAGCCTGTTTGGCTTTGACTTGCGCCCCTAGGATGCAAATGCTGGATTAACAGGGTTCCTGGTATCTGAGACAAGTTTTGGTAAGGCAATTTTGAGTTCCAGGTGAGGCTGAATGTTTTAAGACTTAATAGTCGTGTGAGACTATTTGGCTTTAACTTGCTCCCCTAGGCGGCACATGCCAGATTGGCAAGGCTCCTGGAAACTTAAAAAAGGTTTTAGTAAAACAGTTTTGACAGCCAGATGGGGCTGTTTGTTTTAAGCTTAAATTGTGGGATGAGCCCTGTTTGGCTTTGAACATCTCTCCTAGGCTGCACACGCCAGATTGGCAGGGCTCCTGGTATCTGAGACAAGGTTTGGTTAAACAGTTTTGACAGCTAGGTCAGGCTACATGCTTGAAGGTTAAATAGTCGGGTGAGCCTGTTTGGCTTTGACTTGCTCCCGTAGGATGCAAATGGTGAAGAAACAGGGTTCCTGGCATCTGAGACAAGTTTCGGTAAAGCAATTTTGACTTCCAGGGGAGGCTGTATGTTTTAGGATTAAATAACCGGATAAGCCTGTTTTTCTTTGACTTGCGACCCTAGGATGCAAATGCTGGATTAACATGGTACCTGGTATCTGAGAGAAGTTTTGGTGAGGCAATTTTGAGTTCCAGGTGAGGCTGAATGTTTTAAGACTTAATAGTCGTGTGAGACTATTTGGCTTTGACTTGCTCCCCTAGGCGGCAGATGCCAGATTGGCAAGGCTCCTGGAAACTAAAAAAAGTTTAAGTAAAACAGTTTTGACAGCCAGATGGGGCTGTTTGTTTTAAGATTAAATTGTAGGATGAGCCCTGTTTGGCTTTGAACTTCTCCCCTAGGTTGCACACGCCAGATTGGCAGGGCTCCTGGTATCTGAGACAAGGTTTGGTAAAACAGTTTTGACAGCTAGGTCAGGCTACATGTTTGAAGGTTAAATAGTCGGGTGAGCCTGTTTGGCTTTGACTTGCTCCCCTAGGATGCAAATGCTGGAGGAACAGAGTTCCTGGCATCTGAGACAAGTTTCGTTAAAGCAATTTTGACTTCCAGGTGAAGCTGTATGCTTTAAGACTTAATAGTCGGGTGAGACTATTTGTCCTTGACTTGCTCCCCTATGCGGCACATGCCAGATTGGCAAGGCTCCTGGAATCTAAAAAAAGTTTTAGTAAAACAGTTTTGACAGACAGATGGGGCTGTTTGTTTTAAGATTAAAGAGTCGGGTGAGACTATTTGGCTTTGACTTGCTATCCTAGGCTGCAAGTTCTAGATTAACAGAGATCCTTGTATCTGTGACAAGTTTCCGTAAAGCAATTTTAACTTCCAGGGGAGGCTGTATATTTTAGGATTAAATAGTCGGATGAGCCTGTTTGGCTTTGACTTGCGCCCCTAGGATGCAAATGCTGGATTAACAGGGTTCCTGGTATCTGAGACAAGTTTTAGTAAGGCAATTTTGAGTTCCAGGTGAGGCTGAATGTTTTAAGACTTAATAGTCGTGTGAGACTATTTGGCATTAACTTGCTCCCCTAGGCGGCACATGCCAGATTGGCAAGGCTCCTGGAATCTAAAAGTTTTAGTAAAACAGTTTTGACAGCCAGATGGGGCTGCTTGTTTTAAGATTAAATTGTGGGATGAGCCTGTTTGGCTTTGAACTTCTCCCCTAGGCTGCACACGCCAGATTGGCAGGGCTCCTGGTATCTGAGACAAGGTTTGGTTAAACAGTTTTGACAGCTAGGTCAGGCTACATGTTTGCAGGTTAAATAGTCGGGTGAGCCTGTGTGGCTTTGACTTGCTCCCGTAGGATCCAAATGGTGGAGGACCAGGGTTCCTGGCATCTGAGACAAGTTTCGGTAAAGCAATTTTGACTGCCAGGGGAGGCTGCATGTTTTAGGATTAAATAGTCGGATGAGCCTGTTTGGCTTTGACTTGCGCCCCTAGGATGCAAATGCTGGATTAACTGGGTTCCTGGTATCTGAGACAAGTTTTGGTAAGGCAATTTTGAGTTCCAGGTGAGGCTGAATGTTTTAAGACTTAATAGTCGTGTGAGACTATTTGGCTTTGACTTGCTCCCCTAGGCTGCACACGCCAGATTGGCAGGGCTCCTGGTATCTGAGACAAGGTTTGGTAAAACAGTTTTGACAGCTAGGTCAGGTTACATGTTTGAAGGTTAAATAGTCGGATGAGCCTGTTTGGCTTTGACTTGCTCCCCTAGGATGCAAATGCTGGATTAACAGGGTTCCTGGCATCTGAGACAAGTTTCCGTAAAGCACTTTCGACTTCCAGGTGAGGCTGTATGCTTTAAGACTTAATAGTCGGGAGAGACTATTTGGCTTTGACTTGCTCCCCTAGGCGGCACATGCCAGATTGGCAAGGCTCCTGGAATCTAAAAAAAGTTTTAGTAAAACAGTTTTGACAGCCAGATGGGGCTGTTTGTTTTAAGATTAAATTGTGGGATGAGCCCTGTTTGGGTTTGAACTTCTCCCCTAGGCTGCACACGCCAGATTGGCAGGGCTCCTGGTATCTGAGACAAGGTTTGGTAAAACAGTTTTGACAGCTAGGTCAGGCTACATGTTTGAAGGTTAAATAGTCGGGTGAGCCTGTTTGGCTTTGACTTGCTCACCTAGGATGCAAATGCTGGAGTAACAGGGTTCCTGGCATCTGAGACAAGTTTCGGTAAAGCAATTTTGACTTCCAGGTGAGGCTGTATGTTTTAACACTTAATAGTCGGGTGAGACTATTTGGCTTTGACTTGCTACCCTAGGCTGCAAATGCTAGATTAACAGGGATTCTTGTATCTGAGACAAGTTTCGATAAAGCAATTTTGAATTCCAGGGGAGGCTGTATAATTTAGGATTAAATAGTCGGATGAGCCTGTTTGGCTTTGACTTGCTCCTCTAGGCTCCACATGGCAGATTGGCGGGGCTCCTGGAATCTAAAAAAAGTTTAAGTAAAACAGTTTTGACAGCCAGATGGGGCTGTTTGTTTTAAGATTAAATTGTGGGATGAGCCCTGTTTGGGTTTGAACTTCTCCCCTAGGCTGCACACGCCAGATTGGCAGGGCTCCTGGTATCTGAGACAAGGTTTGGTAAAACAGTTTTGACAGCTAGGTCAGGCTACATGTTTGAAGGTTAAATAGTTGGGTGAGCCTGTTTGGCTTTGACTTGCTCCCCTAGGATGCAAATGCTGGATTAACAGGGTTCCTGGTATCTGAGACAAGTTTTGGTAAGGCAATTTTGAGTTCCAGGTGAGGCTGAATGTTTTAAGACTTAATAGTCGTGTGAGCCTTTTTGGCTTTGAGTTGCTCCCCTAGGCTGCACTGCCAGATTGTCTTAAGATTAAATAGTCAAGTGAGTGTGTTTTGCCTTGACTTGCGCCCCTAGGATGCAAATGCTGGAATAACAGGGTTCCTGGTATCTGAGATAAGTTTTGGTAAATCAGTTTTGGCGTCTATGGGGCTATAAGTTTTAGGATTAAATAGTCGGATGAGCCTGTTTGGCTTTGACTTGCTTCCCTAGGCTGCACATGCCAGATTGGCGGGGCTCCTGGAATGTAAGACAAGTTTTGGTAGAACAGTTTTGACAGCTAGGTCAGGCTACATGTTTGAAGGTTAAATAGTTGGGTGAGCCTGTTTTGCCTTGACTTGCGCCCCTAGGATGCAAATGCTGGAATAACAGGGTTCCTGGTATCTGAGACAGGTTTTGTTCAAGCAGTTTTGGCGGCCAGATGGGGCTGTATGTTTTAAGACTTAATAGTCGTGTGAGCCTTTTTGGCTTTGACTTGCTCCCCTAGGCTGCACTGCCAGATTGTCTTAAGATTAAATAGTCAAGTGAGCCTGTTTGGCTTTGACTTGCGCCCCTAGGATGCAAATGCTGGATTAACAGGGTTCCTGGTATCTGAGACAAGTTTTGGTAAGGCAATTTTGAGTTCCAGGTGAGGCTGAATGTTTTAAGACTTAATAGTCGTGTGAGCCTTTTTGGCTTTGACTTGCTCCCCTAGGCTGCACTGCCAGATTGTCTTAAGATTAAATAGTCAAGTGAGTGTGTTTTGCCTTGACTGGCGCCCCTAGGATGCAAATGCTGGAATAACAGGGTTCCTGGTATCTGAGATAAGTTTTGGTAAATCAGTTTTGGCGTGAATGGGGCTATAAGTTTTAGGATTAAATAGTCTGATGAGCCTGTTTGGCTTTGACTTGCTCCCCTAGGCTGCACACGCCAGATTGGCAGGGCTCCTGCTATCTGAGACAAGGTTTGGTAAAACAGTTTTGACAGCTAGGTCAGGCTACATGTTTGAAGGTTAAATAGTTGGGTGAGCCTGTTTGGCTTTGACTTGCTCCCCTAGGCTGCACATGCCAGATTGGCGGGGCTCCTGGAATGTAAGACAAGTTTTGGTAGAACAGTTTTGACAGCTAGGTCAGGCTACATGTTTGAAGGTTAAATAGTTGGGTGAGCCTGTTTTGCCTTGACTTGCGCCCCTAGGATGCAAATGCTGGAATAACAGGGTTCCTGGTATCTGAGACAGGTTTTGTTCAAGCAGTTTTGGCGGCCAGATGGGGCTGTATGTTTTAAGACTTAATAGTCGTGTGAGCCTTTTTGGCTTTGACTTGCTCCCCTAGGCTGCACTGCCAGATTGTCTTAAGATTAAATAGTCAAGTGAGCCTGTTTGGCTTTGACTTGCGCCCCTAGGATGCAAATGCTGGATTAACAGGGTTCCTGGTATCTGAGACAAGTTTTGGTAAGGCAATTTTGAGTTCCAGGTGAGGCTGAATGTTTTAAACTTAATAGTCGTGTGAGCCTTTTTGGCTTTGACTTGCTCCCCTAGGCTGCACTGCCAGATTGTCTTAAGATTAAATAGTCAAGTGAGTGTGTTTTGCCTTGACTGGCGCCCCTAGGATGCAAATGCTGGAATAACAGGGTTCCTGGTATCTGAGATAAGTTTTGGTAAATCAGTTTTGGCGTCTATGGGGCTATAAGTTTTAGGATTAAATAGTCGGATGAGCCTGTTTGGCTTTGACTTGCTCCCCTAGGCTGCACACGCCAGATTGGCAGGGCTCCTGCTATCTGAGACAAGGTTTGGTAAAACAGTTTTGACAGCTAGGTCAGGCTACATGTTTGAAGGTTAAATAGTTGGGTGAGCCTGTTTGGCTTTGACTTGCTCCCCTAGGATGCAAATGCTGGATTAACAGGGTTCCTGGTATCTGAGACAAGTTTTGGTAAGGCAATTTTGAGTTCCAGGTGAGGCTGAATGTTTTAAGACTTAATAGTCGTGTGAGCCATTTGGCTTTGACTTGCTCCCCTAGGCTGCACTGCCAGATTGTCTTAAGATTAAATAGTCAAGTGAGTGTGTTTTGCCTTGACTTGCGCCCCTAGGATGCAAATGCTGGAATAACAGGGTTCCTGGTATCTGAGATAAGTTTTGATAAATCAGTTTTGGCGTCTATGGGGCTATAAGTCTTAGGATTAAATAGTCGGATGAGCCTGTTTGGCTTTGACTTGCTCCCCTAGGCTGCACACGCCAGATTGGCAGGGCTCCTGCTATCTGAGACAAGGTTTTGGTAAATCAGTTTTTGCGGCCAGATGGGGCTATATGTTTTAATATTTAATAGTCGGGTGAGCTTGTTTGGCCTTGAACTGCGCCCCTAGGATGCAAATGCTGGATTAACAGTGTTCCTGGTATCTGACACAAGTTTTGGTAAAGCAGTTTTGGCGGCCAGATGGGGTTGTATGTTTTAAGATTTAATAGTCGGGTGAGACTATTTGGCTTTGACTTGCTATCCTAGGCTGCAAATGCTAGATTAACAGAGATCCTTGTATCTGAGAAAAGTTTCGGTGAAGCAATTTTGACTTCCAGGGGAGGCTGTTTGTTTTAGGATTAAATAGTCGGATGAGCCTGTTTTGGCTTTGACTTGCTCCTCTAGGCTCCACATGGCAGATTGGCGGGACTCCTGGAATCTCAGACAAGGTTTGGTAAAACAGTTTTGACAGCCAGATGGGGCTGTTTGTTTTAAGATTAAATTGTAGGGTGAGCCCTGTTTGGGTTTGAACTTCTCCCCTAGGCTGCACACGCCAGATTGGCAGGGCTCCTGGTATCTGAGACAATGTTTGGTTAAACAGTTTTGACAGCTAGGTCAGGCTTCATGTTTGAAGGTTAAATAGTCGGGTGAGCCTGTTTGGCTTTGACTTGCTCCCGTAGGACAAGTTTCGGTAAAGCAATTTTGACTTCCAGGTGAGGCTATATGCTTTAAGACTTAGTAGTCGGGTGAGACTATTTGGCTTTGACTTGCTCCCCTAGGCGGCACATGCCAGATTGGCAAGGCTCCTGGAATCTAAAAAAAGTTTTAGTAAAACAGTTTTGACAGCCAGATGGGGCTGTTTGTTTTAAGATTAACTTGTAGGGTGAGCCTCTATGACTTTGACATGCGCCCCAGGATGCGAATACTGTATTAACAGGGTTCTTGGTATCTGAGACAAGTTTTGGTTAATCAGTTTTGACGGCCAGATCGGGCTGTATGTTTTAAGATTTAATAGTCGGGTGAGACTATTTGGCTTTGTCTTGCTCCCCTAGGCTGCAAATGCTAGATTTACGGGGTTCCTGTTTTGTGAGACAAGTTTTGGTAAATCAGTTTTGGCAGCCAGATGGGGCTATATGTTTTAACATTAAATAGT